>QEPC01006430.1:1189916-1239388 GCA_003113815.1 Sphenodon punctatus | reverse complement strand
CTCCTCCAGTCCTCGCCTCCTCCTCGGCCTCCCTCCGGTCCCAGGGCTTGAAGCAGCGTGCACGGGAGCAGCAGGATCGGAGCCTCCTGCTGTTTCCGCGTGTGCTGTTTGAGACCTGGGCCTGGGACCTGCCGCAGCTGGCTCAAGTCCCCCTCCCTCCCTCCCAGTTGAGTCAAAGTTTGACTTGACAGGGAGGGACTCGAAAGGGACTCAGGGAGGGAGGGGGGAGGCTGAGAGCTGCACACGTGGCAGCTCCCAGCCTCCCCCCCTCCATATCTGGGCGCCTGTGTTGGGTGCCCAGGTATGGACTTTCCCCCTGCCTGGCCGCCACAATGAAATAGTGCCCCCTGCTGGCACTATTTCATTGTGGGGTCCTTTAAGCAGAATGGACTGCGCTTCTAGCTGCCCATTCTGCATAAAGGGAGAACGCCTCCCTTTTGACCCTGAAGGCTTCCTTAGGAAGCCTTCAGGGGTGGTGGTGGTGTGTGAGTCACTGGTTTGTGTGCGCGTGCACACAAACCAGTGAGAATGTTCTGAGCCAGCTCGAAGAACCTTGTTAAGTAGCAACCTTCTGAAGGTTGCTACTTCAAACAAGGTTCTTCAAGTTGGCTCCGCACATGAGCCCAGGCTCGGTGCAACTTTTTATTCCCCTCTTCTGTCAGCTGGTTGGGGACTCAGGCCGACACTTGGGGCTTGAGGGGCATTGCCTCTGACGTCCTAGGGGCGCACCGCCCCTGCTTCTTCCACATCCCCAATCCTCTAGGGCTGAAATGAATAGTAAAAAAACTATTCATGAGTATTTCCTAGTTTCCAAGGACTGACTCTGAGAGTTCGGCCAGTCCTCGAAAACTCGGACAAATACTCTCTACTTGGTACACGGTAAAAAAAATTTGAGTACTGAGTATTTTCCAAGTTCTGAGTACTGAGTCACCTTATATAGGCGTAGGTCTAAGTAATGGACTGAGTACTGAGTACCAGGATGATTCCTCGATTACTCAGTAAAGCGAAGTTGAATATTGAGATACTTGATAACAACTGAGTAATTTCAAATACTGAGTTTCAGCACTACACTCTACCTCTCCCAATCCTTCCCAAGTTCCTGTCATCCACCCACCACCTTCAACCTCTCTCCTCCTCCCTGCCTTCCCCTAAGCCACCGTCATTTCTGCTCCTCCTCCCATCCCTCCTTGCTCCCCTACTTTGTTTCTCTTCCCCCCAATCCTATGTTTCTGCCTCTTCCCCCCCCCCGGATTCCTTTCCTTCATTCCATACATACACACAATTTCTGTCCTCCTTGCTTCCCTTCCAACCACCCCCATCCCACATCTGTTTATATCCCTCTTCCCTCCCACTAATCCCCAATTTCTACCCCTCGCTGACTTCTCATCCTTCCACTTCACCCCTTCCTCCACTACAACCCCATTTTTATCCCTTCCTGGCTTCCCTTCTTTCAACTACAGCATCCCACCACTGCTTCTGTCACTCCTCCTTCCCTCCATTAACCCCATCACTTTCTACCCTTCCTCTCCTCTCTGCCTTCGACCCCCGCCTGAAAGTCCACCAGCTGCCATTGTCTCCTACAGTCCCCATTTATGTGGAAAATATTGGTTCTAAAAACATCTGAACGTATGGTAGCTGCTCCTGCTGTATCTCTGGTCTTTCAGGGTAGAGAGACCATAGACAAGTGGATATTAGGATATAAATATATTATTTATTTATTTATTTATTTATTTATCCATCCCACATTTCTCTAAAGGCTCAGGGTAGCTTTCCAATAAACAAACAAACAAACAAACAAACAAATAAATAAACAAATAAATAATACAAATAAAAACATTAAAATACAATTCAACAACAAAAAATCCAACCCTACCCACACCAATGCCAGACCCCTAACACCCTCCCATCTCATCCCTATTCCCCAACCACCAAATGCTTAACTAAAAAGAACAGATTTTCACAGCCTCAGAAAGATGCTCAGAAATGGGGTATTTTCAGACATTATGACATCACGGTCAACTACGGACAATCCCCTGTGGTGGCGGATGGTCCTGTAATGTCTGGTTGCTGTCTGCCAGATGTTCACCATGGTGAACCACTGGCAGTGAGCAAAATAACCAGGCTTTCAAGGATGGTCTGGGCACCATCTCTGAAAGCGTGGTTAATTGAACCATGGCCCGGAATTGGTGGATGGTAATGTCTGTTACCGTAGTCGATTCCAGGCCGTGGCCCAGACCCCGGGATGGAATTGGGCGCAGTGGCCAGATTGGCCACTGCGCCCGCCCGTCTCGAGGAGGGCGGGCTGCTGGGGGAGCTTGTGAGGGTGGGACTGTGCGGCCACACGTTGCGCCACACAGCTCCGTCCCCTCCCCAGATTCTCTGCCAGAATCAGCCGGCTCGTCTGTTGATGGGCCATTTTGATTCCGGCAGGGAATCAAAAGGTGATTCCGTGATGGGGCCAATAGGCACCCCGTCACATCTGAAATCACCCTTAGATTCAGATGTACCTCCAGGGGGAGAGAGTTCCACAATACTGGGGCAGTAACCAAGATATTGTGTATTTTCAGACATTATGGGATCACAGTGAACCCCCAATGATCAGCTGTGGGATTGTGAGGGTTGGGGTTGTGTGGCCACATTGTGCGCTGCTCAGCCCTGCCTTGGCCCCACCCCCTTGTTGATTCCCAGTAGTGATGCAGCTGGCACGTCTGAAAGACAGACAGACTCATCACAGACTGGGGTCGGGGATTTATCCCGGTCCGGAATTCAGCATGATGGTCCCAGAGGCCCTTCACATCTGAAAATACCCACTGACAGCTATTGCTACAAGCCAGGTCATTCAATTCAATTTTCTGGTGGGCTTTCTCCCCTCAGCACCCTCTCTATGAGAATAACTAGAGTAAATTCAGACATCAAGAAAATGGCTGACAAAAGCACCCAGTGGATAACCTGTTTTTGTGTCCAGTGTAATAATAACCTCATTGTTCAGCCATAGAGAAGCTTCCCAAGCTTTCCACAGTTTTTGTAAGAGAAAAAGAGGTTATTGCTGCATCCACAGCAACCTATTTCAGCACTCCAGGTTAGAGAAGTAAAAGGGCATCTGCTCCTCCTCTCTCCAGGAAGCATCTATGGTACAACCTCCAATATTTAGTTCTTTCATTATTCCAGACCTGTTTTGTGACTGTATCATACCTGGACACCGCTCCAACCAAAACCAAAAGCACTTCCTACAAAAGGTGTCCTGATATGGAAGCGAAATCAAGTGGTTCAAATGATCTCTTCTATTGGACCAACTGTTGTTGGTGAAAATAAGCAAGCTTTTGGGCCACACAGGGCCAATCCTCAGGCATGTAGCATAGCCATTAGAAATATATAAACTGAGCAATCTAGGGCAAGTATATAGGAGGGAGTATGGAGGTGGCCCAAAAGCTTGCTTTTTCCACCACCAAAGGTTGGTCCAGTAAAAGAGATCACTTGAACAACTTTGTCTCTATATCACTTGGGACCAACACGGCAACTACACGCTATCTCTGGACTGATATGGAAGGCTATACAGTATTGTATTTGATGACTAGCTGCAACCACCAATCATATGCTTGTTTCTAAGATAAATGGCTTTAGATGCCAATCACAATGAAGAACAGTAATCTGAGCTCTGTGATTGGTGGCTGAAGGTATAGCCATCAGTCAATGCATGATCCTTGAAGGGCAACCTGTCAGAAGAACTCTGCTATGAATGTACCAATATTGATGCATTTCCATGTGTTTTGGATAGACTCCCACCCCATAACTACTAGCTGATAAGGGGTGTTTTCAGAAGCGACGATAGCATGGGTTTCCATGCTTTACCAAACGTGGAAATCCATGCTGTTGTTATGGCTGATGTTGGTCCAGGCTGGAACCTGTGTTTACACAGACGATGACAGTGCATAGTCCAGGCTGTTCCTTGGGATGATCCCTGAGGAACAGCCAGGCTAAGCACCACCATATCCTGTGATAAGGACCCTGAACCAGCGTAAAGCGGGCCATCGTGTTTCATGGCTCACTTACTCTTACCCTGGTCTGGGTTCGTGGCACTTTGGCCAGCCGTCGCAGCTTCAAAAGTCACCGTGACTGCCCATCAGGGAGGAGGGCGGGCCACTTAAAGCAGTGTGGGGGCGGGGACATGTGGACGCATGTTCATGTATTGCCCCACCCTCTCCCCATCCCCTCCCTGTGCCCTCCCCGGCACGAGCCACCAACACTCCTGTTTGACACCCGGGCCAAATCCTGCTCAGAGTGAGGGTCTCACTCCATGCAGGATTAAAGCATGATGGCACTGAAAACACCCATTGTACATTACACTCACCCACACACTAACCCAAGAACATCTGCACTGTGGCACTGACTCTCATCCTACCATACATATGTTATTTAATTAAATAAATAAATAAATAAATAAATCTCACATTGTGGGACAGATTCATATCCTTATTAAGCTCCACAATTTTAAAAGCAATAGGCTTCTGCGTATGCAAATTAATTCAAATTCATCTTCCAGTTGTGAAGAAAACCTGTATCAAAGCCTGAAGTCTTTTCTCAAGCAGAATGCCACGTGAGAACGATGGGTGGCTTGTTTGAATAAAGACTAAATAAGGACTTCAGAATTTGGCCCTTTGTGTTTAAAGTGCTAACAAAAGGGGGGGGGGGAGTATTAAATATTCATTGCTATTTAGATTTTTAAAACTCCAGAATAAATCAACAATAGTTTATTAAAATAAACATGTACAGACATAGGAATGCCAGCTCGATCAAATAATGATACGGGATTGAATCCATAGAGACATTAACATTTCTAAAGCAATCACTATGAAATAAAGCTCAAAATGTTCATTGAATCTAAGGGCAAAAAACACTCTGAATATGTATTTTGTGGCTAACTGCTCCCTATTGTTTTGTGCACTTGTCCTGCTTAAGAAAGATCTCCTAAGGGGGGGAAACCCCTGAAAGCTGTATATATTTTGGTGTATGCATTTTAGGTGGTTTATAATAATGTATTTTCCCATTCTTCATCTCTCAATTTCCTTCATTTGCTTTTTGTAAGGGTATTATCATCTTGCTTGGCACAGTTCAAATACAGGATGACAACCTTTTCCATGACCCCAAAGTCAGTGTCATTTTTTGTTTTTAGCTGGCAGTTTGAAAATAAGAATGATAAATATATATCCTTCATGAAGTGTGGAAGCTCCTGTTCTTTTTTTCCTTCCTCAGGAGAGGAGACATGCCTTAATCTCTGGCTCGGAGCCTTGTCAAATGCTGCAGTAAAGAACTGGCAAGCTCAATGCTGCTAATGGACTGAAATCTCAACCAGGTTGTTCATTTCTTGATTTTTTTTCTTCTTCTAAATACTGCGGCAACTACAAAGCCACCAGGTCCTCAGCTTTCAGCAATGATCATTTAGGGACTTTCCTCATAGAATACATTGACTGGAATTTAAATTATGTCACTAAAACATTCTTAAAATTTGGGGTGCTTATGTAGTCCACTTATTAAGGAAAAAAAGCTTCAAACCAGAGACTCTAATGAGGAATTTGACATTTTTCCTGAAGATCCAGAATTATGGTATATGTTTAGAAAGTTTGGCAGGGCCTCAGAGTGTTAGCCACCTTGTTTCTTATGTGGTGAAAGCCGGAAGCATTTGTTTTTAGCCAGAAAGTAACTGTACGACGTTCACACAAGGTTGAATTCTTCAGAACCGAAAGAATATATTTTTATTATTTATTTATTATTATTATGAAATATATATTTATATTATATTATATACCCTGCCCCTCCTGCCTCCTGCAGCTCAGGGCAGTGGACAACAATAGATAAATACAATAAAATGCAATAGATAAAAACAGATAAAACAGAATTATCACACATAAATACAGTAAAAAACAAAAGGTGTGCAAAGAAATACAACCCCCCTTCCCCAAACCACCCCTCCCCCATCCCCCACAAATGCCTGGCAGAAGAGTCATGTCTTACATTGATGTTGGAAGGCAAGAAGATCCGGGATGAGATGGATACCCACCAGAAGCAAGTTCCACAGCACCGGTGTGGCCACCGAGAACATCCGCCTGTTCATCACCACCTGTCTATACCATGGAACCTCCAGGAGGATGCCCCCGGATGACCGCAGGAGCCTCTCTGGAGTCCAGGAAGTGAGCCGGTCCTTCATAAAACTAGGGCCCAGACTGTTTAGGGCTTTATATGTCAAACCCAGCACCTTGAATCAGGTCCAGAAGACTATAGGCATCCAGTGCAGAGCTCGGAGCACCGGTGTAATGTGTTCCTAGTGGCCCGTCCCTGTAGGTCGACGGGGTCTCATCATTCTGCACCAGCTGCAGCTTCTGGAGTGTCACCATTGGCAGCCCTACATAGAGCACGTTACAGTAGTCCAACCTTGATGGGATGAATGCATGGATAATGGTGGCGAGATCAGAGTCAGAGACATAAGGATGAAGCCATCTCACCAGATGTAACTGGCGGAAGGCACTCCATCTCCTGGCGACAGCTGACACCTAGAGATCCAGGCATAGCTACGGATCTAGGAGCATCCCCAGGCTTTGTATCTGAGATGCCAACACAAGGCGGACCCTGTCAATGACAGGGGACCCTCCCTCACCCAGGTGACCAGCTCCACCAACGAGCACCACCTCCATCTTATTGGGATTCAGCTTCAATAGGTTAGACTTCATCTAGTCCCCCACTGCAGCCAGACACCACGAGAGCACTGACACTGCAGGGTCTGGGTCAGATTAAAAGGAGAGGTACAACTGAGTGTCATCAGCATATCAGCATATTTATTTTACAATTTTTTACGCTGCCCCTCCTGCCAAAGCAGATCAGGGTGGCTAACAACTATAAAAGATAAAAATACAATATAAATATAATAAATACAAAAAAATATATAAAAACATAAAACAATACAGTCCACCATGGGGGATATCAAATAATAAACAACCTCAACCCTCAACTCCCCACCCTACCTATCTCCCTCACCAAAACCTGGCATAACAGCCAGGGCTTACATTGTCGGTGGAAGGAGGGGAGATCCGGGGCCACCGGGCCTCCGCTGGAAGGGAGTTCCTCAGCGTAGGTGTGGCCACCGAGAATGCCCTCTCCATAGTGGCCCCCCAAACCACTTGGGGGACTTTGAGATAGGTGCTCCCAGAAGATCGCAGGGGTTGATCCAGAAGTTGGGGGATGCGGTGGTCCCGCAGATAGGTGATGCCCAGGCCATATAGGGCTTCATAGGTAAGCACCAACACCCTGAATCGGGCCCGGACTATTGGCAGTCAGTGCAGAGCTCTGACAATGTACCCCCTGTCTACATACAGCCCCCCACCAAGCAGCTGCATATACATGTTGAACAAGAGGGGGGACAGAATAGAACCCTGTGGGACCCCACACGGGAGACCCCTGAGGGAAGAGGAAGAATTCTCCAGGACCACCCAATGAGATTTATTCTCTAGGAAGGAACTGAACCACTGTAACTGCGTTCCGTCAACCCCAGCAAGGTCTCACAGCTGAATCACCAACACCTCATGGTTCACTGTGTCAAAAGCTGCTGACAGATCCAGAAGAACCAGCAGGGTCGAATGTCCCTTATCAAGTTCTACCCGCAGATCATCAACCAAAGCCACAAGCGCAGTCTCAGTGCCAAAACCCAGCTGAAAGGCCGAATGTGAGGGATCCAGAAAACTGATGTGGTCCAGATATACCTGCAATGCACAGGCCTTCCCTAAAAAGGGAAGATTAGAGACAGGCTGATGACACTGGACATTTCTACAATAACCATATGTTGCCCAGCGGTCACCAGAAGTTCACCCAGAGTGGGGCAGGCAGCTGACTGCTATGCCCCTTAGCCTCTGAAAAAGGCTGGGGACGCAGTGCATAGTAGCCTTACCCAAAGTGGGGTAAGACTGCCCAACTCGCGGTAGTGCCCCACTGCTTGTGGGTCTAGTCCTTGTATGTCCCACTCTGCAGCAAGGTCCACTGCAGGGCTTTGAGTGGCAAGAGCTGTCGCCAGTCCTGCATGGCCACGTCACAGTTTGCGGGGGGGGGTAGAGGACGGGGTGGAGGAGGGTTGGAGGGACGGGGCTGGGCACCCACATGTCTGACCAGTACCTTGGCCCACCCTGGGGTGTGCTGTGACATCCTACAGCAACCCACCCACCTGCCCAGTTTCCCTGAGAGTGGCAGTCCATGTGCCCTGCTCTCTGTGTCGGCCCTGAAGTGTGGCGGCTGCCATTGTCCACCTTGGGCTGTGCGGGGGATTGGGTAGGGCCCTCCTGGCTCATGTGGCTGCCCCCATTGATTAACACTGGGAGTAGTGCAGCCCTTACTGGTTTATGTAAGAAATCCAAATCCAATATGCCTCCTTTTTGCTCTGCCTCTTCTCTCTGGGAGTCCTGCCATGATCACCCTAAAAGCCCCCTTTCTATTCCCTAATAGAGTAGAAGGCTTTTTGCTCTTGAAATAAATGTTCTTGCAGAACACTCCTACCTTTATTTACATATCTGCAAAGTCACTTTGAATAAAGGGCAAAAAGTCCAACAGCGAACATCTACACTGGGACTGACCATTCCCCTTCTCTAGTAGCAGTTAACTGTTACATCACTATTTCAAAACTGTTACTTTGCTACCTGATCAAGATACTTGGAGCAAGAATTAAGTGTTCTCTTAATCCCTGCTAACCTGGTTCTGTCATTGTGAATAACTTCACAGCTACTATGGATGGGAGTATTAATGAATACTGTATGGAGAGAAAGGAAGAAGAGTTTAGTGCTAATGTGTAATTGTATAATCTACGTGTGCTAGTTTGACACTCCCATTACATTGTACCAGAGAAGTACCACACTTCTGTTCATTTTAGACACTGAGCTTTCTCCAGAACAAATATTTGACCAGTAGTTTTCCTGCTTACATCCACCCCTAAACTGCTTTAAACTCTGCCAATAGAGGGAGAAAAATAAAAGTGTCTCTACACTACAACCTGGGGTTTATCTCTATAGCAGATGGAAAACCAAATTCATACTCTGGCTTAGTTTCATTTTGTCCCTTCAGCCTTTACTGATAGAGTCACACTAGTTAGATTTCCTTCAGCAATGAATTTGTGAACACACACAGTAGTTCTATGCATATTCCAAATGCAACTGGCATGTTTTTCTCCATGCTCATTGTCAGAAAGGATTTGCTCATCAGATGGAGTAAATCAACACTGAAGTCAGTGGGCAAAGAGCTGAGAATCTGGCCCAGTGTGCTGCAAGGAAAGCAAAGATTGTTCTATTAGCAGTTCTCAATGTTTGAATCAAAAATTATGTTTTTTATGGACTTTTTTGCAGCTAAAGGAGCAAGATAGTGTAAGTCCTAGTGGCATTAGAATATTAACCTTCTAAGAGCTGAGATACCACTAGAAGACGAGACCTTGCATTATCTGCATCTCTTAAAAATATTGTAGGGAATATCTATTAAAAACCTTGTGTAAATGGACATACTGGCAACATTTAATTCTAGAACCTGCACATTCTCCTAGCTTCATCGATTCTAGTGTTGCTTTCTAAGCAGTTAATATGACAAGATCTCTGCCTCAAGGAAGGTACCATCTACCCAGACAAAGCAGATTTAAGCCAGAAAAATCCCATGATCCTGGACAGGACCGAGTGTAAAGACCCAGGTCTTGAACTGGCACCTTTTGGACGCTGATGCAGGTGACCAGTGCCTGTGCACCACTAGTGGGGCCATAAAACATATAGACCTGAAATATGGGTTGGGACACAACAAAAGCAATTGATTGAGCTGTGATGTGTATCTTTGTTCATTTTTTCCCCTGGTTGTGGGGTAAATTTTGTTGGTAATTCCTCACAGGGAAGCTACAGTTTATAGACCTTTTGGAAGAAGTGTACATTTTAAAATTATTTAAAGAAAGAGAGAGCAATGGCATGCCAATTGGGCCAAGAGAGTGGGTCAAAACTAGTGTTGAGGTGAGAGCAAGTATTCCCATACTGTGTGGAAATGCCTACCTTTCGGGAGCGTTTGCAACTTCATTGGTATTTCCTCACGATTAATTGATTCCATGCTTCCGCTGTTGTGGTGGCTGACAATTTTTCATCAATTTCCATCATTTCCCACCAATTTCTGTTTTTTATTTGTTATCAATTTCTGACAATTTTGGGTTTTTTCTCAGGTTTTGTCAATTTCCAGTATTTTCCATCAATTTAAACACTTTCCATCATTTTTGGCAGTTTGTGTCACTTTTCGTTAATTTATGTCTCTTAAACCATAGTGTTAGCAGTTCAGTTCTTTTTGCATTTAGAGCAGAACCGTCATTTCTGCACGCTACTGAAGAACTACCAGAAGTACTGAACAATGGCGATTCCCGAATGGGAACTAGCAGAATGAAAAACAGCAAAAAGATGGTAAGTTTCCTCATTGCGCAAGGGAAAGTAAATTTATTTTTGTTTATTTATTTCAAAATATTTTATCCTGCACCCTCCTACACAATAGTAGCTCAGGGCGGAGTACAACAATCATTACAATAAAATTGACAATAAAAAAACAGCTAACATTTTTAAAACCATAAAGTTTAAAACCTGACAGAAACAGCATTCTCAGTGATTGCTTGTTTCAGAGAAATCATGGCAAGGAAGAAGGTTCTACAAGGAAGAAGATACAGAGGGAGAAGAAAGGAAGACCTGTATGAAAGGAATTGGCTCAAATACTGAAGGAGAATGAATGTAACATGAGTGAAAGAGCTTGGAAGAAGATGCAAGAGTTGGAAGGACAGAACAAGGAAATCAAATCCAATGTAAGGTGAGGGAAAGAGTTATAAGGAGGGGCAGGAGCTCAGTTGGAGAGTTGGGTAAGTAAAGACAGATGTTTTCTATGGCAGATCTGAAGATGGAATTAATTTTGAATTAGAAATTAAAGGTGTGAACTATCTAGAACTCAGTGGAATCGTCGTACACCTTTTCACTTATGAATGCACAGACCTTGATTACTAGCGCTAAAGGTCCAAAGTGACAAAGACAAGTATTAATGGAAGGACTCCGGCTGTAAATCAATATTTTAAATAAATTGTTTTAACTGTTCATTACGGAAACTTCATTCTGAGAATAATTATAAGTCTAAAAGTGAAAGTGAGATTTAAGTCCTCTGTTGATCCACAGAGATTTGGCAGGCAGCATACATACTTAATCAGTCATAGCATTGCCTCTATGCTTTAACTGAAGCTCTCAGCCTCTTTGTACCAGGAAATGCAGAATATTTATTGTGTTTATTCAAATGAGGTCATCCTACATGTGAGGGCAGTCCAGTATTGAAAACATATCCTTAGTGGTTCAACATGGACCTTCTGGATGCTACTCTGGAACCTGGATGACCCATAATTGAAAAAAGAATGAGCACAATGTTATCGTTGGTGCCAACAGTTAAGTAGCTAACCTGGCTGACCACAGGGAACACAGATAACTTTAACTGATCATATACATATACATTTACTTAATAATTATAGACCTAACTTTGCAGCCCAGGGATCATAGGTTACTTGTTTTTAGTTGAAATTCTCATTGATTTCAGGGAGAGGTTTGGCTGTCTCAGAACTGCAGCAGGAAGCCCTGTCTGTTCACTGTGTTACATGAAATGTGCAGCTTTTTCTTTCAGAAGGGCAGGGATTGTTATTTCTCATTTTGAATTGTAATGTTTTAACACAGCAAAATGGGTCCATGGTGAATTGTAGTTACAGAGTGATTGTGTGTTTGCTTCAGTTTGTTGTAGCAGTTACCTTTTATAATACGTGAAGCTATAATATAATATCAGCTATAGAAATAAATGCTCGCTCTCCCTCTGTCTGTTATATGGTTGCCACCTCTATAATTTCCAAGCACCTTACAAGTGTGAAGAAATAACAATACCAATCTCTCTTTTCCTTCAGAGTAGGCAGAATAAATGGCTTGATTAGATTATAGGGTCTGTGTGTGTATCTGAAGGGCTCATTGTGAGAAATCTATATTAATGCCAAACTGATTAATGGTAATTAATGCTCCTATGTTTAATAACAAAAGAATTACTAGTGATCAGACACTTGCTATAAAGTGTTGCCTTGACATCTCTTACTGGAAATAAAATTTAAAAAAATCTAGGATGCCATGCAGATTTTAAAGACAAAAATAGTAAGTGAGGGCAACCATCTGTAATTTAAACATCAATATTTGTATGACAGCTTTTATTAATCTACTGCTTAGAATAAATAAACCCATTAAACCGTTCTATTAAAAATTAGTTAGACTCAGTGTGATCCTCCAGGGGAATGGTGTGCACACTAGCAGTTAGTGCAGGTACAAGTCATAGCCATTTCAGTGGGACCTGTGCCTGTGAAACTAAGGCCCTTTTTACATGGACGTCACCCACCCACGAACACCCATAAACACAGATCGAATGGGTGGGAGAGCATCCGTGTAAATGTCCATAAGTGGGTGGGTGCGCAGTCCCGACCCACCCACCAACACCCACAGAGCACCCAGGAAGGAGCCGGCATGCTCTGTGGGTGGAGGTGGGTGTTCAACACCCACCCATCCATGTAAAAACCCAAACACCCACACCCATGGCAAACGGTCCGCCGAAACCACAGAGAGATGGTTAGAGAGCCCCCACAGGTGCCCCCAAGGAGACACACCCACCGGGGGAGACACCGAATACATAACCGGGAGCCCTTAAAGGAGAATCGAAACATGACATGGGTGCGCCGGCTCCCAAAATGTCAGGAAGGAAAGCAACTGACAAAATGAAGGAAGCCAGTGCCATGAAACACGTGGGATGGCATCATGGTGTAGGGTAAGCAAAGGAACCCTGGGATGCCCTGGGGAGGGGGCCCCGGGCCAACAGCACTGGGGGGGGGAAGTAACGGCAAATCACAGCACACCCCTCCCATCACAGGGCTGAGGGCATACCACACCACCCGTATCCCCCCAGATCACCACAGTCATGGGGCACAGGGATGAGATCTCAACTGACAGTGAGGTAAGAGCGAGGGTACCCAAACAACGAAGGAAGGGGGGACTGGCATGACAATGCCAGATACCATCCTGAGGAAACACAGGGCGGGCAGCTGACAGCAAACCTCCTCCCCCCTCCAGGACAGCACCCAGACACAGGAGCAATGTGCCACTGGGGAAATAGCCGAGGAGGGCCTCCATGGCAGTCAGGTAATCCAGCGGTACCCCCCGGGGGGAGGGATCACCAACAGGAGTGAAAGGGGTGCTGCAGGACAAAAACTAATCCCCATGCAATACCCCCAACAGGAGACCACCTGCTCCACAGCCACATCAGCTACAGGGTGGGCCCCGAGCTGCCAAGCAGGATGGCCCCCCACATGCGGTACCCAAAAGGGGGAGCCCTGGTTGAGGCAGGAGACCCTGGACTTCATACACATGTAAGGGTCCGAAAAGGTCCAGCACAACCTGGTGCGAAGCTACAAGACCAAACAGGTCTATGAAGCCATCGCCCAGGTGATGCAGCAGCAGGGCTACAATAGTGACATAACCCAGTGCATGCAACAGGCAAAGGACTTACGGTCCGAATATAAGTATATCAAGAACAATAATCTCAAGTCCAGCCATGCCATGCGCACAATGGAGTTCCATGACCAGCTGGACCAATTCCAGTGCATGGACGGGGACATAGTTGCTTCCTGTATACACGGCACCGCCTTCGCCAGGGGCAGAAAGAGGGCGAAAACAACACACACCCCTGTCCGACCCCCTGGATCAGGGGGAAACTGCAGCCCTTGGCGAGGCCAGCCAGGCTGTCCATCGCACAGGTGGAGGAGGCATCCCTGGAAACAGGAACCGAAAACATCACCCTCTGCATGTGCCCACAAAACCCACAGGGCCATGGGGATGGGGGGAGCTCAGGGAGCAGACAGACACCAGGGACACCCCCCAGGACATGGAGGAATACAATCCAGGTAGGAGCAGAACCACAGCCCCGGGGGGTGGGGGGAATGGCCTCGGCCACAGTGGCCAGGGCCCATGCTGGGTGGCAGGAATAAACTGATAGATTGCATTACCTCTTGCAGCACAAAGTTAACTGGAGGTGCACAAGGAAGAGGTCGTGGTTGAGGAGGTGGTCAAGGAGGCCCAGCAATCAGGACAACGATGGTAGGCCAGCACTGAAATGGGAAGGGATGTGGGAGATGCCGGGGTGATGAAATAGCAAATAGGGCATAGACAGAGCCTCCTAAGAAACAAACATCCCATGCAATGACAGAGAAGAGCAGGGGACCAGCACCATAGCAGCACTGAACAACACGGGTCAGCGGCCACTGACAGCCATACAGATGTGGGGTCACACGGCTGTGGAGGAGAGATCAGGAGTCATGTCAGCAATGGGGCGCAGTGACACACAGATGCCAGGTTAACATAAGATGGAATGGGGTCACCACAGCGGTCAGACACAGATGAGGGGAATAAGGGACCCCACCCTGCCGGGTGTATGCCACATAGGGTCAGTCACGGAAGGGGGGGGGTAGTCCCAGCCACCACACAGTAGCACCTCTAGGGGTACAGAGGAAGGACATGTCAAACAATAAAACTAATGGGGTAACATGTCGTCCACAGAGGAATGACCCGGTCCTGCAAGGGGTGCTGCTGCTGGGAGCGCCGAGAGGAATTGGGAGATGCGGTCCAGGAATCAGCAGAGTAGATAGGACCTGGGGAGAGAACTGCTGGAGGAAACTAGAAGGTTTTCCAAAATACACTCTGAGGAACTCGCCCTCACCAGGCAGGTGCAAATAGGGGAGGGGGAAAGGGACTGGGACAGTTGTCAGCAATGCTCACTCAGTCCCACACTGAACACCTGTGGGACAGGCAACGGGCTGCCACCCTCATCTGTGAGCACCACCTCGACCGGGTCGAGAGGGAGAGGGCCTGGGGCACGCTGGAGGGAACCGCCGTGTGGGCCTTTGACCACATAGGGGAGGCAGTGGGGGCCCTGATGCATGGACCCCAGCGTGACATGGGCCCTTCAGGTGCGGAAGGAGGAATGGCAGCCGACATGCACCATCGCACCTTCCCACTGGTGCAGGTGCCCCCTCCCCAGCCCTCTGGCCAACACTGGTTTCCCCAGCAGCACCCCTTCACTGGCCTGGGCCACAGCCCCCCCCCACATAGCCCCCAAACAACAACCAGGGGGGCTGCCCTTCCAGTCCACACCCCTCCCGGTTCCTCATCTGCTACCACCTAGACCCCTCCTCTGGGGACCACGGCCTCCACAGAACATCCCAGGACCCCCAGCGAACCAACTGCCCATGCCGGCCGCTCCACCAGCTCAGGTAAGCCAGATCACAAGGCGTGCTCAAACTGGGGGGTGCGGGGGAAACAGCAGGACCAAAACATACACAGGAAAGGGCAGAGGACTGGCAGCATGAGGATGCTAGGAACACAGGGAGGGCTACACAGAGGGCACTGGATCAAGGAAGCCATCCCAGGGAACAGTGTGATGGTTATGTTTGCTTATGTATCGCAGGAGCCAAGATCAGACCCAGCAGTGGAGCAGCCAGTGGAAGAAGGAGAGCCCGGGCCAGTCAGCTGTCGCTCTCAGTGGACAGCGGCAGCAAAGGGTTGCAGGGAAGCAACCCCCAGTGTTGCGCAAAAGCCAGGATGGGGATGACGCAGAAAAAAATAATCCCCACCCCATGTGAATAACCCATAAATTAAACATTTGTGACAGTACCTGTCTATTGATCGGTATGTTATGGGGACTGAATGCTCTGAGAAGGGATCTGTAGCAGACAAAACGGGTCAGGCCAGACATCATACTGGTGTAGGACAGATACTGCTCGAGCTGGCCAGTAGTTGATGGGGGAAACTCACTACCAAAGGTGACAGGACACAGGCCTTCATATGGATACCACTGTAGCACAGCAATGGGTACCTGAGACAAAGAGGTCGTGTTCAGCAATACAGGTTACCCATGCCATGGCATGACGGTTGTATGGGACCTTGCTTTAAGGGAATTCGCTCAATGAAAATGGGGCACCCCCTAGTAAACATGATCACGGACAGGTGGTCGGTCAAGTCGGCAAACAGACGGTTTTATTGGTAATGGGCACACAGGCAGTGGAAGGGGGGTGGGTGGCCATACACTTGCACGGGTTAGTTGTCAGCCACCTGGGCCACAATGAGCCTACACAGTGTATTCCTGTTCTCCTCCGAAATGCATCTAAATGCTCCACCCTGTACATGCTGATACAGGGCCACAGGGCTTGTTCTATGCACCAGTGGAGGGTTATCAAGGGCAGCTCTGCTGGTCTTGCAGATGTTGTGGAGAACGCAGGACACCAGGACAAAGATGGGGGTGTGCTGCAGATTGAACTGGCTTCTGTTCATCAGAAAGTGCCAATGCATCTTCAGCTGGCCAAATGTCCTCTTCACCATGCTCTGAGCGGACAAGAGGCGCTCGTTGAAGAGCCTGTGCTCAGGGGTGTGAGCCACAGAATAGGCCCTCATAAGCCACGGGCTCAGTGGGTAGGTAGGGTCCCCTATCACCACCGGAGTCATGGGAACACCCTCTATCACCTGGAACAGGTTGGGGGCTATCTCACCATCACACATTCGGACGTAGAAGGGTGATGAGTGCAGAATATGCGCATCGTGGCTCCTCCAAGACTGGCCAGTGTACACGTCGGTAAATAGGTACCTGTGATCCACAACGGCCTGCAGATTTACTGAGAATGGCTCCTTCCTATTTAGATAATCCATCTCTGTGTGTGGGGTGGGAGGTGGGGGTGGGGATTATAGGGATGTGGGTGCTGTCTATTGCACCGATACAGTGGGGGAAGCCCATGTCCTCAAAGTCAAGGATCACAACCTTGGGATCTTGGAGTGGGCTAACCCGCTCTAGTAGCAGTTCAACAATCAGGTCACACATGCCATGGAGAGCCCTGTTCACAGTAGCAGTCCCGACTCCGAACTGCTCCCCAACGCTCTCATCTCTGGGACCTCATCAGCAGGCAGCATGGTACCACCAATGAGCACACTGTGAGCTCTCACCACCACTACCATTGACGGTTCACCACACAGCTACCCAACAAGGCACCAAGTCACGGTGTTTCCCTCGCTCTGCACTGCCACCCTCTAAACGATTGCACCACTACTCTAATCACTTCGCTCCCTTTCCTTAACACTGCTCACACATCACACCTCTACCACCTCTCACTACTCACCATGTCCTTGCAGTGGAACCGGGCCCCACATGTAGGTAGGTGGACAATGCTCGGTGCCCTGCCACTGGTGCAATACCTTGGGAGTGTTCTGCTCACCTGGTCAATATCTCCTCTTACCGGGCCTATTGGACATCCCCCCACCTATGCTTTCTGCCGGCATGGGAGGGGCTCAGGGCACAGCAGGGCGGCACCGTGGTATTGGGCAGTCCAGCCTCCCCCCCTCGTGCCTGTAACTCACCACTGTGTGTTCAGTGTGAGGGATGCATCAGCGCCATCCCTGTATCTGTGGCAGCTGTTGACAGCTGTGGAATCATGCAGCTGTGAACACTACTGATATGCTTGATCCTCTGCCTCATAAGCTCACCGCTGCAACCTGCCGTGGCCTTGTCTAGGGATGTGTGAACGCAGTTCGGACATTTGGTATTCTGCCCGAACTCAGTCTGTTCAGACGTCTGAACCAAACGCCCGAACTCCTGAACAGTTCAGCCGTGTTTGGATGAGTTCGGGCGCATTCAGGTGGGAAAAACAGGGCTGGCAGGCCCAGGCAGCTGAGGAGCAGACTTCCTGGCATCAGGGATGGAGAGGCTTGGACTAGCAGCCAACCTGCCCAATCACCATCCCTCTTTTCCTCAGACCACTGGCTTTTCAGTCTACGATTGGCCATGGGCTAGGCTGCATGGAGTCAATGAGAGTTGTGGTAAGGTGGGTGCAGCAAGTCACAAAAGTTATTGCCCTGCCCCCTTTCAACTCCTTCTGAGCCAGCCATTGATCCTGTCAGCAGACATTTTCAGAAGTCTCTCTCTCCCAGCAGTTTGTGTTCTTTCCAAACCATTGCCATCCTCCACCTATTTCACCCATTTCCACACATTTACCTCCATAGTTTCATTTATTCAGATTAGATTAGATAGATTTAGGTGTTATTTTTATTTTTTACCCCTCCCTGTGTTCTTTCTCCCTACCCTCCATTGAATCCTTCCCTCCTTCCTGTATATATTCCATCCCTAATTCCCTTCCCCTGTTTTTGGATTTATTTAGAGTAGCATTAGATTGATTTAGCTTTCATTTCAGTTTTTTACCCCTCCCTGTGTTGTTTGTTGTGAGCTGTCTGTGTCCCCCTGCAGATAGATAGATAGATAGATAGATAGATAGATAGATAGATAGATAGATAGATAGTCAGGAGAGGCCGGTCTGCTGCCCATAAGATGGGCAATGGGGCATGTGGCAGAGGTGGTAGGGGCCATGCCAGCGGAGTAGCAGCAGGCATCAGCAGCAGCCCGAGCCCATCACCACGCCCCAAACTGCACAGGCCTGATTTTGGCAGTCGTGCTTTGGAGGATCCGAGCAGTGGCACTAGGGGTGTTGTTCGGCGGCACCTCCTGCCAGCATCCTCCACTGCCACGCAGGGCACTGGAAGGCCGGCACTCCAGGACGCTGTGGCTGTCTCTGCTGCGACTGCAGGAGCAGGTGCTTCAGGATCAGATGTTCTTCCAGGGCCACCAATGTCCCTGACCCCCATTGTTGAGGTGATCCCCAGCAGTCCAGGGCTGGTGGATCCCACCCCGGCTGCTAGAGGCAGGGCCTGATCCCCGGGCAATGGCAGCAGGGAGAGGAGCCACAGTAGCAGCAGCACCAGCAACTTTAGGAGGCATAGGGAGAGTGGCAGAAGCATGGTGGGCAGTCAATCAGCCTCAGGGTCCCAGTACTCCCCTTCGCGGGACATCACTCTGATTGGGGACAGCGAGGCAGCCAGACACTACTCCTGGGGATGAGATGTCTGTTGCTGAGGCAAATGGCTGTCCCTCCGAGAGCTGTGTCACCACCATATTCTTCCCCTTCCAGAAGCGCTGTCAGCGGTGCATCACCTGGTGTGGGCCAAAGGCAGGAGGGGGCAGAAAATTCTCCATTTGGGTGCATTTTAAGTTGGTGTGGGCGGATGATCCCAGGGAGATGCAGTGCACTTTATGCCAGAAGGTGGTGAAGCATGGGCAGGTGCTCACCAACCTCGGCACAACTGCCATGGCGAGGCACCTGAAGGGATGTCACAGCACTGTGCTGCTAAGCGGTAGGCAGGGGCAGTGGACACCAGCGGGTTCCTGACTGCAGCAGCCAGTCCATCAGTGGGCAAGCATCCTGCTCTAACAGCTTCCTCTAGCAGCAGCAGTGGTATCACTGCTAGTGGGGAGCATCAGCAGCATCAGTGCACCATGGAGTAGCTCGGGTGGGGGCAGCTGCCAAGTCCATCGGCAGCTGTAGGACATGGAGGGTGGTGTGGCTTTCAACTGAAAGCCACGCGCATGTTGGGGGAAATGATAGCGCTGGATGGGCAGCCCTTCTCGGTGGTTGGGGGCATAGGTTTTAGGTGCCGGATTGGCTTCCTGGCCCCCTAGTTTAAGCTGCCCTTGCACACCACCCTGAGTCAGCAGGTGGTGCCAGACCTGTACTGGGCTTTAAAGGAGCAGGTGAGGGAGCATCTGGCAAGGGCTGGGGGTGCCACTGTCCACTTCACCACAGACCTGTGGTCGAGTAGGAGCGCACAGCATGCCTACCTGGCAGTGACGGTGAACTGGTGGCAGGACCCGGAGGCAGCATTTGGGAGTGGCAGGAGGGGTCCCGAAGCAGGGTATAGCTGGGCCCTTCTTCAGGTAGAAGTAATGGATGGCCCCCACACTGCTCGGAACATCAAGGCAGCCCTGACCTCCATGGTGAGAGAGAGGGTCACGCCAGGTGCGCCCTTCACCAAGGGGTGTGTGGTGACGGACAACACGGCCAACATCTTGAGGGCAGTCCACAAGGGGGGCTTCATCAGCATCCCTTGCGCCGCAGACACACTTCACCTAGTGGTCAGGGATGCTCTGGGCTTGGGGGAGAAGGGGATTGGGGCAGACACCCTTATCTCCCTGATCGAGTGGGGGAGGAAGCTGGCCTGTTTCTTTAACTGGAGTGTGAAGGGCAGCGACTTCCTCTGGGCGAAGCATGCAGAGCAAGACTCCCTAGTGCACCAGCTGGTGCAGGATGTGTCCACCCGGTGGAATTTGACGTTCCTGATGCTCAAGCGGCTTCTCGAGCAGAAAGTCACCTTGCATCAGGTCCAATGTCTGCTGCTGCTCCTGCCTCTGCTGCCTGAGTCATGGGTTCTACTACTGGGAAATCCAATGTCTGCTGCGGCTGCCAATGCTGCCTCTGCTGTCTGTGCCACAGGCTCTACTACTGGGCAATCCAGTGTCTGCTGCTGCTGCCGACAATGCTGCCTCTGCTGTCTGCCACAGGTTCTGTGCCCTGGCAATCCAATGTCCGCTTCTGCTGCCTCTGCTGTGCCACGGGTACTGTGCTCCAGCAATCCAATGTCTGCTACTGGGTGGCCATGTGATTCACCAGTGGGCAAGGCTTGACCAATTGGCAGAATAACTTGTTGAGATCCAGAGGCTATGATGCAAGCCTGCAATGCCTGGCCAAGTAGGGGTTGACTGGGTCTCTGCCGCTGCTCCACCAATGTCAGCCAGCTGGCAATGCCCGGCCGAGTAGGGGTGCCAGCCACAGTTACTGTGGCCATCCACCAAGCTTTGACAGAGCCTCTGCCACTGCTCTGCTGATGCCAACCAGCCTGCAACGCCGGGGCAAGCAGAGGTGCCAGCCACTCCAGCCCTGGGACCTACCATCAGGGTTCTGGGGCCTACATTCAAGACAGGGAGCGCTGTCATTCCACTTGTCTGCAAGTGTCTCACATTGAGGCCAGCCAGCCTGAAACGCCCGGCCAAGTAGGGGTGCCAGCCACTGAGTACTGGCTGGGCCTCTGTTGCTGCTCCGCCTCTGCCAGCCAGCCTTCAATGCCCGGCCAAGCAGAGGTGCTAGCCACCAAGCCCTGGACAGGCCTCTTCCACTGCTCCGTCGATGCCAGTCAGCCTAGGCTATAATGCCTGGCCAAGCAGGGGTGCCAGCCAATCCAGTCCCAGGATCCACCATCAAGGTTTTGGGGCCTACGTTCAAGGCTGTGAGGGCTGTCATTCCACTTCATTGTCTGCAAGTGTCCCACATCGAGGCCTGCCAGCCTGCAATGCCTGGCTAAGTCGGGGTGCTAGACATCGAGCCCTGGCCAGGCCTCTGCTGCTGTTCTGCCGATGCCAGACAGCCTGCAATGCCCGGCCAAGCAGGGGTGCCAGCCACTGAGCCCTGGCCGGGCCTCTGCTGCTGCCAGCCAGCCTGCAATACCCGGCCAAGAAGGGGTGCCAGCCACTCCAGCCCCATGACCCACTGTCAGGGTTCTGGGGCCTATGTTCCAGGCAGGGAGGGCTGTCCTTCCACTTGGCTGCAAGTATCCCACATCGAGGCCAGTCAGCTTGCAATGCCCAGCCAAGCAGGCATGCCAGCCACAGTTACTGTGCCTGGACAATCGAACGTCTGCTGCTGCTGCTACTTCTGGTGGTACTACACATCAGCCATTTGCTCCTCCCTCTTGTAGACGGGCATAGCTTGGATGAGTGCACCGGTGGGTGGAGGCTGGGTGTCCATGAGATTCACCCCTGGGCAAGTCTTGCCCAATTTGCAATAGAGCATCTTGAGCTCAGTCAAGTAGGATGCCAACTTGCAATGCCCAGCCAAGTAGGGGCGCCAGCCACGCCAGTTCCAAGGCCCACTGTCAGGGTTCTGGGGCCATCATTCCACTCACGGAGATCCATAATTTCACTTTATCTAGAAGCTGCCACTCTAGTCCCAGGACCTACTGTCAGGGTTCTGGGGCCTACGTTACAGGCACAGGGGGCTGTCCATCCATGGCATCTAAAAGCTACCACTCTAGTCCCAGGACTCACCGTCAGAGTTCTGGGGCCATCATTCGGCTCACAGGGAGCTGTCATTCCACTGCATAAAGAAGCAGCCAGCCACTCCAGCCTCAGGACCCACCATCAGGGTTCTGGGGCCTACGTTACAGGCACGGGTGACTGTCCATTCACGTCATCTAGAAGCTGCCACTCTAGTCCCAGGACCCACCATCAGGGTTCTGGGGCCGTCATTCCACTCACAGGTAGCTGTCATTCCACCTCATCAAGAAACAGCCAGCCAGTCCAGCTCCAGGACCCACCATCAGGGTTCTGGCGCCTACATTCCAGGCAGGGAGGGCTGTCATTCCACGTCATCCAGAAGCTGCCACTCTAGTCCCTGGAACCACCGTCAGGGTTCTGGGGCCATCATTCTGCTGACAGGGAGCTGTCATTCCACCGCATCAAGAAGCAGCCACTCCAGCCTCATGATCCACAATCATGGTTCTGGGGCCTATGTTCCAGGCAGGGAGGGCTGTTGCTCCACTTAGTTGTCTGCAACTGCCCCACCGATGCCTGGAAACCTGCAATGCCCAGCCGAGTAGGGGTGCCAGCCACCAAGCCCTGGCCGGGCCTCTTCCACTGCTCCGTTGATGCCTGGCAGCCTTCAATGTCCGTCCAAGAAGGGGTGTCAGCCACCGAGCCCTGGCTGGGCCTCTGCCACTGCTCCTGGCACTCAGTGGGCAGGGGACATGGCCTCAGAAGAACTAGCCAGGAGCCCAGGTCCACTTCTAGATGATGTGGACTGGGTTCCCCAGGGCTCACACCAGGCAGGGACATGTCACTTGCAAAGGCTAGCCCAGTGTACTTCCCCCTCCCCCATGGTCCATGGCAGAGGGAGTGCATGGTGGCTTGCTGCTGGGGTAGCCATGTTGAGAGCCGCCCGATTGAATCCCTCCACAAACACTTCATCTGAGTGGGTGTTCTGCAGCAGTGCCACTCAGCATTGCCACTCAGCATTGCCAGCCTGTAATGCATGGGCGAGTAAGGGTGCCAGCCACCAAGCCCTGGCCAGGCCTCTGCTGCTGCTCCGTTGATGCCAGCCTGCAATACCCTGCTCCCTATGGGTGCCAGCCACCAAGCCCCAAGCCTTCCCAGCCTCTGCTGCTGCTGCCGCTGGGTCTCAGATGGCTAGTCCTGGTGCCACAGGCACCCCCAGGGGCCAAGCACTGAGCCTGCCTGCCCGGGCAACCTGGGTTGCCAAGCGCCAAGCCTTCCTGGTCTCTGCTGCTGCTGGGTCTCTGACGGCCTGCCATGCCACTACGGGCACCCTTTGGGGTCCCTGGAGCACCCCAAGTCTCCTGGTGTCACCAAACTCTTCACAACATTCGGGGTGTGTGTGTGTCCGAAACCTGCTGGACCAAACCCACAAACCTGAACTAAATTTTTAGGCTGAACAGCCAAACATCTGAACATCCAAACTCCGTCCTGTTCACATATCCCTAGCCTTGTCCTCCTATCATCGCTTGTGCTGGAATGTGTCTGCCCTGTATGTGGGTTTGGGTTTCCCAGGGCCTAGCAGCCTGGCCACTATCAGCTTTGCAAGGTCACCCTTCAGCTAGCGGTACGCTGGTGCGCATGCAGTGATCATTCCCTGCTGCTTCCTGTGGACCAGCATTGCTCTCCATCACCCAGCTGTTAGGCAAGCCATGGCATGGTGTGGAATGGGCTCCGATGATGTGCCGGGGAGGAGTGGTCAGCATGTGCCAACATGCTTCTCGGAACACTGTGGCAGAGCCACTATATCCAGCTGTTTCTGAGCAACCCCCTCTGTGACCGATGGCTTCAATCCCCTGTCAGGTTACATGTGAGTGATGGGTCATCCATTCGGGGGTCCAGATTGCCGGAGGTGTGCTGGGGAACTCGGCTTCACCCTCATCCAACAACCTCGTTGGGGGCACCCAGCCACTGTTGTGGTGCCGTAGGATGCACAGGAGGTCGCGGCTGTTTGCTTGGTGGCTGTTCACAATGACTTTGGCCTGGCTCTCCAGGCCGGGGGGGGTCCCCTTGTTGCTACCAACTATGCTGGTATCCTACTGCGTGCCCGTGGCATAGCGCGACTGTGATTTGTATGCCAGGACCTTCTTGGGGAGCTGGCTTGCTGCCCCCGATGTTGGTGGCCCCCTACTGACTGAGAGGCCTACTGCATTGGAGATGGGCACCCTGTGAGCAGTGCTGAACTGAACGGATGTCAGAGCTGCAGCTGCCACGGAGAACCATCTCCTGCCCCGCTTCATGGTGGATGCCCATATGCGTTCCTTGGGATTCTGCAGGGGCCTCTTTGCCTGGGAGGGTCTTGTACAGGGGCTGATGTGTTTACTGATCACCCTCCAGCCACTCCCTGATCTGGCTATCCCATCCTCCTGCTCCATGGATCCGTGTTCCCTGTGACTGGGCAGTGCCTCACCTCCCCATGGGCATGTATGCTCGACTCCATGTACATTTTGATCCCTTTGGTTCCTTCCCCCATCTGGAGGGCACCTTCATGCTTCTGTATCATCCCACTTCCATCCCGGTTGTGTTATTTACCACCCTGTCCCATTTTGTGTGGGTATATCGGTGCCCCTATCTGATAGTTGGGAGGGACCCCGTTGATGTTCGCTCTTTTGTACCCTGGCCCCTGTGGCCCCTCCCCGCCTTGCCAATAAAGACTGTGGGTTGCATTGATACTACTGCTGTGCCTGTGTGTCTGTGTACTGTTCTGGGCACCCCTCACAGGGTTTTGTCCGTCCCCATGTGTGTGGTTCTGTGGACTGGATCCTGGGGTGTGATTGTACAGATGCTCATGTGGTTACTGGCCCCATACCATTACTGCTTATTGGAGCATGCCCTTGGTACCGTAGTTGTGGTACCATGTGTCGGTGTGCTATGGGTCATGGGTATTTCCCCAGTGTACATAGTCGTGGGTTGTGCTTGGTTCAGTGTCTGGGCCCAGGGGGGTTGTGTTAGGGATCACCGGGGTCATGAGGAAGCAACCTGTGATGTGTTGCTAGGTCCCCTGGGGCTTCCTCTTGGACAGGGTGTTTGGTCTGTTTGGTGGTGGAGGTCCTGCGTGTCCTGTGCACATTCCTTGCTCTGTCTGTTTCCTCCTAGTGGTGGTTAGCCCTGTGATGGGCCCCCTGGCTCTGTGTAGTCCCCTGATGTTCCCTGGGGTGTGGTTGCCACCCACAGTGGGCCTTTGGCTGGACTGTTGTGCTTGCATTTTCTGTGCCATGGTTTTGATGGGCCTGGCCCATGGCATCGCTCTCCATTGTGTAACTGTGCATGGTACGGTGCTGGGTGCTGGCCCCCACCCCTCCCTGATGCCTTTCCTTACCCTTCAGGGCTTTGCACATGCTTCTCTCCATGTCCTTCAATCGTTTCCCATTGGTCCTGCTCCTTGCTGGTCCTGCCCGGGTACCGCTTCTCCTAGCGTCCCCTGTTGCTTCCCCTGATCTGCACTGTTGGTGATGGATGGGTGATGGAAATGACGGGCTGCTGACCGTGAGTCTGGCCTGTTTCTGTCCCACCTGTTTCCCTCCCATGTTCCCACTTGATCACTGCTGGTGGGGTGATGGCATGGGTGACCTGGCGGATATGGTTTGGGGTGTGTGCGCTGTGTGATGGTTGTCCCCTGGAAACCCCTTATGGTTCCTTGTTCCCATTCCCCTTCTCCCTCTTTCTTCTCCCTTCTAGCTACTCTGGTTGTCTTCGTGACGGTGCTGCGCCTGGGCCAGATGGCCTGGCAGCTCCAGCATGCGACCTCCGAGCTCCATGCTGGGGCATGGGTGTATGAGGAGATCAGTGAGTTTACTGCATGTGTACGGGGCCCACCCCCCTTAAGTCTGTGTGGGGTGCTTCGTTATTGGGGCCCATGGACTGGCCTACTGGTGTGCTCCCTCTCTCTCCCATAGTGTAGATGATGATTGCTGAGTGGGCCAGAGAGCAGGAGGAGGTGCTCCAGCTACTCCTGCACCTCCTCCAGAAGGTGTACCAGCATGACCGTGCCCAGGCGGATCGCTGGAGCCAGGTATGGGGTCGGTGTCCCTATTGAGGGTGGGGATCTCCCCCTACCATCCCTCTCAGTGACAGCTCCCCTGCTCTGTTTTCCCTGATTTCTGTGCCTGTGGCTCCCTGTGTTTCCTTTTTAATTAAAGTTTGTTGGCTCCCTTCTCCAGCTGTGTGTTTTCTCCTTCCCTGTGTCCTGGTCCATTGTGTGGGTGCCTTCTGGAGGTTGTGCCATGGTTGCCTGGCTGAAACTGGGTATCTCGATCTCCCCTGCTTCTTCTGGTGGTTGTACTGCAGCTTTGACGGACCCCTTGGGGTTGACCCTCGGTTCCCTTTCCTATGTGCTTTGGTCTCTTTGATGCATGTATTAGCTTCCATTTGGCCCCCTCTGGCCCTGTCATCCTGTCCCCCCTTTCCTGTGGTCCCTTGGGCTTGTCCATTGTCCTTGTCCTTTCCCCCCTCCCTGCTTTGGTGTTGGTCCTCCCCATTATCCACGTGCATCCATGGTTGTTGTTTTCTGGGCAGCTGCTGCTTTGCAGCCAGTTTGTGTGTTCTTGGGTTCCCTCCCCCCCCCGTGCCCTCACATCCTGGCCGTGGTGTGCGCTTCTGTGCCTGCCACCGTGGCACCAGCTGTCCTGTTCCTGACTCGTTGTATCAGGGACCTTGGGTTTCTGTGTTGGGGAGGGGGGCTTTGCCGGGGGGGTTGTGTTATTGTCACTTGCTGCTTCAGGACTCCCCCGTCCCCCCCGGTGATCTTTCCTGCTCCCGCCACCCTCCCCCCGTTAGGGTCCCACCTGCCTCCTTAGACATACTGCCATTCCCTGTGTGCTTGTGTGCAGTTTTGTGTGGGAGGGTCCTGGTTTGTGGGGGTCTGTGGTACCTGGTTGTCTGGCCTCTGTTTTGGGGCTGACCAAGGGCTGCTACTTTGTATCTCCTGCCATCCCTGCTCCCTTCAGCCACGCCCGTATGGGGTCTGGCATTTTATTCAATTCAACTCAATTCACCTTTTATTTGTATCCTGCTCTCTCTCACCTACGGTGACTTGAGGTGGCTAACAACAAAGGTAGAACATACAAAATAATCATAACTGCAATAATTCAATACAAAAAACATAACCCAATAACCCCATAGCTATCACAATATATCATAATCATAATATTTCATCATCAACCTATTGTTCTATCCCTGCTGCCACCAGGGAAGAACCAACACAATTTCAGCCCAGACTCCTGCTCTCACCAGGAGAAGGGGCTCAACCTCACTACAATTCAAAATAATATACAACAATATGTATTATTCAATATATAACATAATTCACATATCTATAAATACAAAACAACTCAGTCCCGCCACAATAATAATACCTCCCCCATCCCTTCCCCTGCTGCCACTAGAGGTCAGTACTAGGGGAAAAACCTTCCCCTCCCTCATAGCTACCCCCTTCATACATATCCTATTACCCTGTCCCACTCCCCCCTCTTACCCCCAGAAAATGAAGCTTACCGGGAATAATAGCCTCCCCTAGATTCCCTATGGTCCCCAAAGGTCCCCAAATGGCCCCAAATGGCTGCGTCCTTTGGTCGTGGCCCTTTGGCTCATGGTCTGCAGCAAAGCCGCAGGTGGCTCCCTTTTCTGCCCTCCCCCCAGGTCCACTTCCGGGTCAAAATCAAGTCAGGGGGGAGGGGGAGGGTCACGCTAGGACACCCTAAACCGGGCATACCAGCTTCCGGACTCCCACAACCCCCAGTACTAACTATCCTGATGTTTTTCTCCCCGCAGGTGGTCAGCGGGGGATCCGGAACAGCAGCAGTGGCACGGGGAACAGCTCAGCAGGATCGGCGGCAGCAACATCACAGGGACTCCCAGCCTGATGGAAAAGTGAGTCTTGCTGCATCCCCCTGCAGGCGGCTCCCTTTTATGCCCCCGCAGGTCCACTTTCGGGTCTCAATCAAGTCGGGGGGGAAGGTCATGCGAGGGCACCCTAACCCCGGCGCACCGACTTCCTGGTTCCCCCAACCCCCGGTACTAACTGTCCTGATGTTTTTCTCCCCACAGGGGTGGTGCTGTGTGCTGCGGCTTCATTTTCCCTCTGTCAGCCATGTTGTCTCATCATTGTGCTGGGCAGGGTTTCCCCTTCGTTTGGTGTATTGGCTGTCTGTGTAAAAGTCTTGGGTGTTTGCTCGGTGTTTCCCGAGGTGGGTGTTTGCCTGCTGGGGGTGCACTGACCCCTCCCCTTCCATCCCACCCCCCACCCCCCATGAGGTTGTCCATGTAAACGTCTTCCGGCTTGGCACTGCTGGCTGTTTGGTGGATGTGCCCCTCTCTACCCATCTCCACCGATCTCCACCCACCAGGCCTGCGGCAGCGGCAGTGTAAGAAGGGCCTAACTGCCAGAGCACATGCTATCTGACTGAAGGATCACACTTTTGATGAGACTAATTTTCCAAACATGAGAATAAAGATTTCTCTCTCACTTAAAGAACAGCAGCCTTTTCCTAGTACTTATATTGATTTTGATGACTGAGGGTGGGTGAGGGGCTCAGAGCATACCCCAGGAGATGTCAAATATCCTCAAAATGCAGTTGTCCCCATTAAACAAGACACAATCTTAGTAATAATAACAATTATAGTGTTGGGAAGAACTATTCCCGTAGGTCTGTCCTGCTTAAGCTGCTATCCTGATTATCGGTGTCCCAGTTCAGTGGAGCTGGCTCTCTTCCTTAAACACTGACTCACTTGCTTGTGTACATTAGCAATTTTCTAACTATTGCAGACATTATCACACCTACATAGTCTGCTACCTGGTGACACTGGAATTGCCCAACATCAATTAATTACGTTTTCACAATTCAGGGTTAAGCCATGTTCACAGCAAATTTCCAAATAAATAATTAAGGTTTTAAAGCAAGACTGCCAGACATACGGCCTGGACAGTGGATGTGGCTAGAGAAGGAGTTTAATATGACCTAGAGAGCTATTGCAAAATCCTCCTTCTGTTGCTGCTGTGCTGATGATCCCCTGTTGTGTTTGATTGGCACTGCTTTAAATATCACCTCCTACCAGTCGGGACAGTCAGGGAAGCCAGTCTGGATGAAGTGGCAAGAGACACGAGCTGGGACCTTAGAAGATCAGAAGGGGGATTGCATTCACCTGAGGGAAAGGACTTGGCCAATGTGGCCCGTACGCCAAGTGAAATTCTATCCTTTAAAAGAAAACAGTATATGAAAGAAAAATTTTGTCAGATGTCTGCGTCCTATGAAGGCAGAATAATTTATACTATATTTTGTTCTTTGTGTTTTGGTAGATTTGCATGTGCTCTTTCTGTGATCTCGATGTGGGCAGAGTTTCTGTGTCTGTGCTTCTGGCAAATATGGTCAATGTTTAACCCAGACTGCATTCTTGTGCTTACCATCTGCTTCATTCTGACTGTCAGATTCAGAAACGGTCGATTAGTCATTGCTTTCCAAGTTATTATAGGAACTAGGAATGGAGGAACTGGTTCAGATAAAACCAAATGAATCTTCTCTGAAAAACAGTCCCAAACCTTTTATGAGCTTCAAAGAAAATGTAGATAGCTCTCGTATTCTGTACTTTCTGGATCTGGGCTGAAATTAGAAATTAAAATTGAAGTCAGTGCTCATCCCAAGCCAGGTGTCCTGTCAGAAATAAAAGTTCCAAAATATTGCTGGAAAAATTGTAGCAATTTCCAGGCTGGCTGTAAGCAGAATGTACTGAACCAAAGGCTAGAGTTGAAATGAATAACCACTACTCTCCATTATCCAGCCAAATATCATGGTATCCAATGGTATCCAATATCTAGATCGATAGCAATAGTATCTAATTTCATATCCAGTGGTTTTTCGGTTAACCAGATTACTGTCTACCACATTAACTTCTACCAAAATAGCATTTACCAAATTACCAATTGATTTTCTTCCTTTTTTTTTTTTTTTATTCCCTCCCTCTGCCAGACTGGTCTGGTAATGCGATAAATGGTAATCAGTAATATCCTGTATTCTGGTTTGGCAGTTAACCTCCACAATTACCAGATCATTGCCAAATAATTGCCAAAGTATCACAAATAGCAGATATTGTCCATGGATAGTTTAGTTTAGTTTTTTTTACTTTCCATTTCAGCTCCACAAAAAACAACTCCTGGAATAATCAAATCTGTTCTTTCCTGTATCCAGCCTAATTTGGGGCCCAATTCAAATACGTGAAGATTTTAGAACAGATGATAAAACAGGAAATTTGTAAGCCTCTAGATGACAATGCAGTGATTGTTAGTAACCAGCATGCATTTGGCAGGAATAAGTCATGGCAGACTAATATTGTCTCCTTCTTTGATAAAGTAACTGGTAAGAGGGGAATGAAGTGGATGTAATATATCTTGTTTTCAGCAAAGCATCTAAAGAAGTTCTATATGAGATCCGCACTGAGAAGTTGGTAAAGTGTAGGCTGGAAGACACGGGTGGAGGGAATACTTACCAAGTTTTCAGATGACACTACACTGGGATGGTAGTTTACACCTTGGAAGGTAGAATTAGAATTTGAAATAATCTTGATAGATTGGGAAACTGGGCTGAAATGAAACCACACTGTAACACAGAAGCTGAGGAAGTGAAAGACTAGGGAAGATCTTCTGGTAGGGATGGGCGAACAGATCGCGGTTTGGGTTTGTCTGTTCAGTTCGGCTGCGTTCAGTTCATCCGTTCGGTTTGTCCGTTCGGTTCGGCTGCGTTTGGTTCATCCGTTCGGGTCGGCAGTTCGGTTAGTTCACCGGGTTCAGGTTCGGACGTTCAGTTCAGTCGTTCAGTTTGTCCGTTCGGTTTGTCCGTTCGGCTGTTCGGTTCGACCATTCGGGAAATGTTGTTATGGGTATTTTTGTTGTTTTTTATATGTTTTTTTGGTTTTTTATTGGGTTTTATATGGTTTTCTTTTGTTTTTTATTTGGTTTTTTGGTTTTTATATGGGTTATTTTTTTTAATCTAATATTATATATATCTATCTACACTAAATCTAACTGCTATTAACTATTCTAAATGCTATGAACTAAATGAATTATCTAATAAGTACACAGGCCTACTCCTACAAACACTAAAACTAAATCACTAACGCTATCTCTATCACTAAGCTAGCTCCTACAACTACTATCCCTAACCTATCTATCTATCTATCTATGGGTGGGGGGGAGGAATCACAAACACAAGGTTTCAGTTTAAGGTTTAAGTTTCATTTCAGTACAAAACTGAAATGAAACTTAAAGCAATCTAATAATCCTACTCAACGCCTGCTGTTCAGGAACAGTGACTAGCTCAGAAGGTGTTGGGAAGGGGGGAGGCAGGCAGATAGTTTCATTTCTTGCAAGCCTCTCCACCCCTGGTGCCTGAACGTCTGCTCCTCAGTGACTAGTACTACCCCTCCCTGTCACGTTTGACCTTACAGTGAACCTTTTTTTGCCACCTGAACTCACCTGAACGGGATCCGAACTGACCGAACTGTTCGGTCAATTCGACGTTCGGAATTGAGTTCGGTTCGGCCAGTTCGTGTTCGGAAGTTCGGTTCGGTTCGGTTCGGTCGTCCGAACAGGTCGAGTTCGGGCCGAACTCCGAACTTCCGAACCGCGTTCACCCATCCCTGTCTTCTGGGTGTCTGCTGGAGCTACACATTTGAAAGGATGCAGCATATATATTGGTCTTAGGCAGGGCTGTAACTGTGTGGTGGCCATGAGTGCATTTCCATGAGGGGCACCAACCTACCATGCCCAGGACATCTGCCTGTCCCAGACTTCCTTTATTGCTGCTTCTGCCTGCCAGCACTTATCAGGTGTGCTTAGTCAGTACTAATGGGTGCTCCATCGCCCACAGGAAGGCCCCACATCCACCCATTTAGTACTGGGTAGGCAGTAAGCACTAAGGAAGTTGGGGGCAGCCAGCTGCTGCACAACAGACACACAGCTGATGATTATTTAGCTGGCCTGCAGCATGGTTGGTTGGTGCCCCTCATGGAAATGCATCAGTGGCCACCACCACATTGGCCATAGGCTAGTTCTGGTTCTCGCCTTTGGATTGATCATCTCTGTTCACTACTATGGGATGGACGAGGTGAGCAATTTAATGGTCCCACATCACTTCATTCTCCCCTGTGCTTAGGGTGTGCAACGTATATTACTGAAGCCGGTCACTATGCAAAGGAGTTTCCTTCCATCCTCTTTCCTTTTCCTTTGGAAAAATGAACCTTGTTCTTAATTTTTTTTTTTAACTAACTGATATTAATAACCTGCATTCCCCTGTGATTGCATATCAAATGAAGACTGTTATCCATGCTGAATCTACCACAGATGGAAACCTGCATCTATGGATGAGTATAATTCATTTATGGCTAATGAATCCTACATCCTCTAGGATGACCCCAAGTGTTGGGTTTTGTGTATGAATCTGAGCTAACTGAAGAGAATTTAAAATCAAATGTAGAGGGACTGCTTACTCATAGATCCACTTGTTTATCTACCAGGGGTGAGGAACAAATTGTATTTGAAAACAATTTCTCTAGATCCCCCTAGTTTGGATGTAGTAGACTTTGTGTGTAGTGTTCAACTAAAAATCTCTTTGGGGAACTGCTGCTACAGCCGTGGCCAACAGGTGGATCTGGACATGCACAGTCTTTGCAAAATGGCAGAGAACCAGCTGATCAATATTTAATGCAAAGGCTGCCACAGCCCCTAACATGCATAATTTATTGCCACTTTGGGGTACAGATGGGCCAGAATCAAGTCCTGCATCTAAACTACAGGGGAGAGCTGTTGATCCAAATCTCTCAACTGGTTCCTGCTTTTAACATGAACCAAATTAATACTCCACCCAAGCAGGGGTTGAAATCTACATCCAAGCCTCTCTGTACTTTTGTCTCTTTAGATCTCATGGCAGAATTGGGTCCCTTGAGTGCTTATGGCAACTTTGAATTAGTGAACAGCTTTATGCACGTCTCATAGATGTATAATAGAGAGATATAGATACATGATTCTCTCTGTGTTTGTTTACACACACACAAACATAGATGATTCTGTGTATGTATGTATGTATGTATGTGTGCTTGTGTGCTTGTGTGTTTCTGTTTACACTCACTCACACACACACACACACACATATATAAACAAGTTAAATCTCCTAAAACACCTCCCTAAAACTGAGATTGAAGCCTATAATGAAATTCAGATGGGATTAAATAAAATAATCTGGAAAACACCTTACTCTGTACCTTGCAATGAGCAAACATTTTTGCTTGAGAAAATTTTCTCCTGACATATGATTAAATACCAGTGATATGATAGTGTGCAAGACGACCATAACAAGGTATGAGCAGGAAGGATTTGCTTTTGACTACTTAAGAAATAGGCTCACCAATTCACAAATTTATTATAAGATTAGCCTTTAATACCTGATAATCACCTTCGTCAAGGAAAATTTCTTTTCTGTGGAAGGCAAATGAAATTTATAGATTGGTCTTGAGCCTCTCTCCTGGGCTGCAGACGGGGGCACTGAGAAGTCCAAGCTTTCTCTTAAAAAAAGACGGAGAGGAAGAAAGAAATGCCATTTTAACAAACAGGGTATGGTGTGCAACACAGCGTGACAAAGTAGCAGTGAAATAAGACAGGCATGGTGATTTATCAAATGCCTCAAGATTATTAGTATCATTGCAGACAGAAAATTTGGACTCTGGGTGAGACTGTCCATTCGTTTTCATCTAGCTATATTATAATATGTATACTTGTATTTTGTAGGGCTAATTACAGGTAATTCAATAGTTAGATAAGACATACAGGCAGGTATGTAGATTTTATTAGAGTGGGGAATTGTTACATACAGATACGAACATTTATACCAGGAGTGGGGAAACTTTTTCTTTTCAGGGGCCTCCTGGAAAATTAGTAAATGCTCTGAAGTTGAGGGGTGGAAGTGCTTAAGGGGTGTGCTCAGAAAGAGGAGAGTCCAGATCATGGATCTGTGTCATAAATCTGTCCTGTATCATTGTGTGCATGCCCTCATCTCTCCTTGCTTATCCTGAGCCCAGTATTTCAGTGCTTGGGGGCAGGAATTGGATCTAGGGGCCAAAACCAGGTACTGGAAATGGGAGAAATAAAAACTAGCCTTGGTCTTGAGGTTTTGACCCATTATATATACCTACAGCAGCATCATTATTTCTCTTAGAGTAGCTCATTAATGCCTCAACTGAGACCAGAGCCCCATTGTGCTAGGCATTACACACATTGGGTGCTTTCCCATGATACTTACTGCGTACAATTTGCCTCCGGGAAAGAATCTGGAAGCTAAATCATGTGCTGAGTTTGTAATATGGGAGTACCCCCTCCTGCAGAGGATTGCAGAGTAGGGAAATCCAGCTCTGCAATTCTTCGCAGGATCGTCAGCAAAAATGTGCCATGTGTGTGCGTGTGTGCTCCCACGTTATAAATCCAGCACAAGCTTTGTTTTCTCGATTCTTCCTTGGAGGCAAATCGTGAGCAGTAAGTATCATGGGAAAAAGCCCACAAACACACACACACAACAGAGGCAGATTGATACACAGCAGGCTAATTACCGTGCTTAGATAAATGCCTTGCTTGACTCCTAGCCACCAGATCACACTGTTGTATTGTTAAGTGTAAGATATATACATGTGCTTTGAGTAACAGAATATACATATAAATAGTTGATACCACCTTCAGTAGAGGACACACAACTACCATGAAACAATAAGACATGTACATAGGTATTTGCTTGATGCACATTTTCTGTAAACTGCTGTGCTGGTGACCCTAAAAGCTTGCATATCCTCACCTCACCAACAGAAGTTGGTCCAATAAAAGATCTCATTTGAACTACTTTATCACCATTGCTTACATTTGGGACCAACACAGCAACCACATTCTTCCTAGAATAATATAATCATAGAGTTGGAAGGACCTTCAAAGGTCATCTAGACCAACCCCCTGCTCAATGCAGGAATTCCACAGATACAGCATCTCTGACAGATGACTGTTCAGCCTCTAGGAATGGGCGAACAGATTGCGGTTCGGGTTTGGCTGTTCGGTTCGGCTGCGTTCGGTTCGTCTGTTTGGTTCGGCAGTTCGGTTAGTTTGCCGGGTTTGGGTTCGGCCGTTCGGTTCGGCCGTTTGGTTTGGCCGTTTGGCTGTTCGGTTTGGCATTTCGGGAAATGTTATGGGTGTTTTTTTTGTTTTTTATATGGTTTTTTGGTTTTTTTATTGGGTTTTATATGGTTTTCTTTTGTTTTTTATTTGGTTTTTTGGTTTTTATATGGGGTTTTTTAATTTATTTTTAATCTAATATTATATATATATTTATCTACACTAAATCTAACTGCTATTAACTATTCTAAATGCTATGAACTAAATGAATTATCTAATAAGTACACAGGCCTACTCCTACAAACACTAAAACTAAATCACTAACGCTATCTCTATCACTAAGCTAGCTCCTACAACTACTATCCCTAACCTATCTCTCTATCTCTCTATATCTATATCTCTCTATCTCTCTATATATGGGATGGGGGGGGGAATCACAAACACAAGGTTTCAGTTTAAGGTTTAAGTTTCATTTCAGTACAAAACTGAAATGAAACTTAAAGCAATCTAATAATCCTACTCAACGCCTGCTGTTCAGGAACAGTGACTAGCTCAGAAGGTGTTGGGAAGGGGGGAGGCAGATAGTTTCATTTCTTGCAAGCCTCTCCACCCCTGGTGCTTGGGCGTCTGCTCCTCAGTGACTAGTACTACCCCTCCCTGTCACGTTTGACCTTACAGTGAACCTTTTTTTGCCACCCGAACTCACCTGAACACGATCCGAACTGACCTGAACCGAACTGTTCAGTCATTTTGACATTCGGATTGAGTTCGGTTTGGCCAGTTCGTGTTCGGAAGTTCGGTTCGGTTCAGTCATCCGAACAGGCCGAGTTCGGGCCGAACTCCGAACTTCCGAACTGCGTTCGCCCATCCCTATCAGCCTCTGTTTAAAAACCTCCAGCAAAAGAGAGCCCACCGCCTCCCTTGACAATTTGTTCCACTGTTGAATAGCTCTTACTGTTAGACATTTCTTCCTAATGTTTAACCGAACTCTGCCTTCTAGTAATTTGAGAGTGCTGCTGTATGTAAATCCTTTGTACACAGGTCTAACTACTGTATAGGGGTATCTGGTAGAGAATTTTCATCTTATTTGCTGTTATTTCTTATACTGCTTTCTTGAAGATCTGAGAGCTGAAAAATCATTGGGGCTTGGGAATATATCTTGTCTGGTCTGTGTACCTGTAAGATGTAAGAGTAAAGCAATATATATTTTTTTTAAACCACAACAAAACCTCAAGGAAGTGTGGATGTTACAGAAGCATAGAAGGCAAACTGGCTATACCAATATTGATTTGGATATGCAGAAAGATAAATAATGGGGCTAAATTGATTGAGAAGAATGCTCTGACATCTGATAACATCAGCTACTATTCTGCGTGGTGGAGTAGACTTTTCTGGGTTTGAGCATAGGTCTTTATCCTAATGAAATAATTGTCTCAGCACCCAAACTTTAAACAAATGGCTTGTTAATTTAAGTATTAGGGGAATATGAGGCTTACTGTTCTTTCACTGTTCACAACAAAAAAGCAACTAAAAAGACAGAGAGATACAGAAATTCCTCTACTAGAAATTCCAGTTTTTAGTATCCATCATCATCTATGTTACTCAGTAACCTCCTAAGACTGCTTCTAGGCTAGAGTGCACCTGGAAAAGTCAGAGACAAAGTGGTTTCTAAAGAATCTACAGGCTTGACTACGTTGTAGAATATGGAGAAGTAACACAGATTCCATCAACTTTGACGTGACAATTACAAGGCATAATCCCAGGGATATTGCGCAGAAGGACCTTTGAAGCAGAGACCTAGCTAGGTTGGAATGGTCTAAGTTGCACATAGCTAGGATGATGAAAAGGGCATGTGGTGAAACGCAACAAGGGGACGTTATACATCTGGGCCACCCACCTCACTGTGTCCATCCAAATCTCTATCCTGGGGTCCCCAGGATAACCTAGTTTTCGCTGCCACCATCTGGATTCCAGAAATCAGAGGCGATCCACACAACCCAGAATATGTGAACCCAAGAAATTTATAAGCCCACAGCTTCCCAAGGCACCCTATTCCCCTTTATCCGGTGTTCTCCTCCTTCCAGGAGGCAGAAACCTTGGAGCCACCCAGAGGTGCTTAGCTTGGTCAAAAGCTGTCTTGGCTAAAAGAGCAAGAGGGGAATTCCTTTCTCCCTCTTTGGTAGCTATGCCTTCTAGGCAAAGGCAAGAAAACACACACACACCCAGTGGAGTTAAGAATAGAAAAAGCTTAGGCTTTACTTATAGGGTTAAAAAGGTACAAAAAGGCACAAAAGGGTAAGAAGCAAGATAATTAATTGAGCAAACCCCAGAGTCCAGTTTGAGCGGTACGAGGACCCTTTTAAAATCTGCAACTGTCTAAACTGTACTGGTTCATGCAGGCAATCTGGTGGCATATAACTCCATGTACAGGTAACTTACTCCATGCTCAGTCCTTAGTTCCGATCTGGAAGAAGCCTGGATCTTGTAGAGGTCAGAGCAGGCAGGAAGAGGCAAGAGAGCAAAGAAGGGGAGGTCTGTCCCTTTTAAGGTCCTATACCCCTCTGCTGAGATTGGTCTGTGGGAGGTCACCTGGTCTGTGACCCAGTCCAAGGCAGAGAGGACTCTGCCCCGCCATGTGGTGACAAACCAGTCACTCAGTTCAGGAATGTTAGGAATGTGGCTATGTTGCCATGTGCTCACAAGAGAAAGGAGGCCAGGTCCCACCCTATTCAGGACTGCAACACTGTCCTGCTAGGGTCCCTCTAGAGGCAAAGGCAGGGGAAAAAGGCTTTTTGCCACAGGGCCTCCTTCCAGCAGTAAGGAACACTGCTGAACCAAGGAGTATGAGCCCCTGAGGTTTGTGGGTCCAGTGATGAGGCACTCCTGCCCCTATTATAGATATGCCCTTGTTTTGAGGGGGTTTAGCAAAGTTATAAAGGTGCCTGATCTTGAAGCAGGCATAAATGCTAGGACCTGAAGAACTCTTGGGGGAATTTGGTGATGGTGGTTGTTTTTAAGCTGAGATTCCAAGATGAATGCCTGTGCAAGATATAATATTGTGATGGAAAAACCATGTTTGGCCCAGTTGCTGTACCTTTAAGGATTCTGCGCATCTTTTTGGTATGGTGGAAAGATTGTAAAGGATTTGTGTGCATGTGCATATGAGTATGTACTATTGGTGTTATTTACTGTGTCAAGAGCGCGTCAAATGACAGTGGTAGTTTGCTGTATTTAATTTCATACACATTTATATATGATATATTAGATTCAAAGACTGACAGCCAAGAGGGAAAGGCAATTTTTCAGCATGTTCTTTTTGAATGCTCTTTGGCACATGCCACCAGAGGTGCCGGAATTTTGGTTGCTCGTTCTTTTTTGTCACAAATGTAGTTCCTTCTCCCTTGATTTTAACTTGCCACAAAGTCAAGCTAATTAAGACTGATATGGAGGGTTTGGAATTGAAGTCACCTCTCACCCCGCAAGTGAGTTGTAGAGCACCATTATAGTTCGTTCACATTTGCTCTTAGAACTCCTGGGTCACGATAGGGATTCTCACAGCCACACTACATCCCCCCACCCCCCAACACACAGAGGCCAATCCAAGGTATGCACACCATGCATATACCAAGCACACTCATGCAGTACACATGCACACCAAGCACATACCATGCATACACCAACTACAGGATTGTGTGCAAACAAAGCACAGAACACACACACTCCATGTAAAGCATGCATGCATTGTGCATGGTATACCTATGGGGTAAAAACAAATGAGGGTATGTGTATGAGCCAGATTCCCTGGCTGGCCTGGGGAGGGCCAGTGCAGCCACCTCACTTTGGGACGGTGGGGAAGGCAAAGGACAGTCCTGACCCCTGCCCCCAGGGGTCTGAGGCTGAAATGAGAGGATATTTTCCAGCTCTACTGGGGGCTGCCAAGACAAGTCCTTCCATACCACAGGTTGACTGAGAAGCTGTCCACATGGGGCAGGACTCCCAGACCCCTGCTTCCCAGCAGGATAGGGCCCCCAGGAGGAGCTGACACCAAACTGCTGATTGGGGGGACCTGGAAGAGCACACTCACCCAGACTGTTAAACACCTGATTGCGGGGGTGGCGGGCGGACGAGCATGCTTCCCCAGAGTGCCAAACACCTGATTGTGAGGGTGAGGGGCGGACGAGCATGCTTACCCAGACTGCCAAACACCTGATTGTGAGGGGTGTGTGGATGAGCATGCTTACCCAGACTGCCAAACACCTGATTGTGAGGGGGGGGTGGATGAGCATGCTTACCCAGACTGCCAAACACCTGATTGTGAGGGGGGGGTGGATGAGCATGCTTACCCAGACTGCCAAACACCTGATTGTGAGGGTGGAGGGGGGGGCGGACGAGCATACTTCCCCAGTCTGCCAAACACCTGATTGTGAGGGGGGGGCGGACGAGCATGCTCAACCAGACTGCCAAACACCTGATTATGGGGGTGGGGGACCGATGAGCATGCTCACCCAGTCTGCCAAACACCTGATTGTGTGGGTGGGGGGCGGACGAGCATGCTCACCCAGTCTGCCAAACACCTGATTGTGGGGGTGGGGGGCAGACGAGCATGCTTACCCAGTCTGCCAAACACCTGATTGTGGGGGTGGGGGGCAGACAAGCATGCTCACCCAGGCTGCCAAACACCTGATTAAGGGGGTGGGGGCGGACGAGCATGCTCACCCAGTCTGCCAAACACCTGATTGTGGGGGTGGGGGGCAGACGAGCATGCTTACCCAGTCTGCCAAACACCTGATTGTGGGGGTGGGGGGCAGACAAGCATGCTCACCCAGGCTGCCAAACACCTGATTAAGGGGGTGGGGGTGGATGAGCATGCTCACCCAGTCTGCCAAACACCTGATTGTGGGGGTGGGGGGCAGACGAGCATGCTTACCCAGTCTGCCAAACACCTGATTGTGGGGGTGGGGGGCAGACAAGCATGCTCACCCAGGCTGCCAAACACCTGATTAAGGGGGTGGGGGTGGACGAGCATGCTCACCCAGTCTGCCAAACACCTGATTGTGGGGGTGGGGGGCAGACGAGCATGCTTACCCAGTCTGCCAAACACCTGATTGTGGGGGTGGGGGGCAGACAAGCATGCTCACCCAGGCTGCCAAACACCTGATTAAGGGGGTGGGGGTGGACGAGCATGCTCACCCAGTCTGCCAAACACCTGATTGTGGGGGTGGGGGGCAGACGAGCATGCTTACCCAGTCTGCCAAACACCTGATTGTGGGGGTGGGGGGCGGACAAGCATGCTCACCCAGGCTGCCAAACACCTGATTAAGGGGGTGGGGGTGGACGAGCATGCTCACCCAGTCTGCCAAACACCTGATTGTGGGGGTGGGGGGCAGACAAGCATGCTTACCCAGTCTGCCAAACACCTGATTGTGGGGGTGGGGGGCAGACAAGCATGCTCACCCAGTCTGCCAAACACCTGATTAAGGGGGTGGAGGTGGACGAGCATGCTCACACAGGCTGTCAAACACGTGATTGGGGGCCCCGGAGGTGCATGTTCATCTGGATTGCCAGACACCTGATGAGGGGGAGCCAGGAGGAGCATGGTCATCCGGACTGCCAAACACCTGGTGGGGGGGATCTGATGCTCACCTGGGCTGCCAAACACCTGGTGGGGAGGGGGCTGGAGGAGCCCCTCCTTTGTTTCTCTTTGAATGTAGGCCCGTTGGGGTAGGAATCAGTCTATAACTATTGATTGTACAGTGTCAGGTACACTGCTTGTGCTATATACATAAATAAATAATAATAATAATAATAATAATAATAATAATAATAATTAATAATTCACCGAGGCTGCCAAACAGCTGATGGGGGCAACGAGGTCCTCCGCCCCCGCATCAGTTGTTTGACAGCTTGGGTTAACGCCCTCCTCCAGCCCCCCAATCAGGTTTTTGGCAGCCCAGGTGAGTGCGCTCCGCTGGTCCCCACATCAGCTGTTTGGTGGCCCAGGTGATCACACTCCTCTGGACCTGATCCTTGGGCCTGGCCTTGCAGCAGGATTAAATTGGACCTAACAGATAGGAGGGTACACACGTTCACCCTGATTATCCCAGCTGGGCAAGCTGCAGCCCATGCCGCATCACCAACATTCTCCGGATGATATGTCCAGTAGCAGCCGCCCAACTACCACAAAGTGGAAGTGGGCGAACTTCTGGTGGCCACTGAACTGAGCAGGAGACTTGCAGGCTACTGCGGGCTACTGTCTCATTTGTTTTCACCTATAGTGTGCACATTTTCTATGCTTGATGAATTCACAATGCATGCTTGATGTGTGCATGCACCTTGGATTGGGCCCATAGTATCTTTTCCCAATAGTCCCATCCTTGTCTGTACCCAGTTCTATGCACCTTCATATTCATAATTAGCTTAAATCTCCTCTCTCTGGTGTAATAGAGGTGTGCACCAGGTCCCCATGTTATTTTCATTTTTCATTATAATTTTCATTATTAAAAAAATGGCATTTTTGTTATTGTTATTAATGACAATGGTTATTTTTACACACACATTTCTCCTACAAGTTTGCTGTTACATCCTGAACTTTTTGTGTGTCTAAATGAGTCACCCAGATCTTAAACATCTGGCTCTTTGAACTTCTGCATAGAACTTCTCCCAGAACCTTTGTGTGTAAAAAGTTCTCCTGGTAAACTGCTTTGCTCCAGGCAGCTGTGCTCACTTGATTTCCATGGCAGCCCCTCACTCCTACAGCTGCGACTACTTTAGGCTGCCTCAGGGCAGTGTGTGTGTGAAGAACTCATCCAGGAACTTACTTGTGGACTTGTAATCCCAGAAGACTGAAAGACCAGCACTTTAAGAAGTGTGTAAAAATGCCCAATGTCGTTTTTGTTATCGTTGTCGTTATTGGTATCTGTATCATTTAAAACAAAGATTTTATTTTTGGTATCGGTATCGATATCAGTATCAATTTCAATAACATTTTATAATCTCTTTCTATATGTTCACAAGTAATATCTATCTAAATCTAGTGAGACAGGGGAAGGGAAAAGGAAAACTATCTATTATGTAATCAATTATCTATATAACTATTCTAATCTAATCTATATGTCTGTAATATATATCTATATCTAATCTATACTACCTATCTATATATAATGTACAGGGGGGAAAGGGCAGGGAAAGGGAGAAGGTAAAATGTAGGGTATGAGGAAGGAAAGGTATTGGTGGTAATACAATGCAGGCTAGGGAGGATTTTTTTGTATGCAAGCACCACAGTTCTGTAAACACAACCTGACAAGCAGAGCTCTCATAGAACAGAGACAAAAAGCCTGGTCCTCCCATTATAAAGGCTTGCAGTGCCCTCCCCCTGATTGGTTGTGGGAGGCAGCAGGCATTGAGCAATCACAGAGTGCCATGAGACTGCTGGGGTCTGCTTGTGCTGCTCATTGGCCAGCGATACATCCATCAGATACTGCTGAGCTGCTCGCCCCTCCCAACCCAGGCACAGTTCAAGAGTTCAACCCTGTTTAGGGCTCCAAGATGTCTGCTCCCTCCTCCGCTCTCCACATTTTCCCTCCAAAATCCAACTGCCGCAGCACTAATAATAACGACAACAATAACGACATAGTTGTTTTCATTATCATTGTCGTTATTATCAATTGTCTTTTTCGTTATTGCAATAACGATAACAAAAATGTCAATGTTCATTATCTTTATTGTAATAACAAAAACGACATGCACACCCCTACAGATTGAGGTTGTGTGGGTTCAAGGTGGCAGAAACTTTCAGTTCTGTCTACTGTCGCCTCCTGCTCCCACTACAATGCTTCAGTGCTGTCGAGAATCTTGCATGGACCTGGGTGACTTTATGAAAATATTTCAACTGTTTCTTCCAGATAGGCAGATGTACTTGTAGAATCATGCAGTGACTCAAATTAGATTGCCTACATTGTACAGAGGGGTATCATCGTGTAAAATGTAGTTTAAAATCAGAGAATGTCATGTGATGGTATTAATATGGAAAAAACCCACCAATATGAAGAGGACAGTACATAAAATTAAAAGGCAAGCCTCATGTATGCTATTACACACTTGACTAGTGTATGTAGCTTGATCTGACTGTGCCTTTCATAATAACGATGGCAATTGTGCATAATATCCACTGACCTAGTTTAGATTTCTTTGCACATTTTCAAGGGCTATTTCGAGAAACGGAGGAGGAAAGCTGTCTTTTGGAAACTGCAGTTTGGTCCTGCAGATCTGGGAACAAACCTTTTGCCTGAAAGGGCTTCAGGAAGTTCCAAAACTCTTTTACATGGGCTGTTGGATCTGTGTATGATTTCCAACATTACACAAAATAAATACCAGGAGACTGGTGTGGTTTATTCAAGAGTTTATATATATAGAGAAAAAAAATCCACCCACTAGCTCCCTTGCTGAGGATTACAACCAGGTCTCAGCTGCCAAGTTCTCTGTTTAGGTAAAGCATGAGAAAATCTGCCATTTTAATTTTTTTTTTTTTAAAGTCACAAAAGAGGTTCTATAGTAAGGGTAGTAAGAAACTGACAGCTCTCTGCTTAAAAGACAGCTGTTCCTTCTCAGGTACTATTATTAATAAACCCTAAGGTAATGTTTGCTCTGAAATATGTCTAATTGAAATAATTTACCCTGACCCTTGGAGAATTATGAAACTGTTTTCATCATGTTCGCACACAGCAAAATAATTATGCGATGCCATATGGAAAAGACATCATGTGGTCTCCCTATTTCTGAATGTATACTTTTGAAATGGCTCCCACAGATAAATCATATCGCTAATTTACAAAGAGGAGGTGGATAGTAGTTCTTCAGTATGCAGTTTGGGTTTAAAATGGTTTCATTCTCAGTAGATTTACAGTTATGATGACACCCAGTAATTGCACTGATCACGGGACATATATCACAAACTATGTCAATAGCTCCATTAAGTTGCACTGTGCAAATGGAGTGGAGGGGTGAAATTCTTGTGATAACTCTCAGTGGCTGCTTTCTGTCATTGTTTAAAAAAAAAAGTAAAAAAAAGTAAAAAAAAAAGTATGCAGGTACAGCAGGAGCTTGAGTTCATTAGGCATTTGCAGCACATCCATCTATACATTTGATTTGCATGCAAAGAGTAAACTCTACCCACATATCTCTTGCTAGGATGGTAAGATACGCTCTTCCTATGGAGGGCAGGACAAGAGACAATTGGAACAAGTTGCAGCAAGGGTGACTTAGGCTGTTTTTAAATGGATGGTGTTGGAGGCCAGTGGGACTGGTCCATGATCATTTTTGCACAGACACTCCCACCCCCTCTGGGTGTATGGTGGTGGTGGGGTGTCCATATGCATGGCGTGGTGGTGGTGGTGGATGGGTGTCCACCCATGGAAACACCACAGGCGGTGGGTAGAGGTGGGTGTGTGATTCTGGCGCACAACCATCTTCACCCATCACCCACCCATGGAGCCATCCGAAAAAACGGAGGAGACTTTGTGTGTGGATATGGGTGGAGGTAGGTGGAGATGGGTGTATGCCCATGGGAAAGGGAGCACATCCACCTCCACCCGCTGCGACTGCACACCCATCCCCACATCCAACACTGTCCATGGAAAAAAGGCCCATGTGCAATCGGTGGAGTGCACACACACTTCCAGTGGGTAGAGGAGGGTTTGGATGTTGGCAGATGGGTGTGCGCATGGTGGGTGACCCCAGTCCACCCTCTGGCCACCCATGCCCATGCACGGAGCACCCCGGGTTTTTCCTGGTTACTCCATGTGGGGAGATGGGTGGAGGTGCATGGGTCACAGGAGCTCACACCCACCCACCGCCACTTTTACATAGGCACGTCCACGGGGTTGATTTGCGTGGTACCGTCTTATCTAAAAACAGCCTTTGTCTGAACATCAGGAAAACATTCCTGGCTGCAAGGGCAATCAGGCAATGGACTGGGCTACCCAAGGAAGTTGTGGATTCTCCAACCCTAGGGGTTTCTAAGAGGAGGCTGGATGAGCACATGTCTGGAATGATTTAGGTATGACAAATCCTGCAATGCGTAGGGAGCTGGACTTGACCCTCATGGTTCCTTCCAGCTCTATGATTCTATGATTTAATTCTGTTGGACTGGAGGGACAGGGAGATGGTCATCCACTTCTTCAGCATGCTATGCCTTGTCTCAGTCCTTGAAGATAATGTTCTACAGGTCAAGTGTCACTTTTGTGGAGGGGAAAATAACCAGGATGGGTGCAGCCACATAAGACACCTACTGCACCTTGGGCAGCCTTAGCACACAATGCAGATGTTCCCCTGCCATGGGGTGGGGTGGGAAACTGGATGCTATGTTCTGCATCCCTGGAAAAAGACTGAGGACGCACCACACAGCAGCCTTACCCAAAATGGGGTAAGGCTGCCTAAGGTGTGGTAGCTTGTCTGCTTGATTGTTGTTTGTCCCGGCGTGCAGCGAGGTTCACTGTGGGGCTTTGAGTGGTGCCTGCCTGCTTCAGTCCCATGTGACCACGTCACAGTCAAGGGCAGGATAGTGGCTGGGCCAGGGAAGGAGGCAGGGAAGGGCTGTGTGCCCGCTCATTGGCCATGCCTGTCATGGCAGGGAGTGGGGCTCTGGGTGCAGCACGGGGGAGGGGCTAGTCAGCTGAATGCTTGTGCAGCACCCTGCCCTCCCAAGAGACCTGGCTGCCAGCACATGTGGTGGCCAGGCTGACCCAGCTGGGACCATGTTAGCTGCAATTTCCCAACCTGGGTTGGGTCATGACGGTGGCACCCCGCCATCATATTTGAAAATACCCAATGCCGTTGAGATTATAATTTCTATTGAAATAATATTGGCTGGTGACAGAAGGCAAGCTTTTGAGCTTCACAGAGCTCTTTTTTCTTTGAGGAGCTTGAAAACTTGTTCACACTCACCAAAACAAATTGGTCAACAAAATGTAATCTCAACTACTCTGTCTATTGTTTCCTCCCGTCCATAGCCAGCTGGATATGGGAGGTCTGAATATAGGACTGTAAGACACTGGCCCAAGTGCTTGCAGGATCAGGATCAATGTATGGAGTGGGGTAAGTGCTTGCAAGGTTTGACCCTATTAGGAAGATCATGAACCCTGACTTCCCCATCAGGAAGCAAGGAAAGAAAGCTCATAAGCAGCTGGGAGGGAAGATCCATGTAACGTTGAGCACGAAGTTCAGAAGGACCAACATGGAGTAGCTCAGAACCATAGACCTGACTCGATTGGTTTAGTAACAGCACTGACTAGAGCCACCACGTGGTGATTGGAAGCTTACCTCAGAGACATCAATGGGGCTGGTTTACCAAGAAACTACACCAGCTACCTGGGCTGGGGAAGTGCAGAGGAAGAAGCTCAAAGGAGGGGGTGAGAGACCTGTCAGAACAGAAAGCATTTGTGTGTCTGGACGTGTTGGTGTACTGAACAAACCTGACTATTTTGTGACTGACTGTTATTCAGCAGGGTTCAAAAACATACTGGGGCAGTGCTGCTGCTTCTAGGGGTGTTACAATGTAATTAATTAATCAATCTTTTATCTAAAAAAAATAAATGTTTGGCCTTGATTTTGGGCAGGAGCTCAATCCCCCCCACCCCTTTCTCCTTTGCACGTAATCTGGTGACAATGAATATGATGCTTGAGAGCTCCAGAATACATTTTCCGGCACTCCACCAGATCCTGCTACTGTGTGTTTAGTGGCTACAAGAGCTAATCATGAGTTGCTACGATTGCATTGTTTACCTCTCACTAATGGTCTCACTTTCCCGGGTCAGCCACTGTAAAATACATGTCAGCAACCTGGTATTTCCACAGAGCAATCAAACTATTTACCTAACTGCCATACTGGGAAGTTACCCCAGTAAGTCCCACTTCAGGAAGACCACACTGTATTGCTTGAGACTCAAATTACAGCAGCCAACATTTCTCTGTCTGCAATGCTGGACCAAAAATAACCACCTTTCAGAGACAGTAATTGCAGCTATGACATTTTTTAAAAATGTGTAATTCCCCCCCAAGTAGCTAAAGGTGGGAGTTTTCAAACATCCACTCAGCTTGTGGGTCATTTGGGATTCCCTAATCTTCCCAGCAGTACTGCATATTCTAATATTTACTCACTCTTTCTATACAGATACAGTATCTCAGGACTGGAAAAGTATTTGCGTGTGAGTAACTATTTATATGGCGATTTTCTGCAACGTATCTCTGATTGCACTGGAAAGGAAGCCTTGCTTCTTGCCTACTTCCTGCCCTTTCTTTTTTGATGTTATTACCTCTTTTATTTGAACAACACAAATAGAGCAATCTGATGATCACATTCCTGTTACTTCTAATATAGTGCAGACAGAAGCTACCGTTTTGCCTTCATTCATTTCTTTTTATGCTCGCTGGAGGTGTTCAGTATTGTTGTTAGATGCTGATCCTCACTATTAAACTGACTTAAAACAAAGGCAACATTTTCCAAGAGTTATAGCGTGTTATTACTTTAGTACAGTATCCAAATGCATGAAATAGATATTTACGATACACTTGTGTTTTCCACTTCAGTTCATGTAACACCGGAAAGGTAAAGTATTTTGAAATCCACAGTATTCCTTCTTTTTAAACAGTTGTGTCTTTTGGTGTGCTGCTTGATTAAAGCCCAGTGAGAAGGTCATTGACCAAATTTTATCTTCCACACAGTTTCCCACAGCATGTATCCCGCACAGGGAACATTTTCTTAGCTCAGGTTATTTACAGAAATGTTCTCAGACTCAAACCAAAAGAACAGTCTTTGCAGTAAAACATTTAATTCCCACTTTTTATCCTTTATCTTACAAGCCAGTGTTGACAGCATTTATGTTTCTTCTATGGAATGGGCCAAGAACAACAGAATTAATGATTTTGTCTCTTCATGAGTGCATTATATTTTTTCCCCTTTGACCTCTCAAACATGGGAATCTTCTGTTTGTAATATTTCTTAAAGAAGAGGGAAACCCTCTGTTTCGATCGTTGCTGTTGCTGCAGGCTGTTTCAGGGCCAAATCCTGAATTCCTCTCACACACATAAAGGCTCCCATTAAGATCAATAGGATTTTTAATTGACTTCATTAGGTGATTTGGGTGCCAGATATTAGTCTCTTTGCACATTTCTTTTTGCAATATCAAAATTGATAGGGGATTATGGGGGATTCTGAAAACGCAAAATACAGAATATTAAGTCCACACTGCATCCTTATTTTCTGGGAAATTAACTGTCATTTTATGGGCAGTTTCAAGCTAAGGTATTCAAACTGTAAATGTAACACAAATAAGCTTTTAAACCCTGTTTTGGGGCATAAATATAAACAAGTGCTGAAACTCGGTATTCAAAATTACTCGGTTTTCTAAGTATTTCAGTATTTGACTCGGGTTTACAGAGTACCGAGTAATCAAGGAGTGCCAGTTTTATTGAACAGCACCAGTGACAGGCCAGGGTCCTGTGAGACCTCAACCTCCTGGTTACCTGAGCCCAGAGGGGGCAGAGTGCGGGACCTGCACTAACTACTGGTCCCTCTGCTCATGATGACATTCCCCCTCATATGGGCCATAATTCTCTCTCTTCACGATGACCCCAATCTCTACCACCACTCTTCCCCCAGCAGAACGCCACCAGCCCAGCCTTCGCTCCCCAACAGGCCCTCCATCAGGGTGGTAGTAGGGAAACTCCCCCATCATCACCAACCCCTCAGCACCCAACCCCACCCCTCTCTCACCAGGGGGGCACAACCAACCCTTCCCTACCCCATTTCTCAAACCCAAAAGACAGTCCCCATCCCCCTTCTCACCTGGAGATAACCACCCAAAGGGGCTACCCAACCGCTCTCACTGACCAGGAAAGCCCCCCTGTCCTATCCCAGCCGCCTGTGCTCATGGGGAAAAAAAACTCCTCTCCCATCCAACCCTCCATATAACAACAACCAGCCCCACCAAGGGCCACACCCACACTGCCTATGAGTGCTTGTGATTCCTCCCCCCCCGCATGAGGCATTCCCCAGTTAACCCTGGACATGGACGGCCACTCTGTGGATGAGCTGGTTCAGCATTGGAACAACTTGCTGGAGGAGGCCATTGACAGGGTGGCTCCGAGACGCCTTCTGCCTTGGTCACGTCACCGCAGGACCCCTTGGTTTACTGAGGGACTGCGGTGTATGAAGCATGTAGGCAGGAGGCTAGAGCGACGCTGGCGTCGGATTCGATCTGACTCCGACCGTCTTCTCCATAGGGCCCAT
>QEPC01006430.1:1161445-1188308 GCA_003113815.1 Sphenodon punctatus | reverse complement strand
GGGGGTGCCTTCCTGGAGGTCCCCCGTGTTAAGCGGGGGGCCACAATGGAGAGGGCATTCTCGGTAGTGGGGCCGCGGCTTTGGAACTCCCTTCCGGAGGAAGCTCGCCTGGCCCCTAGCCTGTTAACATTTCGGTGAAACTGTAAGATCTGGCTGTTCGCCCAGGCCTTTGGGAGGGAGGGGTAGGGGGGTGTTTTTAGTTCCTCCACCTACTTGGGTTTTTATGCTGATCTTAGTCCTGTTTTAATGTTTTATAATATGTATAATGATTTTAATTGGTTTTATTGTTTTAATATTTTGGAAGCCGCCCCGAGCTGCATGGCAGGAGGGGCAAGGTAGAAATTTGTGGAAATAATAAAATAAAAAATAATAATTCCCTCCCTCTGTTCAACAGGAGGGGGGTAGAATATTCAAAGTCCTAGGGCTTGGGGCCCCATCCTCAGTGGTGGTGTAGCAGTGCAGAAGCAGGTGATAGTGGGAGCCCAGGTCCACCCAGCATGATGGAGGCCAGAGAGGAAGCAACTGGGGGATCAAAGAGGGGCCAGCCTCCAGCCTCCCAGCCCCATGCCTTGGAGCAGCTTCCTTGCAGCGTGCTGCGTGCTGCCTAAGAGTGCTTGTGACTCCTCCCCCTCCACCGGGAGGGATTCCCCAGCCATGCCCCTCCCCCTCTTCAACAAGGGAGAGTATTCAAAATCCTGGGGCTTGGGATTCTCACCCTCACTGGCGGTGTAGCAGCAGCAACAGCAGCAGCAGCAGGTAATAGTGGGAGCCCAGTTCCACCCGGCACAATGGAAGCCAGAGAGGAAGCAACTGGGATACTGAGGCACACAGAGAGTAAACAGAGTAAATGACTCCCTCAAAATTGCAAACAGATCAACACAAATGCAAGTGGTGTAGTAGTAATGGATCAAAGAATGGAGCTCGGAGGAAGGGAGGGGCAGCTTTTTTTCCTGGATCCCCCCCCCCCAAATTTCCAACCATGCCAAGTAGATGCTGAAACTGAGGAGTGGATTTCCCCCTCCCCCACTGGTTTTGCACAAGTGGATGAAAGAATGGACCAAACGGGTTCTGTCAATGCTTTTCTTATTAGGCCAGAACCTTCAACTGAGGTTCATTTGAGCTGTCTGGAACAGTGCAAGACCTTTCTGTTTGTTAGAACAGTTGGTGGGCAGGGATAGGGAATGGGGGGTTGGTGGGGGCTTTGAGGTAGGAGTGTGAAGCGGGGTTTGGGTGGGGGTGGGGAAAGGTGGGGAGGGTTGGGGTGTTTTTTTGGCTGTTTTTATATGTATTGTTTTTATCTGTTTTGTAAGCCCCCCTGAGCTATTTGGAAAGGACAAAGTAAAAATTGAATTAAAAAAATAAATATATTATCAGTGACATCATTAGAGCCTGATTATTTCCCTTATGATGGCAGGTAAGGTCTATTAATATTGAAAGACTTAAACAAGAGGATAGTGCTTCTCTTTAATAAAATGTTGAGTAATAGATGTGTGAATATTAAATACATAGCACCTCAAGTGTTAATGTTCTGAAGAGAAAAATCTATATTCTACACTCCTGTTTTCTCCCACATAGGGTCCAGAAACCAGATTCTGAAGTCAGTTACAGCAGTGCTCCCACAGAGTATAACTATGGGTGTTTTTACACAGACATTTCTCCTGCATGTTTGCTGTTACATCCTGAACTTTCTGTGTGTCTAAATCACTCATTCAGAGCTTAAAATCTGGCTCTTTGAACTTCTGCATAGAACTTCTCCCAGAGCTTTTGTTTGTAAAACGTTCACCTGGTAAACTGCTCTGCTCTAGGCAGCTGTGGTCACTTGGTTTCTATGGCAGCCCCTCACATCTACAGCTGTGGCTAGTTTAGGCTGCCTAAAGGCAGTGTATGTGTGAAGAATGCATCCAGGAACTGCCTCAGGGCAGTGTGTGTGTGAAGAATGCATCTGGAACTTACTTGTGGACTTGTAAACCCAGGAGATTGAAAGACCAGCACTTTAAGGTGTGTGTTAAAATGCCCTATAGTAAAATATTTGTCTGAAAACTCCTCACAAAAGTGTTTTCTTCCCTAGTATTTACAGTGGGAAAGACACATCCTGGGAAGCCTCCATCTAGGAATAATCTTTGAGGTCCCCCCCAGACTTCAGGATTTTAAAAGTCTCACACTTCGGGATTTTTAAAATGTAGATTTCAGAGTGCTGTGAATACATGTTTGTGTAGAATTCCTTATTTGCATTTGTTGGTAATTAATTAAAAAACATGAGTTTAATTAAACTTGGAGTTAGGGGATTCATTAAAATAAAAACAAAAAACATTTCAGTTAAAAATGTAAAATAACTTGTTCAGTCGAGTTAGCTGGTGTAAGCTTAAGGATTTACTGACAAAACCAGACAGTCCTAAAACTTCAGGGAATATCACACTGAATATGGTTATAAGCAAAGAACAAGAACTACATTTGTACATCTTTGTCAGCAGATAAATTTCATACTGGAGGTGCCGGAATAACTTAAACAACATTTATTAGTGGTTCCTTTTTATATCAAACTGGTGAAGTCTGTGATCACCAACGCAGGTTACATCTGTTGATGTTCAGATAGCTTTCAACCCAAATGTTGGGTGTCAATAAGGCCGTTTTTACACAGACAGAGGTGGGTAGGGCGATGGGTGTTCTGACACAGTGGATGGAGGTGGGTATGTAGCCCCAGATTCACTTGCTTGTCTGTGCTGTGGTCACCAGATGTTCACCCCACGGCTGCTCCACACAGCATCAACCCAGGAAATGTCGAGTCTGCCATGTGGGCAAATTTGGACAACAGCGGGAGAACGGATGCCCATGGGGCCATTGCCTGTCCTTTTAGGTGTGCACAGTCTTCAGATGCATTCCACATCATAGAGGTGGAGACGCAGCCTAGAGTGTTGCTAAAGTGATTGCAACTCAGTGGAGGAGAGGGGTGTGGATGGACTGCGGCAGGGAGGAATAACTGCCTGTTTGTTGCACTCCCCATGCAGGGCCTGTGAGAGGCAGCCGTGTGGGAGCTGCATGGAAGCACTATGGGCTCCAGTGGACTCCCAGCCTGTATATTAACACCCATTATCACCTCACTGGACTTGGAGCTCTTAAGACCTGAGGCTGATATGTTTAAAGGAGCTTTGAATAGGATCTTGGTGCCAAAGTCCCATGATCCTGTAAGTATGTACAGTAGAATCTCAAAATTATGAACACCAGAATATGAATTGTTCAACTGGACCTCATTCTCAGTTTTTTCAGCACTCTAAAACATAACATCTCTTTTGTTTCCCCATGGACATGTAAATCCATACTTCTGCCGCAGTTAAATAAGGGAAGAAAATTAAATGGCCATAAGAATAGATATGGTCTGAGTGTGCAGAGGAACTCATGATGGAAACTAACGGAAAACTATTTTCAGAGTTATGGACAATGGGGCCGATTCCATGGCCCATGCGTAGCTCTATGCACACATGCATGTGCAACCACACAGTTTGCGTGGGTGCCATAGGTCAGCACGGATTGTGCGTACATTCATGCTCGCGTGCCGCAAGTCCTCCTCACAGCACCATTCCCTATTTGATTGACTTCAGTAGGAATAGATGTGCATATAAGTTTTCAGGTCTGAGACCTTTGTCTCTTTTTAAAATCCCAGCTTAAGCTATGGCATTTTCATACTTCCGCAACATACAGAACATTATTGTCACGACTTTTCTACTTTTTTCTGACTCCTTTAAATCAGAACAATTTAAACCCCCTCGTTTCAAGGTACATATAACCTTGGCTGAGAAGATTTATAGTTTACCTTTGAATTGTAGAAGTTGAAAAAAAGAGACATGTTTGGTCAAGTACAATTCCTATGGGGTTTCATATGGAAAGAGAAAAGGTCTCAATAAATCCTAATTTTCCATATTTCACTCTATCGGAATAAATTCCTGGCTTATTGAGGTTGGTAGGAGTTTTGGGAGAGTGGCTAAATGTGGTAGCCATGATTTCTAGATTCTCTTTGTAGCATGGCTACTTATGCACTTTGGCCCTGATCCAAATTCTGTAATGCACACATGTAATGTATGCGCACATGATGTGTGCATGGTACACACATTGTGCAAACTAGGGCTGAAACTTGAACTCGAGTTTTTCTCGGCTGTCATTGAGAATCACGGTTCTCGACTCGTTATAAGCGGAAAATGATAATTGAGAAAAATGCCGATTCTCAACATTTCTTGACTGAGAATTTTTTCTTGAAATACCGTTACCAAATGGCATTTTGCGCATGTGCATTACCAGGATGAATACAGTACATGGTAAGTGGTACATGGAAATTTGGTGTATGGTCAATGGTAAATTTAAGGAAATGGTAATGGTAAAGGGTATTTTGAGAAAAAATTCTTGACCAAGATCTCTGTCTGTTAATGAGATTGTATCAAGTTCTTGGTGACAATTCTTGATTCTAGTGATATTTTTGTGAGAAAAGAATTGCTTCTCGTTTCTGTCCTGGTAGAAACGTGATGCACACGTTATGCACACGTGTGTAATACGTGTGCATGCACCCTGGGCACCCTGAGGCCAGCACGTCTGCGACCTTGGAATAGCCCTTTAGTATAAGTTAGACTCAGCTGATCAATATCTCAGTTGAACCAGTGCTGTCTGTTACAACAGTGCTGTGGGGTTTAATTAACAAATGCTAAGTGAAAACATTATATGAAAGACACTGCGTATATATGTCCCCATATATATGGTGGGGGGAATAGAAAAAGTGCACAGTTACCAAGTGTTTTTTTCATCTATCCAAAGCATTAATGTGAGTCTGTTTCCAATAATTGCAAATGAGCTGGGAGAAGGAGAAGGTGGTTATTTCAGATGCTGCTTTTGTCCCAGTCAACAAAGTTCATAGTAGCCTGACTGTGGAGAGGGGTATACATTTTTATTTGTTTATTTTATTTTTATTTATTTATTCATTTTTTACCCCACTCTTCTCAAAGGCTTTGGGCACAGTGTGAGAGGGAGACAACAGTGGCCTAGCAACCTGTGTCTGGAGCCCATATGGCAGGAGAAGCTAGTCCAGTGCTAGGTAGAGGTGTCAGTTAAGTTTAAGGCTATACATTACCTATCTAATTCGTCAATCAATCAATCATCATCATCATCATCATCGGTCTGTGTGTATTTTCCAGGTAGGTAAGAGCCACATTGCGCCAAACATCAGGTGTGTTTTTAAGAGAGGCTGTGATGTTAGTTCAAAATGCAAGAGATGGAGACAAAGTATTTCTGATATTTTTATGAGATCAACTTCTGTTGGTGAGAGTACACAAGCTTTTGGACTACACACAGTCCTTTCTAGTTTTCAGCATTCAGGGACTTTGTGTAGCCTGAAAGCTTGCAGATTCTCAACCAGCAGAAGATGGTCTGTTAAAAATATCAAATGAACTTCTTGGTCCCCTTGTGTGTTATTCTGTTACTTCCTAGTGCATTCCCAAGAAAACACTTGCTTTTGCCTTAGAACCTCAAAAGAAAAGGTGATCAAAGCAGTAAAGTAATAGATGCAAAACAGTCTTTTGAAGGAGATCCCTGCAGAACCTAGAACCCCAAGTTCTTCAAACCAACTGCATGGTTAATTCATAGGAACTTTACAAGTAACTTTGTCTGCTTCAAAAAATAAATAAATTACACAATTAAAAAAAAAAACTTGGTTAGAAAAAACAAGACATGAGTTGTAAAGAGTTTTTTGAGGACCCCACACTTGCAAAATCTTTGAGGTCATGTGTTTGCTTTGTGAAACATTTGGTAAGTAACAAGTGTCATGGGAATATCGCGACTCCATCTGAAATTAGCAGAATCCTCTTTGTTCAATTGTTCCTGAATTTTGAACCAGCCGACTTCCTTTAAAAATATTTTGATTTGCATGTTAAATAAACATTGGAAACAAACAAAATGCCAAGGGCTTCAGAGAGGTACGGTCTCACTGACTCCACTCACGATGGAGGTCTTAAAGTGTTAGCTGCCACTGTTGCTATTATTTATTTATTTATTTAATTAAACATCTGTATACTGCCCCCTCCTGCCCAATGGCAGCCCAGGGCAGTGAATAACACATAATACAAAAATATAAAATACAATAAAATTTAAAATCTTAGTTTAAAACCATAAAACAACAGAGGCTTGAGAAAATAAATAACCCCTTACCCCATGAAAAAAAATCCCACCCACTACCCGCCCCCCTCACCAAATGCCTGACAAAATGCTTGGCGACATTAGAGCTGGAAAGGACCAATAGTTTTATGCCCTTTCTGGGGGGGGGGGGTTGGTTTTTTTTTAACAGCATGACAAAAATCCCGCAAACTATTAGATTAGTGGTTCTCAACCTGTGGTCCAAGCACATAGAGGAGGTCTTGGAGAAACAGGTTGCTTTTCTTATGCCTGCCTTGCCTTCTGTTCGGCCTAACCCCAAAGGGGTCCCCAGCTCCATATAACTATTGTATGGGTCCACAAATGAAAAAAGGTTGAGAATCTCTTTACCAGATCATCTAGCCCACATTCCTGCCAGTGAAGGATTGTACCCTGCTGCATGCTTTTCCAGTTATTTTGCCAGGTGACACTTAAAGATATGTCAGTCTTATAGGGGGTACAAGAAGAAGTTGCTCTTTTTACTCACTGGAGGACAATATCGTTCCATCTACACCTTTGGCAGTTCTAGTCTCCTCCTGATCCAGGCTTCTAAATAATATTGGGTTAACAGATCAAGCAGATGGACATCATTGCAGGTGCTGTGAATCACTACCTCATCATCCCTGTAAAAGTTTAATTTTTGCTTGGGGAAGGCAGGAAAGGGAAGGAAAGGAAGCACTGTTTTTACCTTCCCTCTTTCCCAATGTACGATAACACCCAAGAGTAAGATATTGAAGCCCGGCCACCTGCTCCTCCAGCAGATTTATGAAAAGAGAGTGTTTCCTTGATGACTTTTAAAAGGATTTTATTTTATTCATTTTTCACCCTAGTACCTTGCAAAATTATTGCAGGATCGTAGTGGAATTCACTAAGTGACATTGAATTTGTGACATTTGGCAAGGCAAGGAAACATTTGACACTGAAATGGTTTACACTGGAAAGTTTGCAATTTCAAACTAAGCAGCACCACCTCAGATGTTCAACACCTATTGGACTCTCAAGACTAAGAACTCCACCTACTACCCACCTACCTCTCACCCACTATACATGTTGCAGGATACCCATAGGGCAACACTGCAGCCCTGCAACATGTAGGGTGGGTGTGTGGTTGGTGAGTAGTGGGTGGAGAGTGCCTTGTCTAAAAACACACTAAATTTTCCAAGAAGGCTTAACCCCCGGATAAGGGTTATGGATGTACAGATAGTAGGGATGGGACACAGGGGAAAATTTTGGATTTGCTTTCTTTAGATTTGATTCTCTAAGAATTTCAGTTCTCAATTCAGTTTTGGGGTTTTTGCATTGATTTTTTTCAGGGTTTTTTGCATTAACCCCCCACCCCCCAAATCAATGCAAAAAACCTGAATCACCCAAAACCAAATGGAGAACCAAAATTGCAGGAGAACCGAATCAGCCATTTTGGGGTTGATTTGGTTTTAATTGAATCCAAAATTCTCATCCCAAATAGATAGTAAATTCTATTGTCAGACACAGACAGAATGTCATGTGACACTCAAAAGCATTAGCTCTGATAAAATGAATGAAGAAACCAGGAAATATTTAGCAGACATTTGCAGTTTTGAGAACGGTAATCTGTTACCATTGTAGGTGACTGTTTTAGTGCAACCTTCTGCCATAACAAACAGTGCATTTGTCGGCACATCCGAAATGAAGCAAGGGCAACATGTTGGGTTTGAAAGGCCGCACTCTTTATTCAAATTGGAATTAGGCATGGTGGGGGTAATTGCCCTCAGGCAATTCAGGTCCAGTGCTAACTTCTATAAACGGGTACTTAACAACCCCAACAAAGGGGAGGCTTGGATGTACCCTCCATAACCCCCCTTTATTACCCAACTCAAACGTCTCCCCTCCAGCGTTGGCTAATGGCCGCCTCCAGAGGGGACGAGGTTCTTCCAGACCCAAGCCAAGGATTTAAGTTACCGCCAGCTTGGGGACCTCTCATATCCCTTCCCGCCTTTGCCAGCAACTCACCTTGGGAGGTTAACCCTGTGGCTGGCCACGCCCAGCCTATGCCCCAGGTGTTCACCTCACCATCAGGGGCTTGTTTCCCTGCTGTTGCTGCAGCTGCTTTTACCATCTCTCCTGTGGCTCCTGTCGCTGAGGGGCCCATGCAGTCATCTGGGGAGAAAAGGGGAACAGGTGAGGGGGATTTGGACCTTTTGGAAACCCCACCCTGCCCCACCCTCCCGCGCTGGTCACAGGAAGTGCCTGGGGGCACTTAAGGAGCGCACCGGCGACTGTTCCGCAGGCCGCTAGCTGGCAGTCATGAGCCAAAGGGCCGTGGCCCTGTCTCTTATACACATCTAGATGTGTATAAGAGACAGCTGTTCCGCAGGCCGCTAGCTGGCAGTCATGAGCCAAAGGGCCGTGGCCAAAGGGTGTGGCCCTTTGGGGCCCTTCGGGGCCTGGAGGGGAGGAGGGGAGAAATTTCTGCTGGGATGAGGAGTTGGGAGATAAGGTTGGGGGGAAATATGTTTAAGGGTTTGTTGGGATGGGAGGGAACAGCGGCAGGAGGCAAATATTGGTGGGAATGAGAGTATGAGAATTAGGGAGGGGGTGCAGGATGTTGTTGACAGAAGATAGGGGGGAGTTGTGTATTGGGGGTGTGCCATGGGTAGGCTTTGGGGAAGTGATGGGAGATGAGGAAGAGGGGGAAGAGGGGGAGTTATTTAGTATTGCCGATGTAGGGTTGGTGGGGCCACCTCCTCCTGGTGAGAGGGGGGTGGAGGTGGTCAGGTCTTCCCTGGTGGCAGCAGGGGAGGAGTTGGTTGTTGGTGAGACCTTCCCTGTTTCTGTAAGGGAGGTTATAGAATGGGATATAGGCTAAGTGTAAGATAATGTGATCGTGGAGGGATATTGTTTTTGCTCTTTTTCCTTATTGCGTAAATTGTATATTATGTTAGTTGATGTGACAGTTGTTTTTGGGGTCCCTGCGTGGATAGCCCATGACACATATATTTGTATATTTTGTAAGCCGCCTCGAGTCCTATGGGAGAGAGGTGGGGTATAAATTAAATTTGAATTGAATTTGAATTGAATTGAATCTCTTAGGGAGATGTCTCTTTTACTACATATTCTTAAAAACTTACTACAGCACTGGACCCCTGCAAGAATGCAACAAGAGAAAACATAATTACTACCCTCCCAAATCCTGACTATCTGTGATTGATCAGCCAAAATAGTGACACACTACGAGGAAGGCGAAAAATGAGAAAAACTATTCTGACCAATTGTGTTTTGTCTTAAAAATTCATTCCTGGCCACTACTAAGGCAACCGGTTAAACCCGTAGTATCTCTGGGAGGGAGGGTCGGGGGCTTACAGCTCGTCAACAGCACTCAGAATGACACCTGAATGATTTAGCGGGTGGGAAGGCACCACGCAAGAGGTGAGGCCCCCCACTTGCTTCTGATTGGCTGGCCACCCTGTTGCTGGGCAGATTACATCCAGGCCACCGAGGTATCCTCGCAGCGGCCCGGCGTTACTGCTCCAGCGTTCCCGACAGCTATGCTGCGTGCGCCACCAGGGACAAAAGCTGCCGCCTCTCTTACCCCCCTAGCTCCATTCCTGCTAGGGAGCTTGAGAAATGACCCTGGTGGCTGCCTAAAAAGGCAGGCCAAGGGCCCTTCTCTCAATGGGGATCCTCTGCTGGGACTCTACTTAAGAGCAACAAAACCTCCATACTGCACTCCTGGTCCCATGTTTGGCTTAACGTATCTTATTTATTTATTTTATTTATTTTATCTAGTGATTTATTTATTTTATCTATGTCATTACCATCTATAGGCCTAAATCACTGTGCATACATTAAACTTAAAGGGCCAATCAAAGGCCAATCCAAGGCTTGTGTCACCACACTGACAACCCTGAGGTGGGAGGGGGAGGAGGACTGTGACCTGAGGTGGCTCAGGAGAGAGAGAGAGTGGGGGGGCACTATTTGGGCAGGTGGTGGCTGGTGCTCAACTGGGAGAATCAATCACAGCCGTTTCCCATTTCCTTTCTGAGATGGGAGGGTGAAGGAAGGTCTTGAGCTGTTTTTTCAGCCGAGTTCTAGCTGCCATTGGCTCTAGTCTGTAGTAGCCCTCACTCTCCCTCTGTCAAGCTGCCCCACAGTCAGAGCCCTATTCACCTTTCTATCTCAGGGCTATGAGTGTAGCGATGGCTTGGTAAAGGCAGCACTGTATGCATGTGCAAAGTGTGCACACGCAAACCATGAATCAGGGCCATAGTTACTTCCTGTTTTCTATGTTCCTATGTGTGGAAGACTAACCTTCGCATTATTCAGACATGATATTAAGCATATGTTACATACTAGATAATAGTTACCACATAGGCTCTTACAGCCCATGAGGTGTGTTTATTTAGGTGTGTGTTTATGACCTGATGTCATAACTTTGAGTTCTAGGAGATGACACCTTCCTCAGAGAGAAAACAGAAGGTATTGAGCAGCAAGCGTCTGTGGGATTCCTGGAGATGGAGGATAGGGGAATTTACCACAAACAGACTTATAGATGTGATTATACTATGGGCCTTTTCAAACTGACTGAGGGCTCTGCGGGTGCGGCGTGATGAGTGGAGATGGGTGTGGGGCCGTTCCATGCACGGAGGCACCTCCCTTTCCCCCAATGTCTCCATGCGTGGGTGATGGATGGAGATTGGTGTAGATGGGTGGAGTGCGGGTGCGCGCACACACCTCCACCCATCCACTGCGACATTCCCACTGGTGCCCTCCACCCATCTCCAAACAGCAAAACTGCGTGGAGATGGGTAGAGGCATTTCATGTGAAAAGGGCCTACATGGGCCCTGCTTATTTGTGAGACTGCCTCACCCTCTGGGTTCTATATCGGCCCTTGTGGTCATCCAGGGGCGCCTTGTTGGAGGTCCCCCAGGTTCTCTGGGGGGCCACACAGAATAGGCCATTCTCGGTGGCTGTGCCGTGCCTCTGGAATTCCTTCCCGGTGGGGGCACAGCTGGCCCCGGACCTCCTGGCCTTCCATAGGAACTGCAAAAGCTGGCTGTTCCATCAGGCATTTGATGAGGGAGAAGGGCAGGGGGAGGGTGGTTTGGGGTGTTATTTGATTTATTTATTTTATAGTTGAATTGTTTTATTATATTTATATGTATTGTTGTTAGCCGCTGTGGGCCGCCTGTGGCGGGAGAGCGCGGGATATAAATCCTGTAAATAAATAAATAAATAAATGTCTAGAGAGAGAGATAAGAGATTGAGACAAAGTAGAGTTTGTAAGAGATGGGGAAAAGTAGTTCAGATATCGAATTCTGTTGCATGCTTTTGGGCCACAAAGGGACTTTCCTCATGCACGTAACAATTTCATATATTCAGCATATATACTGAGCTACATACAGAACTATATACTGAGCAAATACAGGACACTTTATATTGCCCTCTCCTTCTCCCTCCCTCCCCCCTCTCTCTCTTGATATTTCTTGTGTTTGCTCAGTCTCTAATTCTGATGTGTTACATGCCTGAAGAAGGGTCTTGTGTGGTCCAAAGTCTTGCATCCTTGCATCCAAATGCTCACCAACAGTACTTGTTCTATTAAAAGATTTCATCTGAACTACTCTGTCTCTATTTGATACTATGTACGTAGTAAGTCTGTACCACATAGTTCATAACATACAATATTCATTACTCCCTTAAGGTTACATAGGGTATGTAAGGTTTATGTAAGGGTACCACATCACATTTTAAGGCTTACAGGCTACTACATCTGGAGATACTACATGGTATCTCTACCATTCACATTATTTCTGAACAAGGCCTTCAACTTATCTCATGTTACAATTTGTAAAAACTTCAGGCAGTTTGTGTGTTCTCATGCATGCTTTACATTTCATATATAGTTCATTTTAAATGGTCCCTGATGTTCCTGCATGTCATTTTCTAATTGCAAAGAACTACTGATACATGGAAGTGTTCTTTGACAAAGATGATAGATAATACAAGACAATCATAGAGAAACAGTAAAGGCTGAAGATAACAATGAAATATGATAGTTACATAATTCAAGGAAAAGTGAAGTGTGCAGGATGAGAATGAGGAGCATCTAAACTTTCCACCTCAGAAAATGTTTGTAGTGTTTGACTTTTATGACTTGTGGTCTCTCTCAGCTCCTTTGAAATGAGGCCATTTCGAGCGGGTAGTTTATTGCATTACTACGCTGCAGATAGAACCACTGGCTGATTTTGTGCTGTTGTTTGCTGAGATGACTAAGTTGTCATTTTTAATTAGCTTTATGCTCTTCGCAAAGGCTAATTACTTTACTTTTTATCAAGATTACTTGATTGCTAATGACAAGGGTGCCATGGTTACGTATTTTTAGAGAATTCCCCAACCTGCACAATTATATGATTTTCAGTTCCCTCTGGATTCTCTGTGCAGTAAAGCCTGCAGTAAAAATAATGGTTAAGAAAAACACATATTTACCAAGGATATCAGCAAAGTGTGTCATGTTTGTTGGCAGCAGGGCCAGCCTATTTAGTCAATGTAAGCAAATATTACAATTGGGCTTTCGCCTCCTATGGACATCATTGTTACTCTATTAACTTCAATGGAGTTGTGTTAGAAGGACTGAATTTGAGACCAGATGCTGAGGTTTGGCTTTGTTTTCCACCTTGTTGCTCATCTTTCCTATTCATCACAGATCTCTCCAGCTCCTGGAAAGTCCACTGGGTGATTCATTTTCTTCTTCCAAGTCTTACATATTATATAGTCACATATTGGCTTTCAGATAGAGTTAGCCACATCAGAGTTGGCTTGACAGACAAGCAGCTGAACAGAACACTCACTGGTAAAATATTCCTTATCTTTAGCCACCACTAGTTGGATGTCAACCCTGCTTGTTTGAGACACCGGAAGTTCAGAAACTGGTGCTGTTGGGAACCTTGCTGCCTAGTCAACAAGATGGTGATGGGGGAAAAATTCCTCTTGCGTTTTTGATATTTGTAATAAATACAGTTACACACACACACGCATTCTTCACTGTACTCCTGTTTTGCAGCACATAAATACATGTCAGAAGTGTGCTAAGCTGGAATTCTCTCAGGAGCTTATCCTGATAGAGAAAAATTCAAAATGATTTAGAGCCTCCATCTGCAGCAATTGCAGCTGCCCAGTTCCCAGTAGCAAGAAAGATTCCATTGTATCAACATCCTCTTCAACAGTTTGCTACAGACATTTAGGGCAATCTAAGGGGTGTGCATTTTATTTTTGTTATTATAATAAAGAAAATGAAATAGGAATGTTTCATTTTTTTTAATGAATAATGAGAATGAAAGAACATAATAATGAAAAAATGAATAAAATTATTTTGTTATTACAAATTAATAGGAAAAACCTATACAAACACATGTTTGGCTTTAACTTTTTTATTATTCATTCTATTGTGATGAAACATGGCAGGAGTGTATCCCTCAATGGAGGGAAGCATGTGTTCCAACTTTCAGAAAGATTGGATAATGCGATCCAATTTTGTAAGTGGTTGAAGTTCATTATTTTACAAATATTTGTGTACACATTCCTGATGGTAACATCGTTCTCTCCCATCTAATTTGGATGAAACATGGCAAGATTATACCTGTCCCCTAGATTACTATCTCGGCCAAACTTCAGAACCATATCCTTATAGTATAAGCAATTAACTTGTAAGTGCTTTTCTGGCTGTAACATCTTTATATTCTATACATTTTACATGAAAATTGGCATTATTGTATCTCAGACATTTGGGTTCATTTCTGCCAAATTGCAGAATGATTTGATAAACAGTTCAAATTTTATAAACAATTGAACTTTTCCTCTTGAAGACTTTTGGTATTCAGATAAATAGCACATGCAGTGCCATTCAGAGATAGGCATGGCAGGAGGTAGGGGGATGCAGAAGGGAGGGGGAGCATACCAAAAGACTGACAGACAAATTCACTGGCCAATTACTGCATGCTTCACCTTTACAGGAAGACCAATCAGTGGTGGCCTCAAGGCGGGCATAGAGGGTATATAAGCTGCAGTTCTTTATTATTAATTATTATTATTATAAGCATTTATATAGCACAAGCGATGTACCTGGCACTTTACAAAGAGTAACATAGACATGGTCCCTGCCCGAGAGCTTACAATCTAAAGATAGGGGGAGGGGAGACAGGGAAGGAGGAACAGAGGGAGAGACATTCATAAGGATGCAAGAGCTCGGGTACACATTCTTGGCTTGGTTACAGATGGGGGAGGGCATTGCAACCCTTTATAATGGGTGGGCCAGGCTTTTTCTCTCTGTTCTGTGAGAGCTCTGCTTGTCAGGTTGCATTTTACAGAACTGTGGTGCCTGCCTGCACACACAAAAATCCTCCTATCCCTGATTGTATTCATTCCTTTCCTTCCTCATACCCTACATTTTACCTTCTCCCTTTTCCTGCCCTTCTCCCATCTGTGCATTATATATAGATATGTACATAATACATATAGATATATATATATTATAGACATATAGATTATAGTAGAATAGTTAATTAAATAACAGTTTTCCTTTTTCCTTCCCCTGTCTCCCTTTGATTTAGATAGATATTAGTTGTGTACATATATAGAGATAGGTTAGGCTAGTCTGTTTTATTATATATATTAGGATTATAGGATAGGCATATTGATTAAATATAGGATAGGTTTTGTATATATAATTCGATCATACAGTACATATTTGACTGTGTGTGCACTTGTGTGTACATTACAATGAGATAGGGAAGGACTAGTAGTTCAGCTTCTGGGGCTGGTGGCCCTGGTAGAGGCCATGGACATGGATGTGCATGTGGGGGAGTTGGCAAGCCCGCTGCCACTTCTGCCACTGGTGGCAGGCCACTGCTCAAACTAAAGAGACCTGATTTTTTCCCCTCAAGACGGCAGGTCTTATCAGGGGAACAGGCTGCAGCAGAGATCTTGTGAGTTGCATCTGTGGAAGCCAGGGAGCCCCAGCCTTCCACTAGTAGCAGTGGAACTGGAGGAGGCAGCCAAGGGCAAGGTGTGTGTGTGTAGCAGCAGTGCTACACACACACCCCCTCCGGAAGCACCAGCAGTAGCTGGCACTGCCAGCAGTGATTTAATTTTTCACTGGGGGCAGCAGCAGATAATATGGGGAGCTGCAGCAATGATGATGATATGGGTGCTGATGGTGGGAGTGGTGCAGGGGCACCCACCTCTCCTGGGCAGACTTCTCCCTCTGGCACACCCCAGGGATTTTGAGGATTTGGGGGAGGACGTATTTGAGGGCACTCTTCCCTACCTTGGCAGCAGCAGCCCAGCTTCAGCAAGTAGCAACAGGGCATCCTCTCCTCCCATGCTGCAGCAGCAGCAGCTTCAGCGTGAGTGGTGTTATGGAGCTGGAAAGCAATGAGGGAAGTGAGGAGGAGGTGAAGCAGACTCCTGGTCATGATGATGCTCCTATTTTGGCCCAATTGGCGACAAAGGCAGCGGCCCTCAGTGGAGGCATGAAGGGTTCAGGGGGCCCCCGGGGGCCTGTGTGGAATCACTTCAAGGAAGTGATCCTAGGTAACAGTAGCCGGGTGGTCTGCCTTCACTGTGGGAAGGGAGTGTGCCGTGGGAATAAGAGGGGAAATCTCAGTAACAATTGAATGAATTCCCACATGAGGACCTGGCATAGGGCTTTGCTCATCGAAGAGACATCGGACAGTATGGACAGGAGGAGGTTCCCTGCTGCAGCAAGCACGAGAGCAGCAGCATCAAACCTTCCTCCTCTGCTCATGGCAAGGGGAAGGAGGGACAGCAACAGGTCCCATCTCGAACCCCCTGGCAGCAACAGCAGCATCAGGCCACAATGGAGGATCTGGAGTTTTTGCAGTTGCGGCATGGCAGAGTGCATCATCCAGCGACAATCAAGATCACTGGGAGGGTGGGTGAGATGATTACCCTAGATGATTGGCCCTTTAATTTATTTATTTTAATTTATTTATTTATACAAAATTTGTATCCCGCCCCTCCTGCCACAGGGCAGCGAACAGCAATATAAAAACAATAAAACAATCAAAACAGTTAAAATTCACAAACATTAAAATTCACAAATATGCAGGGGGGAAAAAAACTCCCCACCCTCCCATCCCCCTCACCAAAAGCCTGGCGAAACAGCCAAGTCTTACATAAACATCAAAATAACAGGAGAATGGGGGCCAAACAAGCCTCCTCCGGGAGCGAATTCCACAGCACAGGGGCGGCCACCGAAAAAGATCTAATATTGGTGGCCACCCGCCTCACCCGGGGAACCTCCGAAAAGGCTCCCATTGACGATCTCAAGGCTCACACAGGCACATGGGGAGTGAGGCGGTCCCGCAGATAAGTAGGGCCCAGGGACTTAATATAGTTGAGGACCAGGGATTCCACTGGCTGACACTGCTGGCACCCCAGTATCAGCTTCCCTCATGCACCACCTTCAGCAGGCAGGTGGTGCCCTCCCTGTACCAGGCAGTCAGGGAGCTGGTGAGGGAGCAACTGGCCAGGGCAGGTGGGGCAGTTGTGCATTTTACAATGGACATTTGGAGCAGTCGAAACGCACAACATGCCTACTTGGCTCACTGGTGGCAGGTGCGGGTGGCAGGATGAGGAGCAGCAGGCGGCAGGGTACAGCTGGACCCTGCTTAATGCCCAGGTCATGGATGACAGCCACACTGCTGCCAACATAAGGGGAGCCTTGGAAACCATGGTGGACCAGGGATTTTTATCCCTGGAGGGGTGGGTTCCAGTCCCAGTTGAACCTTGATGATGGTTCGAGTCCCACGAACCATCATCAAGGTTCTGGGGTCGTCATTCTGCTTACAGGGAGCTGGGATTCCACTGTATGCAGAAGCAGTCATTGTAGTCCCTAGAGCCTTTCTTAAAGTACTAGGGACATCATTCAACTCCCATGGGCCTCTCTCTCTGGCACACACACCCCGAAAATGCCCTACTGCCACCTTTGCTGCTCCAGCTAAGCTGACACCTGCCTTCCCACATGTCAGCTCCTCCAATGCCACCCGCTGCCAGAGAGGCCTCTCTCTCTCTCTCTGTCTCTCTGACACCCCCACACAGAAACTAGTCCTGGCTGCTCCACCTGGGCTTCTCTCTGCAAGTTTAGACCCTGGTACATCTTGGAGTGCGGTGCTGGAAGGGTGAGTGTTGTCAGAATGTTAGGAGCCATTTCGAAGAACCTTGTTTACAAGGCAGCAACCTGCTGCTTATGCCAACTGTCCACCTTTGCATTCTTGCTCACCATATTCCAATAATGTGATGGTCTCAAGCTCCTCTAGTATAAAAGGCACTCTCCCCTTCAGAATGACAGTTCCTTTAAAGCCTTTCTAAGAATATAAGAAAATTCCATGCGGGGCTGGAAGGGTGGGTGTTGTTGTCAGAATGTTGGGAGCCATCTCTAAGAACCTTGTTTACAAGGCAGCAACCTGCTGCTCATGCCTGACTGCCCACCATGGCATGCTTGCTCACCATATTCCAATAATTGGCCACATGATGGTCTCAAACTCCTCTAGTATGGCACCCCCACACCGAAACTAGCCCTGACTGCTCCACCTGGTTCGCTGTCTGCAAGTTGCTCCCAACGATACCACAGTCCTGCTCCTGCTTCTGCTGCAGCTGCTCATGCCAAGTTCCCACCCACCAGCCCACTCCTCCAATGTCACCCGCTGATGCCTCTACCAAAGCCTCTCTCTCTCTCTGGCACACCCACACAGACAGAAGCCCTGCCCCTCCTGGGGGGCTGTCTGCAAGTTGAGACCCTGGCACATCTTGGGGCTAATACGCACCAGTGGCAGTGCTGCTGCTGTCAGGTAGGGATCTAACAAGCTGTATATATGATGATAGTCTGCTGCCTGCCAGAAGAGCCACAGAAGGATAACAGATTGGACAGGTCAAAATCAGCTGGTAACAAATATAAATTTTATAAAAACATTTTAAAACACATTTTGACTATGATGAAAATAAACATTTGCATTATAAAAAGGCATAGAAGATAAATAACTTAGGCTTCTTTGGGCCTGTCCCCTGGAACAGCGGGATGGGGGACAACGGTCCATGGGGCTGAGATGTGGGGATGTCGCCGACCACTGCCCCATGTCGCCTGGCAATGTCCAGGACCCCCAACATGGATTCCTTCCATGCCACCAGGGACTGGCAGAATGCCACTATGGCGTACTTTTCAGTACTTATGTTCTGCACATAAGACTGAGCCTTCTGCTCCCATATCTGGTGCTCTCAACTGCTCCACCAGCCTGTCCTCCATAGCCCTAGTGTTGTCCTGGAACCCCTTAATATATTTTTTCACCGGGTTCCGCAGCAACCCTCAAAATTCCTTCACTTCGGGGGTGTCCTCTTTCCATGGGGCTGGTGAATCATCTAAGAATCTGGAGGGGGAAGGACTGGTACGGCGCTTCTTCTGGTGTGATTTCCTCCCTTGCTCCTCCTGATGTTCCTCCCTGTGAGTGCTGCCATGGCCACCAGACACACCCCTCTTCACCTTGATAAGGTGGACTTTATATGGGCAAGGAGCCCAGATATGGTCTCCTGCGGCTCCCCTTAATATTCCTTTCATAGATCTAAAGAACATAAAAAGAGAGGAACATAAGAAGTACCATACTGGCTCAGACCAATGGTCCATCAAGTCCTGCCTGCATTCTGTCTCCACAAGTGGGAGGCCAATCTCTCTCTCTGTGGGGGATGTCCTTACAGGTCACAGGGCAATCCATTCCCTGATGTTTCAGCCCCCATGCCCTACGAAGCTGTCTTTTAGGGTATGGAAATATTTCCATACTGTGGACCTTGCTGGTCTGCTTTGGGTCTGTGACATCAGCCTTGATGGGTTTTTGGCACCACCAGCATCATCATCACCCTCTCTGAAACAGGAACACATAACACCTACATAATATCATGCAATCATGGTGATGCCTCTAGTCTTTCCCAAACCAATACCCATTCTCCCACACCAAGTGGATGGATGGTGCTGCTGCCTCCTTGCCTCTTTCCCTTTCTCCCACGTACAACAGCACCACCACCTGGGGTGCTGTCTGCAATTTGAGACTCTGGCATCTCTCTGGGTGCTGCTGCTGCTGCTGATCGTGCCTGACTTCTCACTGGCACCTGTACGTCCACCAGTCTGCTCCTCCACTGCTGCCCGCTGATGCTTCTGAAAGAGTCCCTCGTAACTGGCAGACCCAGAAGTAAGACACACACACACTTCCTGCCCTTCCTGAGGCGATGTCTGCAAGTTGAGATCCTGGCATGTCTCTAGGTGGTGCTGCTGCTGCTCATGCCTGACTGCCCCCTCGCCCACCCACCCGCTAGCCCGTATACCAGCAAGCTCACTCTAAAGGATAGTATTCTTCTTGTCCTCAAAGTTATATGGAACATTAAATAAGGATGAAGGATGGGGAACAGAGGGAGAGACAAGGAGTGTAACATTCACAAGATGCGAGGTCTCGGGTGCACGTGCTTGGCTTGGTTACATCAAGAATTATGGCTGGCTGTCCACATGGTGAGGATATGAGTTCACAGTCCTCAGGTAACAGATTGTACTGGATGATGGTTATCAGCAGGAGTTAGGAGAGGGGAGCGAGGAGCGAGTAGGCGAGGAGGAAAGAACGGAAGTCTTGAGGAGGTATTTGAAGGTACGAAGGAAGGGGGCGAGGGGGATGTGGGCAGGGAGGGAGTTCCAGGCATGGGGGGCATCTAGGGAGAAGGGACGAAGGTGGTTAGGGGAGCAGGGAAGACATGGGAGGGCGAGAGAGGGGACAGAGGAGGAGTGAAGTTCATGGACTGGAATATGGAGGGAAATTAGTGCAGAGAGGTAGGGGCAAGCAAGGTTGTAAAGAGCTTTATAGGCAAAGATTAGGAGCTTGTGCAGGATTCGTTCAGGAAGGGGGAGCTAGTGAAGAGAGGAGAGGATGGGCTGCATGTGGTTGAATCGACAGGCGAGGTGAATGACCCTGGCAGCAGAGTTTTGGACAGAGATAAGGGGAGAAAGGGGAGAGTGGGGGAGGCCAGTAAGAAAAAGGTTACAGTAATCGAGGCAAGAGATGACCCGGGCATGAACAAGGGTTTTGGCAGAGGAGACAGAGAGAAAAGGGTGAATCTTAGCAATGTTATGGAGGGAGAAGTGACAGGATTTGGCAACAGAGTCGATGTAGGGTTTAAAAGAAAGGGGTGAGTCAAAGATGAAGCCTAAGCTACAGGCTTGGGGGTGAGAAGGATGGTGACCCTGTTGATAAGGATTGACAGGGAGGAGGGAGAGGGAAGGATGAGGGGGGGTAGATAAGGAGTTCAGTTTTAGCCATGTTGAGTTTGAGTTGACGTTGAGACATCCAGGTAGAGATGTCAGAGAGACAGTTGATGAGACGAGCTTGAACAGAGGGAGAGAGAGANGATAGAGTTGAGTGTCATTGGTGTAGACGTGATATTGGAAGTCATGGGAGACAATGAGTTTGCCTATGGACAGGGTGTAGATAAAGAAGAGAAAAGAGCCAAGGGCAGAGACTTGGGGAACACCAACCAAGAGGGGAAAGGAGGAGGAGGTGGAGTTGGCAAGAAACACATTTCAGGAGCAGTCAGAGAGGTAGGAGGAGAACCACTTGAGGATGGAGCCACAGAAGCCAAGGGAGTGAAGTGAGTCCAGCAAGAGTGAGTGGTCAACAGTACTGAAGGCAGAAGAGAAGTCAAGGAGGACAAGAATGGAGTAGAGGCAATTAGATTTATCTACAAGAAGATAGTATGTGATCTTAGCAATAGCAGTTTCAGTATTATTATTATTATTATTAAACATTTATAAAGCGCCAGCAACAGTAGAGTGAAGGGGGGTGGAAGCCAGATTGGAAAGGGTCAAGGGAGGAGTTGGTGGAGAGGAAGTCAAGGCAGCAGGAGTAGACAATACATTCAAGAAGTTTGGAAGCAAAAGGAAAGAGTGAGACATGGTGGTAGGTAGAAGAGTCAGAGGGGTCAAGAATCGACTTTTTCTATTGCCCACTCTTCTTCTATTGCATGTGAACTTCTTCTATTGGATTTTTCTCTTTGCATCATGTATCTTGCTCCCTGAACAAGGAGAACTGGGCCCTGGTCTCTGGTATTTCTTTGCTTACGCAGTAGATGTGAGTGAACTTACACCTATGGTCAACGAAGGTTTGTCAGAGTCGTAGCCTGACCATCTCTCAGAATCAATGGAAAACTTTTTTATTTGGCCAGACATTTAACAGGCAGGGTTAGGATCTGGGTGTATTTTATGGGTACTTTATGAGTCTTTCTGAGTTTTTGTCTTTGTATTTTAGATATATTTATTTTTTTCTGTTAGCCACCCTGAACCTTTGGGGAAGGGTGAGAAACAAATCTAAAATAAACAAATAAATAAATGTTAGGTAAGTTACAATGTTCTATCCATTGAAGTCAATGGTCACGATCCCAAGCCTCATAGATCCTGTGCTCTTGCGTATACATGCACAGGATCTGTGGTGCTCAGTGCTCCCGCATAGAGGATCCAGTTGGATTGCACGTGCAGCTCTGCAGGAATTTGGATCGGCCCCAATGGCTCAGCTTCCAATGGCTTTGCAATGATGCATTCACAAATCTCCAAAATCAGGTTTCAGTAAAATGGTGCCATACAATCCACATTCTATTGAGCAGTGGAAGAACATCACATTATGCACTCTGGGGGCAATCCAACGGCCTGCATATTCCGCCTACAGGTGCCACGCTCAGGCTAGAATGCACGTGCTCATGTGGGCACATGCACCATGTGTGCAGCACAGCCACGGGTGGCTGTGTTGAGCATGTGACACACGTGCACACCTGAGCATGTGTGCTCTGATCTGAGCATGCACCCTCTGACGTGAGCACAGCACCTGCGGGTGGCGTATGCAGGCCGTTGGATTGCCCGCATAATATAGGGCCACAGATGTGGTCATATGCCAATACTGGGTTAAAAAAAAAGAAGTAGACAACTACAGAACATAGAGAAGAGGATGATCAACAATCTCATCTCGTTTACCTAAGGAAGTTTGGTGCTTTACAAACCAGATGATAAATTAAAAACATAGGTCCCACAAAAGTTAAGTATCTGCTTAACTACAGTGATTAAAATGAGTCTTTAGTGCTTTCTACTTTTGATAGCACAGCAAGGCCAATAGATTTAGAGCGTGAAATGGGTCCTCTCTTTGGTTCTGATTATTAACTGAGTCTAAGGCCGCTTTTAGATGATCGCGGCGGCGCCCGCGCTTGTTTTTCAAAACTACCGGGAGGCGGGTTTACATGTGACACCGCCGTCGATTATGCACATGTGTGGGCGACACGCGACCATTTCCGGCCGCGTATGTTAACCCTCGATCGGCGGAATTGGATGCGCGGCGCCCACACATGCGCATAATCGGCGGCGGTGTCCCATGTAAACCCGCCTCCCAGTAGTTTTGAAAAACAAGCCCGGGCGCCGCTGCGATCGTCTAAAAGCTGCCTAAGTGCAGTTGACTATTAAAACCTATGCCAGGCCTTTTGCTGGTCTCAGTTATGGACTATTTGCCCTTCTGCCTATATTATAAGCTTGACATCGGAACCATGAGGCAATAGGAATATCTGGGGGTTGATTTTACTCACTTATTTTAGGTAGTTTATCTGCCACTATGATGGCTTTATCAAATTATTTCGAGTTTTAGGTTTCTGAGTTAATTATTATGTGTCTATTTTGTGGTTTGGTTCTGTATTTGTATTCTTCATTTTGTGTTTGGTCTGTGTTTGCTGTTATGTTAATTTTACACTTTGGTCATGGCGACAGGCCCGTGCCTAAATAAACTAAACTAAAACTATTAGCTGAGTCCAAATTATTATCTGAGTTCTAATTGGAGGTCTGTTTAGCTACATCTTTGCAAATTTATTTAAGTTTCCAAACTGAGTCTGTGATTGACCCTTTACACTTGACACAGTAGGCTCATAGGAACTGTACCTGAGAGCATAATATGGACTGTTGAAAAACCTTTATAGCACATAGGAAAAAAGGACCCAGCTTGACTCTCAGATCTCAGACTGACTTTGCATTTCTGGTAGTTAGGAAAAAAAACAAACATGTAAATTGGACCTTCTCTGCTCTCTGCCTAATTCTCAGCACCTCCACTTTATGTGGGGAACTTATATCCAGTATAAATAAATGATTCTGCATTCCCTCATGATAACATATGCTCATAAAGAGCTCAAAATTAGAGGGAATATGAAGTGTTCTATTAATTGCATGAATGTTGATTGTCAAAACCATGTGCTAATTGGTGATATCTGTGTGCAGTAGGTTCCCTCAATATGTGTTAGATTACATTAACTATCCTAGTGTCCCGGATATCAGACATAAAGCATTTTGTAGAATAATTGTTAAGCTTTGTGTAATTGGCCTATATAGATTATCAGTCTGCAAAATTGGCAAGATCAGGATGTATACAGAATGTGCATTAAAATTAATTATGGGAAGGTGTACTAAATTTACAGAAAAAGAAAGAAGAGTGTATACAAGGAATTTTTCTGTAAAGTTGGAACAGTATCTTTTTTCCCCATGGTAACTTTTCCCCAAGAACATTCTCCAAAAGAGTAATTAAAAGGCACTGGCTCTTTGGTAATTCTGTTCGATAATAGGGAATCCTATATGCTGGTTTCCCAAGAGTACAAAATAAACTCAATCAACTCCCTTTAGTTAGGTCCTTCCATTTTATGTTTTCCTGGCCCTTTGTAAGGGTCTACAAAGGCCCCTGGAATCATTAAAAAATGTCCGCATTCCTGCTTCTATTCTGTTTCTTATTCAGGTTCTCATTATTACTGTCATGACAGCTCTTACCACAGGGTGACCATCATGGGCACACCACTCTTTCTGGGCAGGATACAGCAGTCCAAATATGCTCACCTTTAGTGCCCCACAGAGGGTGCTCCTAATGGTGTTGGATCCACCAGAGGACTTGCATTTTATCTTTGCCATGGGCCCCACAAATTCTACGGCCAGCCCTGACTACAGCAGGCAGCACAAGACAGAAAAAGCACCAGCAGTGGTGGCATGAGGCAGGCAGCGCAGCTGCAGCTTCTAGGATTCAGGCGCAGCAAGCAGAGGGAGGGAGGGAGGGAGAAGTAGTTCTGGGGAGAGGCAGAATGGGAGGGGTGGGACAGCGGAGAGGGTAATGACAGGGTGGGGGCACAAATTCATTTCTTGCACCTGGGACCATTCCAACCTAGCTATGTCCCTTCAGAGAAGTGCCCACATAGTAGGAAGTATGTATCCAACATGAGGAGACAGGGAGTTCGGAGGCTACATATCCAGTCTAGACTATGGAGGGATCTTAGGACTGTGCTCTGGGATTCTATCCATCCCAGGTTGGTGCAGGAAAAGGTCATGTCATTAGCAGGGGGTCACAAGAGATGGAGAGGATGCCAATGGGGCAAGGCTTGAGAGATAGGGTTGCTGAGTGTGTGTGTGTGTGTGTGTGTGTGTGCGTGTGCACGTACAGTGTGTGTGTGTATGCGGGGGAGGGGGGGGAGATGGTGCTGTCATGGCCACAGTGGGAGAAGAAAGGAGTGTAATTTCAATTAGAAAGGAGTGTATGAGCTGGGGCTACCAAGATCGTGATCAAGGGAGTGGGAAGGATACTAACACTTCAACCTCCCCACTCCCCACTGTAACAGTCAGACTACACCCATGATATGGATTAATTTTTTTGTTTTATTTATGAAATGCCGTGAGCTCCTACTTATGAAGGCAAGATCAAACATGTGTCTTCTGCTTGGGATAGAAAGTGGTGAAATGGGAGTCTATCCATGCACTTGAACAAACCACCCACAGAAATGATCTCTGCCTTGTGGTAAACCAGGTCGTAGAGACAGTAGTGTAGAGATATCTTTTATTGGACCAACTTAGGTTGGTGGAGGTTTGCAGGCTTTCGGACCTCACAGGATCCTTCATCAGGCAAGTCAGAAATCCAAGGATGGGATCCCAAACAGTCCATCCCAACTCCAGAACAAGAGAAAACACACCTCTGACTTCACACCCTGAGTCGGACGCAACTCTACACTGGACCATTATATCAACTGCTTCAGGAAAAGAATGGACTGTCAAATCCTGAACAAACACTACCCTCAACACAACCTGTCCAGGGTGGAAAGAAATGCCATCCAATCCCTCAAATCCAACCACAACATAGTAATCAAGTCGGCTGACGAAGGGGGCTCCATAGTTATCCTCAACCGAGATGACTACATATCCGAAGCAAACAAACAGCTCTCAAACCATGACTACTACCAAGAACTCTCAACAGACTCCACATCACAATTCACAGCAGAACTGAAAGACACCATCAAAACTCTCACCTGCAATCTACAGGAGGAACTGTCTAACCTCATTCCCCCTAACCCAAACCCAGGAACATTCTACACACTTCCCAAAATAAATAAGGAAGGGAACCCAGGAAGACCCATCATATTGGGGCACAGCACACTCACTGAAGGGATATCAAAGTACATAGAAAATATCCTAAAACCACTGGCCATGCAAAGTCCCAGCTTCATCGAGGACACCACAGACCTCCTCTGAAAACTGTGCAACATAAACAACCGCCCAGAGAATACTATCCTGGCTACCATGGATGTTATCTCACTCCATACCAACATCCCCCACAACGACGGAGTTGCAGCATACCTCAAATACCTCCAGGACTACAAGAAACACACGGACACCGATCCCAAGCATATTGGAAAACTCATAAACTTCATCCTCACAGACAACAACTTCACATTTCAAAACAAACATTATGTACATACTATGGGAACAGCGATGGGCACCACTATGTCTCCCCAATATGCCAACTTGGTCATGGGCCACCTAGAAGAGAACTACCTAGAGAAATGCACAACAAAAACCTTCCTGTACCTAAGATACATCAATGACATCTTCATCATATGGACTGAAGAGGTAGACTCCCTATTGGCATTCCACCAAAACCTCAATAATCAACACCCCTCAATCAAACCAACACTGGAACACTCCCAAGACAAGGTCAACTTCTAGGGATGGGCGAACAGAACGCGGTTCGGATGTTCGGACGTTCAGTCTGAAAACCGAGTTCGGGTTCGGCTGTTCAGTTTGGCGGAGTTCGGTTCAGCCGAACTTGGCCGAACAGCTGAAAATAGCGTTATCGATACCAAAACTGAATTTGATTTTTTTTTCAGTATTGGTATCATTTGACCCTGAAACCACCCCTGGTCTCCACCCCTGGTGCCAGGAAGTCTGCTCCTCAGCTGCCTCCCACTTCCAGTCATGTTTTTCCCACCTTCCAGTCACGTTTTCCCCACCCCTGAACTCATCCGAACTCATCCGAACTTTTCCGAACTGTTCGGCCATTCAAGCGTTAGGTTTGGACATTCAGTTTGGTCATCCACACAGGCCAAGTTCGACCCGAACTCCGAACTTCCGAACCGCATTTGCACATCCCTATCAACTTCCTGGACACCACTGTCAGCATAAAAGATGGATCCCTAGAGACCCCCAGAAGCCCCCAGCAGCCATTGCAGCACTCATCCCCTCCAGGTGAGCAGGGCTCCACCCCCAGAAGCCCCCAGCAGCCATTGCAGCGCTCATCCCCTCCAGGTGAGCAGGGCTCCACCCCCAGAAGCCCCCAGCAGCCATTGCAG
>QEPC01006430.1:1123007-1157656 GCA_003113815.1 Sphenodon punctatus | reverse complement strand
CCTGAGACTTCGCATCCGCCTGAATGTTTGTTTGTCTTCTCCCATGTCTCTCCCGCTGTCCCCTCTCCTTGTCTCCCCCTCCTTGTCTTTTAGATTGTAAGCCACAGGCAGGGACCGCATCTCACTGTATGTTCTGTACAGCGCCAGGTTGCAACTGGCGCTTTATAAATGTTTAATAATAATAATAATAATAATAACAGCAATATACAGGAAACCCACAGACCACCATACATACCTCCACTGATCCAGCAACCACCCCAGACACACCAAGAAGTCCAACATCCATAGCCAAACCCTCAGATATCACAGGATCTGCTAGGAAGAGAGAACCCGGAATGCTCATCTATTCACACTAAAGACCGCTTTCACCAAGCAAGGACACTCAAGCAGAGAAGTGGACCGCATAATAGAACACACCATCCAAATACCCCGTAACAACCTACTACAATACAAGAAGAAGGAACCCTCCAACCGCACTCCTCTAGTCCTCACCTACCACCCCAAACTAGAACCCATACGTGACATCATAAAACAACTTCAACCCATACTTGATGAGGACCCCACCCTAAAAGAGACTTTTCCTGACCCCCCTCTTCTAGCCTTCAAACAACCCCCCAACCTCGCCCAACTTATCATCCACAGCAAACTACCCAACACCAAGCACTGCCCCACTCCCACAGGAACAAAACAATGCCGGGACAAAAGATGCAAGACCTGCGCACACATCTCTGCTGCTAACAACATCCTGACACCCTGTGGTAAACCACTCCAAATACAAGGAAGCTACAACTGCAAGTCCAACGACCTGGTCTACCTCATCCAGTGCACCAAATGCCCCCACAGGAACTACGTAGGGGAAACCCACCAACTCCTACACAAACACATGAATTCTCACAGGAAGATGATTATAGACCAAAACACAGACTACTGTTGGCATCCACTTCTCCCAGGATGACCACTCCATCTCTGATCTCTCCATCATAGTCTGAAAGGCAGCCTCCACAACACTTCCAAAAAGCATGTCTGGAAACAAAAATGCATCAGCCTGCTGGATACAAGAAACAATGGACTTAACCAGGACACTGGCTTCACAAGCCACTACAGAAATTTACAAGCTTAGACCTACCCATTTGCAGCCCACCACTTATACTACCACAGGCACCTTTAACCCCGCCACTCCCCATTCCAGGCTCCCTCTCAGTGACTCACCCACCCCTGCTAATTGGATTTGTCCCACCCCACATCCTCTACACTATCATCTCACAATCACAGGCACCTTACTCCCTTCCACTCCCCTTTCCAGGCACCCTCTCAATGATTTGCCCCAGTATACTACACCTACTCCCTTACAAATGCATATTTTTTCCACCACCCCTCTCTGTCCTTACCCTCCCATAATGTAATGCTCACCAGCCTCTGCATATAACCCCCGTGCCTCGCTTTGCTCAGTGTACAGCTTCGATTTCTGACTTGTCTGATGAAGGATCCTGTGAGGTCTGAAAGCTTGCAAACCTTCACCAACCCAAGTTGGTCCAATAAAAGATATCTCTACAGTACTTTGTCTCTACGAGGATTTTGTAGGTAATTGTTTATTTGTGGTCTCTACAAGCAGCAAATCAGCTCCTTCCAGTAACAAGGGGTTTGTTCTCACAAGGAATGACAGGTTAATCTGGAGAAGCTACTCCAGAGAACTATCTTCCTTCACCTTTTTTCCTGTGATCAGTTCAGAAATGGGTTAAATATCTCTTTCCCTCTCCCTGCTTGGAAACTTGCCTCAAACTGAAACAGCCAATAAGGAGAGCTTGAATAACTATCAATCAGTGGAAAAAAAATAATAAGTGAGGAGATGCTGCAAAGGAATCCTTTAAGCAGGAAATACAATCTGTGCGTGTGTGTGCACGCACACATGCGTGATGTGGAAGTAAGTTCTTGCCTCTTGTACAAATGATCACCTTCACTTTCTGTCCCATTTCTTTGGAGAGAAAAATACCTTACCTTTCTCATCATTTTAATCTCCCAGCTCATGAGAACAAAGGGGAGAGGAAAGTGAGTTAGGAGGCACTTACCGTCGAAAATGTGATCATGAGAGCAAGCCCAGAAAGGAAACAGAGGGAATTGTGGCCTGTCTACTTCAATGTAAGCTCTTTAGGTAATGATTTTTTCTCCACAGTGCAGAATACATTAAGAGCACTATCATAATACAAATAAGAAATATCAATGTGTCTTAAAAAATGTGATCCTGAAGGTCTATACATTCAGGGAGAACTAATGATGTTGTTGCCTGAGCAATGCCTGCCAAAAGCAGTCTACTACTGTTTTAGGACAGTTAATGAAAGAAGCTTAGACCAGGAGAAATTTGCTTTTAAGAAAATAAAAAAATGGAGAGTGAAAAGAACGAGATAGGCTGGTGATTTTGAAAGGAAGAAAATTATCTGAAAATGTTTTGCCGTGTAGAGAGAAAGACTTTCTAAATAAATAAAACGAGGTATGGGTTGTACAAGTCTGATTTACTTTATTTTGAACTCTAATAATTTATTTTATTTATTTATTTTAAAAAATTATACCCCGCCCCTCCTGCTAGGCAGCCCGGGGTGGCTAACAAAGTCAAAATCAATAAAACACAACATATAAAAACATCTTATAACAATAATAAATAGTAAAAATGAGGAGAAAACCCCCAAGCCCCCCAACCCACCACCCCCTCCACCCTAACCCTTCTCCCTCGCCAAACGCCTGACGGAACAATAATGAAGCAATGAGCTATAAGCGACTATCTCAGAGGACAAATAGATGAATATTTTGTCAAAGAAATCCATAGCATGGAAAATAGATTTCAGGTGGTTGAGTTATCAAGGCTAGTCTGCTGTCTTTTCATTTTCAGGTCTCAAACCAGCAAAATCCTATGGCTTAAAAAGAGTCGGGTTTAGGCAACTGTAATGGAATTTAGAGAATCCAGCAAACTTCATCAATTGTCCTGAGAAATGCAACCGATCTAACAGGAAATCAGTTTGTAGCCAAAATGTTGACTCTGAACCAAACAGTGCATAAACTATACTTGCAGTTTTAATTAAAAGAAAAACTGATAAATTGCTAAGATTCTGGTGTTCACAAGATGGTTATCTGTTACAGGCACATTTTTCCCTAATGTGCTAGCTCTCACACATGAAATGGTCTCTGGATTTATTTTGTCATAAATGGAAATTGTGGCATAAATACTTAATCTTGGTTCTATAAAAAAAATAAAAATAAAAAATGTTACCCCCCTTTCTCACCAGACAAACTCAATCAGATTCATGAAGCGATGGCATTAAACAGGGTGAACAAGTTTGGTAAATAGGGGGACCACTGCAAAGATGTGCAAAAATTAACAATTAAAAATATTAACCAGAAGGAAATTGCTTACTAATTTTTAAGAGACAAAGGTTAATACAAAATGTCTACCAGTCCTCGAAAGGTTAACTGTCAAATTAAATAACAGGGACATACAGTGGTCATTGGGTACCTGAGGGAATAAACTGTTAAATTACTTACTTCAATTCATGTAATTTACAAACAGATTAGCTCCTCTGTATCTGTGGCTAGCTTGTGCTAAGAGGGCCTTTCATTCCATAGATGGTTTTGTTAACCTAGCAAGCATCAGGTCCTGATTGGTCATGGGAGAATGTGGGCTAAATGGTATACATTTCCGATAATGTAAAAGTAAATTGGAGAACAGGGCAAGTTATTACACCAGAGAATGTGGGACTTTAGGGAATAATAAAAATCAGGTTACTCTAATTTCCTTTGAACAAATAAAGATATACAGGTCATTATTTCCCGTAATCTGCAGGCCTCCTAGAGCAGGTCCCAGCTCTGAAGTAAAGCCTTTGAGACAAAAACAACAGAATACAGTGGAAAGAAAAGTGAAAGAGGTTGTGATTCTCTTTAAAGAATGGATTAAGTACGGTTCATAGATGAACTATCCTTTTTTCTATTGGAATGCTAGGTTTACAGTCTGAGGAAAGAAAGTTTATAACCAGGAATTGCTATTTTTGTGTTGAATTTTGTTCTAGTTTGTGCAGAAGCACTGAGGTATAAGACATCAAAGGATACAGACTCTCCTTTATTCACCACCTACGGCCAGAGCAAAGGCCAAGGGAATATCAGTTATCTATGGCAGTGGCTTAAAGCAGTAGAAAAGAGCTTGGCACTTTTACAATCTGTTGCTGTTTCTCTCCGGCCTCTTCTTTTCTAATGTTTAAATTACACAGCATGTGAGCCACTGCCCATGTCCCTGTGCTACCACGAGGGTCTCATCCAACATCCAGGAAAAACAGTGGAAAGACTCTGGTTGACTCCGGTGGTTTTGGGAGCAGGCCCTGAAAAGGGAGGCTGCAATATATTAGACCACCCATATTTCAATATTGCCAAATGAAATTAGACATTCAAAAATCATGAACCAGGCCCCTCCTGTTTTATGAGATTAAGCTAAAATCATGACATTTCTTAAAAAAAAAAAAAACAACAACAACAACATACCCCTCCTTTTGTTTGCTTTGGATGCTTTAGGTTACACTAGAAACACATTTTTGATCTTCCCTCCACAACTATGAAAGGTTGTTAATAAACGTGACTTGGCCCGCTATCACCAGTCTGTGCCAGAGCCTTATTCACGCATCTGTTAGCAGGCTGCCAGATGTGGGTCCACTACAGCCCAAAACAGGTAGACTGGTCAGGAATCATGGGTTCAGAAGGAACTGGGTCCAAACTCCGGGCGGAGAGCCGCCCAGGCGGGCCATAGCGGGTAAGTGCATTTGCTTGTGCCACCATCCCAGCCCTGGTTCTGGGGTTGCTATAGCCAGCTGCCATGGCTGCCCATTATTGGCACCCATGACTACTCATCATGGGGTGGGGTGCTGGCCATAAGGGCGGGGTCAGCTAGCCTCAGAACTCTTCGGGACCCTCATTCCTGGCCAGGTTGATTGGCGGGAATGTTTGTTCAGTTCCCCAACTTGACCTGGCTGGAAATACCCTCCCTCCCTGGGACGTGTAGCTCGCGTGCCAGCTGCAAGTATATTAACACCCATTGCTAGTCTTATTTCCCCCCACCCTAATAATGAAAACAGAGGTTTTCTTTCAATAACATGGCTCCAGCAACCAAAGTTTTATCCAAAATGCCAAATCTTGCAAGATACACAATGAAATGGTAATTTTTCAACAGTAGGTAGCAACCTTGCGATGGCCACAATCCACAAGCAGTTTACTCCGTGTAGTCCCTGCGGGCTTCAGCGGGACTACTTGGAGTAAACTTATGGAGAGGGACAGCTCCTCCCTCTTGACTTCCAAACTCCCACCTCCTGCCTGCCAAAATGGCAGCAACTCCACTTCCTCATCCTGGGAAGGCAACATGCCCATGTGTCCACCACAGAAAGCGGGAGCATGTCCTCCCCTACATTCTCCTTGCTTTTACACCCAGGCTTTTTAGTGATGTTATTCGGAAGAAGCAACACTTAAGAACGCTTGTCAGCGCACCCCCCAATCAACACACAGAGACATGTATTTGATTGTAAAACTGGCCGCATTCTTTAATCCAATTCAAATTCTTAATAGGCTGGTGGGTAATTGCACCATGCAATTCTGGGTCCAGTATGCCACAACTAAGATAACTTTTTAACTCTGGGATTGTCCTGGATGTGCCTTCCAGTGACAATCCCCTTAACTTCAAACTCCCCTCTTTCGACAACCCCTGGTTTGGCCGAAAGGGGGTGCCAGCCCTCTCTGGGCTCGAGTAAGGAGACAATGCCCAATGGGTTTGAAGGCAGTGCCTGTCCCTACTCCCCCATTAGGTACCCGCTCCCAGGGAGCTTGACCCTCATGCATGCCGTGCCATGCATTACACAAGGTCTCATCTCCCCATCTCTTAAGGAGATGACTCTTCTTATTCTATATCCTACCTATTTAACCTATCTTGGCATACTGGACCCCTGCCACATAGGGGCATTCCTTCAGAAACTGCCCCGACACCCACCACCTATCCAATTAACAATTTTTCAAGATGCCCAGCCAATGCTGCTAGGTACATCTCATTCCCCTTCGAGGACAAGTGAACTCCATCCGGCCGGTAAAGCTCCGGTTTTGTGTGAACAATTCCTTTGTGACCCCAACTAGACCCCCCTAAACTTTCAACAAATTTAACAATCTCTTTATTAATACTCTTTCTAGATTTGTCTAATTTACCCGGTTTTCTAGCCTTGTTCCATTTAATCCTTGGAATCCAATTCATCCATACTATATGGACCCCTTCAAACCATCGTTTAATAGTGCTTAGATCCTGTTTAATTTGAATTACCAAATTAACTCCCTTTCTGGTTGCTAGGTCGTTTTCCCCCAAATGAATGATGAGTATCTGTGGTGTCGTGTCATTCCCTATACCCCTAAGTGTTGGGAGTAGTTGACTCCATCTCATACCACTCCTCCCTGCCCATTTAAGATTGACGAGCTCTTGAAGGCCCAAATGTTTTCCCCCGGGAGCTCTTGCAGCGGCTGCGCCTGCCCAACGAACCAGACTGTGCCCAACGATCCACCCGTTACTTTGTACTGCACCGTCGGTTCTGCCTCCTGGTGAAACAGAAACACACTTTTAGTAATGATATGGTCGAATGTAATTTTTGTAAGCCCCCGATCTCCACCTCCCAACTGCCTTAATGGCTTGCTCTGGGAGCCCAGCTGCTGCAGCTGTGGTAGCTGCCCCTATTCTAAAGGAATGTAACCCAAATTCAGCAGGGGGCAATCCCAGTTCCTTTATAGTTAACCTCAGTACGGCCATTCACTGTGAAGCGGTGACCAGCACCCCTCCTTTGTGTACAAAAAATGTACCATCTCCTTCCGGGTGCATGTCTAGGTACCGCCTACTCTGTTCAACTGGGCAAATAACTGGTGGGCCACTTCGGTACAGCCTTACGGTGGTGCCCTTCCCTTTTTGGTCGGTCTTTGAAATTCTCAGCCGGCTAAGGACTCTGTCTCCATTCAGCTCTATATCACCTCTCGCCAACACCCTGTTGGTACTGTCCTTACGTGACCCTTTGACTACTTCACTAATACGAAAACCCCCAAAATACATTATCACGTATATTGTTGTAAATACTTGGGCCTCGTAACTATTGTAACAGACGTTTCTTAACTTCTCCACTATGCCTTTCAAAATTGGGGTTGTGATCGGTGCTCGTACTTGGGAGGTATTACTACCTGTTCGGGCCCAGGCCTCTAACATATGCTTCAGATAGAAACCCCCATCCGGTGCTGCGAACCCCTTCAATTTGTTAATGAATGTAAGGGCAGCAATCTTTCCCTGTATCGTTCCTACCGCCAAACCCATCCCCTGCAGGTGGGTGGTGAATTGAAGTACCTCGGGCTTGGTGATAGGAAATCCATCTAACCACCCCTTCTTGTGCCAGAAGGTCTGAAATTCATGAAAGGCCCTACCGTAGGCGATCTGTGTTCTATGGGCTAGGGAGCCTTGTACGATGGTTTCCAGTTCTAACTCCCAAGAGTCCAAAGGCCTGGGGGCAGTGGGTCCGGATCTGCACTTGCCCACAGTGCTAGCTCTCGGAAACAGTCCATCTGGAACCGAGAAAGGGCATCGGCTATGCCATTGTCGATTCCAGGGACGTGCCGGGCCCTGAATAGAATGTTGTGTTTCAAACAGTTAAGCACCAGTGTCCTGACCAGGGCCATTACCCTGGGTGATCGGGAAGTTAACTAATTCACGACATGCACCACTGCCAGATTGTCGCACCAAAACATAACAGTGCGGTTGGTGAACTGAGTTGTCCATACAAGGGATGCCACTAGTATGGGAAATAACTCCAAGAAAGTTAGGTCCCTTGTGACCCCTGATGCATGCCATTCCTCCGGCCACCTTACTGAGCACCACCAAGTACGAAAGTAGACCCCGAATCCTGCCCTGCCAGCTGCATCTGATTGCACTTGCAACTCTGTTCCAAGGTAAAGCCTCTCCATCCAAAAGCTAACCCCATTAAAGCTGTCTAGGAATGTCAGCCATACGTGCAAGTCTTGCCTCATTTCCCCATTAACCCGTATCCTGTGATGAGGGGAAAGTTCACCTCTCAACTTTCCATATAGTCATGACAAAAATGCCCTACCGGGCGTGACCACCCGACATGCAAAGTTCAGGCTCCCCACTAGTGACTGCAACGCACACACTGTTACCTTGCGTGCCCTTAAGCATTCCCTGATCTTTTCTCTCAGAATTACTAACTTATCATCCGGGAGTCTGGACAACATTCTCTCCGTGTCGAGTTCAATTCCCAGATATGTTAGCCTGGTACCTGGTCCCTTGGTTTTTTCTGGTGCCAGAGGTACCCCCAGTTCTCCAGCTGTTTCCTGGAAAACCCGTAATTCCGTCGCACATTCCTCCGTGCGCGCATGGCCCATCACCAAAAAATCATCTAGATATTTGGTAATGTCCCCCGCCGGCGTTCTTTGTAGGAAAACCCATTCTATCAGGGAACTGAACTGCTCGAAGGCCAAACACGATATCGAGCATCCCATCGGCATAGCTCGGTCGAAGTAGTATAAACCTTCGAATTGGAAGCCTAGGAGGTGAAAACTAGTGGGGTATACCGGTAACAGCCTAAATGCTGACTTTATGTCGCATTTGGCAATTAGGGCACCCTGTCCCATTGCTTTGACTTTTATCACTGCCTCATCAAATGATGCGTACTTAACAGTGACTAATTCCTTAAGAATGGCATCGTTGACAGAACTCCAGTGGGGGTAAGAGAGGTGATGGATCATACGATACTCACCTTGAGACTTCTTTGGGAAGATTCCCAATGGGGAAACTATCATGTTTTTCAAGGGGGGTCACCCAAACGGCCCAGCAACCCTACCTTCAGCAACTTCCTTGGCTATTTTCTGCCTTACTAAACCCTCCATGCCAATTGTTGATTTCAGCTTCTTGACTATCTTACATGCCTGCACTGAACTGTCTGGTATTATAAAACCTTCCCTAAACCCTTGGCTAACATAATTAACTTCCTCGGGGTCTGGATGACCGGTGAGGGCCTCTGCCAGGCAATCAATTTTGACTGGCGTTGGTCCCCTTTGTAGGACGGGGTGCAGCGGAAGGGCCCTGGCTTCCTTTGCCATATCCCCTCCCTTGCCCGTATCCTCCCCTTTTTCCTTTTTGGTGTGGTCAATAGCAGTTGATCTTTGTGTGCCCCCCCCCCCAGTTTGCGCAATTGTGGTGAAAACGACATGTGGCCCTATTACAGCGTCCTGCTCTATTATACTCCCAGCATGCACCGGGACCCTGTCCCGCCTTGCGGCTTTCACTCCGAAATGGCTCATTAGCAGGGGCTACCCCACCCCTTACTAGTGGGTGTCCACTATCTGCCTGAGGAGCTCGGGTAACATCTATCATGCACTCTAGCCACAAATCTGCGGCGTGCATGTCCCATCTTAAGCCTGGTGTTGTGGCTGCCCTATGACGAAACGCTTCATCATATCTCAGCCACCCCCCTGCTGGGCCAGTACCGTATGCCCTTCTAATGATATCAGAATACTTGTGTAGCTCCAACCCCCTGCTAGGGTTAGCCTGTAACACTACCCCCATGTATACTGCCCATGCCGCCATCCAATTCTCCCAATTTCGGTCCGCCTTTGGGCGGCGAAATTTCTCCTTTTCCGAGTGATCCAATATTGGATCACTGAAAAGCAGGGCGAAAATGTCCACGTATTCGCCCTTTACCATTTTTTCCTTCGTGGCGCTAGGCAAATGTGATCCAAATAGTGCTGTCATGCAAGGTATGGCTCCACCTAGTGGTGTGGAAGGCAGGCTAGTGGTTTCTCTTCCCGATGGACCTGGTTCACTAGTTGTTTTTTCTCCTCCCCCTTCCTTTATGTTAGGGCTGGACCTGGGACCTGATTCATGTTCCTCGTACTCCCGTGCCGCCCTTCCCCCTTGGCCCGTGTTGGGTGCCACAGCTGGCGTTACCCATACCCATGACCCATCTAGCTTTATTAACTGGGGTTCCTGCGGGGTTCCGGTACCTCTACTGTCGCCCCCCTTACCCTGTCGTATTGTGCTCTCGGCGGGGGCTGGCTGCTGGATTGCCAGACCCTCGGTTTGCAAGGTGGCGTGAGCTTCCTCCCCAGTTCTTGTTCCCTGCCACTACTGTGGTGGCTGGTCCTGCCTTGCATAGGCCCTTTCCAGCTCATATTCTGACTCACCTGCCCTGCCCGGGACCTGTATCGTTCCTCGTACCGCCTCTTGTTCGGATGGCCGACCCCCTCACAACTCTCTCTCGAGGGCCAGGATTATCTCCCACATTTCTGCCCCTGTACGGTATCCTGGTTGGTCTGTTATCTCAATGCACCTCCTTCGTGCATCCGGTGGTCCCTCAGCCTGTATAGGAACATAAACCTCCCGGGTGGTGGTGCCAGGGCCCTGTTGGCCAGGCGCCACCCCAGCTTCTTGCTGATAGTCTGGTGGATTATTTGCCCCATGCTGGTGGGCCATCCACCCTGGGACCCCATAGCGATCTGAGGCCCTAATGACCTGGCTTCCTGCCCATGAGGCCCCTGCCGGCCCTCCTGCCTGTAAAAGAGGCCCCATGCTGGCTGCTTGGCTCCTATTTGATTCCCCTATTGCCTGGGCACTCCCTTGGGTTACCCTGGCTGTTACAAGCGGTGCTGGTGCCATCCGCCTCTCCATCTGGCCACTGTCTTGTGACCTGTTGGGTGCCTCTGTCTCCCTGAATCTAGCAGGCGCCTGCGTTACCCGCACACTGTGCCTCCGCTCTGGGGTGTGTGTGTGTGTCTGCTGCTTGGGCCTTGATCCAGATCCCCAGACCTCTCCGGGCCCCCCCCCCCATACCCTTGCTGCCCCAGGGCACATCCCTCACTTTTGGGGTACAGGTCTCTGTCGACTCCCCCCACTACAGCCGGGCCCCGTGCTCTTAGCAGGGCCTTGCATTCAAGGAGCCTGGAAAACATTACTTGCTGTGAGGGAGGGTCTTCCCCCTCCGCTCCGTTGCCAGACTCCAGGGATTCTTCCCCCCTCCATCGGGTCTCCATATTTTTTCTCTTTGTGGAAGCTGCCGCTCCCTTTCTCCGCCCCATTGCAAGCTCGGGAGGTCAGCAGCAGTGCTCTTCTGCTGCTGACTCTTTGCCTGCCCCAACGGTCTGGCGGGCTTTTTTCCTGCTCTTCAGAAGCCCGCCCTTCCTAACAGGGGTGGGGCTCCATGTACCACACAGCGGCGTATCGCCGCTGCATCCAGGGATGGTTGCCTGGCAACCTTACTTCACAGGGAAGCCTTCTAACAGACTTCCCAGCAGTGGCCTTCTTGGCGCCCCGCCTCCCGGGGGCGAAAGGTGTGTGTGAGAGGCAACGGGAGGGGGAGGCGCAACAATCACCCCTTCACCGCCATTCAGCGGCAAAGGGAACTACTTCCAGATAGAACCACCTCACTACAGACAAGCAACCCTGGGAATTCTGGTCCTTCAATGGATTGTAGTTTTACTGTGTCGTAAAAACCATGGACCTGAATCTTCAAACCACTTAGAGATGTTCCCAAGTGGGACCACTCTGGAGTAAACTGAATGGTATGAGAACTGAAACATGATAAATAAAGAAGAAGTATTCCTTACAGCAAATTTAACCCAGATCCCTATCAATTTGCATGTTTCCTCCTAGGTTTATAAATCCCTGAAACTCAGGTACTGCCTTATTACAGAGTTGGGAGTCATGCGGATAGAGAGAGGTTAAAAACAGAAATGATGCCAGACTTCCTGTCCTGGACTGAACCAGGACAGGGAGCCCGGGTCGGGGAGCAAGACAAATGTTTGTCCTGCCAGGCTGCTAGCTGCATGGCCTGTCCTGAAGAATAGAGAACATGTGTCCAGCTGGCCCTGCTCCCATGCTATGCTCAGCACCCCACCCCTCTGCCATGATGGGCAGTCATAGTGGCCAATGATGTGTCTGTGTGTGTGTGTGTGCAAGACTGTCACAGTGGGCCAAACCGGTCTGCTCTCACGTTTGTTTTTACCTAGAAAGAACCTCTTTCAAGCACTCTTTTTAGGATGCACTGTGCTTTGTAGAAAGGGCTGTGGACAAAAATTTGGAGACTTCCTCATACGTCTTGAAATCGATTTCTAGAGAAACTGGTACCTTATTTATACATATGTTCCTTGAAATTATTATTTTACTCATCAGATACTAAGAAAGAAAATTCTTGCAGATTTTCTTGGCTTGCCCCTTGAGCTTGGGGCCTGGTAGAATTGTACCCTCATTCTCTCCCCTCTCATCATGTTTATTTGTAGAACTGAGGACCCACTTTTAACCCCATTACTCTAGTTTGTGTCTGTAAAGTCAGTACAATTGTAGGGAGATATTTGAACCGAGGATCTGGCTGCGAGAGTCTAGCAGTTTCTAGCAGTTTCTGTGCTTTGGGGTAAGTGGTTCCCTCCACTGAGTGCATAGCTCCCATTGATCTCAATAGGAGTTCATGTACAGATCGAGGGCAGTGTTTGGTCTCAAGTGTCAGAAGCATTAGGTCAGGCCCAAACCAAGTTCATGCCTCCATCATAAGAGTGCTTTGTGCTACCTGCCAGGCCACTAGATTGGCCAAAAGTGTGGGGTGATCCTTCCCCCCCTCCCTTTAAGAGCTACGATGTCCTGTTGTTAATCCAAAGCATAATAAAAACTTAAATATATATATTGTGGAAAAGCTATGCCTATTTAAGCAAGATGGGTGCCTGTAATAGCATGCTATAAAATGATCTGAAATGTTTATTATATGCTCAACAATGGCAGTTTTATTCCTTTCAAGCAGATTTTGGAATTGCAAAGAGATTTTTCTTTTTTTATCCCCAATAACAACTGAAATTTCTGTTATTTTCCCTCCTATAGGCTTATTGTTTGACTAGATTGCTTCAGCAAGTAAATATATCACTTTCTTCAGGAGATCCAGTTTTCTAGAGTCATACAACCGTGGCCATCTAGATTAAAATGGCAACACAATGGAAAAGCTCTGCACAATGTCTTTGCCAGCCCGTGGGACTACAAGAGGGGAAGATAACACGGAACGCAACCTTCTTAAAGGCTTAAACAATATACCAGAACAAAGTTTGGGGAGGGCCGAGATATTGCTGCAGAACCTAGCCTCAGAGTCGCACAATGAGTAGTTTGTATTATTTCTGTGAATAAACTGTATCCAGGGAACATGCTAATGAAAAAGCGAAGACAGGAGATAACTCCCCCCCCCCCCCCTTTCCTTCCCCTTTCTGTTTGTTTCCCAAAAAATCCGCCCCCACATAGGTCACTTGGAATCCATTTGTCTACATCCTGGACTGCACGTAAGGAGAAAAAAATGCCTGGGATCTTAAAAAGAGGAATGCGATAGGGCATGGGAATCACAGCGTCATGGTGGTCACCAGAGCATACTTTGGCTTGTCTTAAAACAAGCAAGCACCGTTGGACCTCTGTAAAGCTAGCAAACCAGGCCAGCTATCAGGCTACCTATCAGAGGCTGAATGCTTGAGAAAAAGTGTGTGGGTTTTTAGACTCAGCCTGAGGCACTGGAGGGCCCTGTGAGTGGCTGCTCGCCTCTTGACTCCCAGTGACCTCGGCAACAATCCAGTGTACTGTTACAGTTCATTTCAATAATTCAACAGTTCAGGGATGGCAGAGCTTTCTTGTTGTCAGTAGAAAAGCAGTGCTGCGGCTTCTTTTCTCCTCTCCTGCACTGACATCAGGAGTGTTTGTTTTTCATTATATTAGCTAGTGACTATTAATTAATTTCAGCCTCCGAACAAGGAATGTTTGTAAGGAGAACTGGCAACTAGTTAAAGCAGTTCTTCTCGCGCTGCTTTTTGACAAAGGAAAGGAGCCTGGCTCCAGCAAAGTCGTATGTCTGAAATTTCAATCATGTAATGCAAGCTCAAATGGCGGACTTACTCTGCCTAGGAAGAGAGCTGCTCTCCCATCTGCAGTGAAGTGCTGCTCATGCAGCATGGACCCATTGGATACCAGCTCGAAAAAGAGGCTAGCTCCGGCAGGGATGCCAGTGAAATAAACTGCTGTCTGTGAGCTCCTCCGAGTAATTGGTCTATAGGCTGCTTTACATATTTATGGTGGAGACCGGCTCACTTTTAAGGGCAGGCTGGCAATAGCAACTGCAAATTTTTTTAAATTTAAAAAAAAAAAAAAAAATCTGTGAGAACAGCAGCATTTACATTTGTGCTGCTTTAGCAAAAATAAAATAAAAAAACAACAACACATGATTCAACTTTTCGTCGGGGATGTGTCACAAAATTTACTTCAAGTATAAAACAATTATCTGAGGAGCTTATTGAGCCCCTTTCATTAGCCATCTTGCTCCTTCCCAGCTGTTCTGCTGCTGATTTGATTGTGTTGTGAAAGTTTTATGTTGGTGGCCAGTTGCTGGGTCCACAGTGGACGGGCTGCCGTGGCGCTGGCCATGCCAGCCTGCTTCACCCCCAGGTGGCCTGTCAGTCTAAAGAGGTCTCACCAGATGTGCAGGTGGAGCAGGCACGGAGCAGGCTGCACTTGCTCCTGGGCGTCCCTGCCAGTGGTGCTCCAGAACATTCCAGAGCACCACCAGTGGAGCAGGCCAGCTAAAGCTGGGGCACCGGCCTGAAGTAGAGCAATGGCCCATCTGACCTGCAGACCCCTGCTGCTGTTGCACTTCCAGTTGGCCATTGCCTGGACAATACCATAGCATCGTGGATGTTCTAGCTTGCAACTCTATGGTGAGTGTCGGGGGCGCTGCGTGGGCGGACCGTCTGCCAGGGAACCTGCTGGGCCCATTTGATCTGGACCCAGGTGGGGCTGGGAGCCGCTCAGAGGTGGGCAGCCATCTGTCTGAAAACACTCGGTGATTCAGTTGCTAATTCATCAAAACACTTAATCCTGTGCTTAACCTTCAACTCAAGTAGTGTCATTGAATCTGAAGTATGCAATGCTTCTCTGGATCAGGCTAATGTACCCAGCGCCATGGAAGAAATAACTCTCAAAAGAACCATCATCACCTCTAAATCAACCACTCTACACCACTCTACACCACTTTAAATCCAGAATGTATCCACTGATCAGTGATTTCAATGTTGCTTCTCTAGATTTTCGCCAGTGTTAAGGCAAGTAATATTTGAACCACAAATGCTGAGGATGGAATAGATGTTTTGGACCCCTGTTATCCAATGTTAGTCCCTATCAAGGCTTTCCAATGATGGCTTCAAAGAGATGGTGCAAGCTGCTATTCCTATGGTGGCCGGCTACTTCCAATGCATCTAAACGCACCCCACGCAGCTTTTCAAAAAGCACTTCCTTCAAGGCGGTAAGTCCAGCCACTCATCTAAAAGTGATCTGAGTTCCTGGTCTTTGACACAGCTTTACCCCATAGGGTTTTTAGGTCTGGTCTGCCATCATCCCTTATAGCCAGCCTGGACCACCAAGTTGGACTTCTCCCAAATAAACAACAGTGGGTCTCCAAACTCACATATAATTAGAATATAAACAAGAGTCCTCATTGGGACAACTAATAAGGTTTCTCCCACCTGGGATTTAGTTCAGTCTCTCCTGGCTTGTTCTCAGTGCATCAGTGGGGAGGCTTTTCCCAAGCCCATTGCCCAGCTGTATTGACAGGCTTGCCTTCCTGATTTCCTGGCCTGTTATGAGGACCTTACACTCCAGTCTGCTTCCAGCATCTTAGCACCTTCCTTGGGCTCTGTGTATATCTGCAGCTTCCTCTACTTCTGGACACTGTAGCTTCTACCACACTGTGGCAATTCTGCTTCTGCAGCAGCCACTGTAGCCACTCTAGCAAGTTCCTTAGACATACTCTCCCACTGTGGCTTCCTGTTCCTCTTTTATAGGTGCTGTCTCTTGATTGATCCCATTAGTCTGCCTCTTAAAGGGACCACAACCCTTTATGGGCATAGCCCTTTACATACTGTTTCTATTAAGGCTGAGAGAGGAGGGACAATCTTGGGGTGTCCCTGTGCTGTCACATAGTGAATTTCCAAAGGCCTCCTAGTGAATTCATGGCTAAGGCCAGTATTTTAACTCTAGGCCAATGCCTTATCCACTAAGCTACACTAGCTACACACTTCCCCATCCCAACTGAAGTAGAGTTGCTCTTCCAGCAGGGGCAGCCGGTGCCGAAGTCCTTTGGTTCTCCTCCTTGTTTTCAGCAGCCAGAGCCTTAGAAGTATCCCTTTCCCCCCGCCTCTCCCCCAGGCTCACACTAACCTGCAGCCAGATCCTTAGGAGTGCCCCCTCCTCCCCCTCTCCCCCAGGATCACACTTCACTGCAGCAGAGTCAAGTCCTAAGGGCATTTTTGGTTTCTGAATGTGTTACAGAGGCTCTTGCAGATCAGAGGGGGCCAGACCTGTGGCCTTCTGATTAGCTTAGGTGGCCTGCCATTGTGATAAAATGTCCACCCCCTTCAATTCCTACAAAGATATGTTCATAGAAGACAATACACTTGAAACCCAAATGTAGTGATTCTTCATTACCTTTTGGGGTGGGGGTGAGCTTGTTGCATTTTTTTTTTTTAAAGGTACAGAATGTGAACAATGGTGAAAGACTGTATAATATTGCCTTTCCTAAAAGACCCATTAATTTCAGGGGGGTAATTTGCAGAGCAATGGGTGTTTTTATACGGACCCGGGGGGCTAGGTCAGTGCCTCCCCTCCCCTACGCTATAGAGCTGCAGGAGGATTATTATTTATTATTATTATTATTATTATAAACATTTATATAGCGCCGGTCATGTACCTGGCGCTGTACAGAACATAGACATAGATGCGGTCATAGACATGGATTGGCAGTCACTCTAGGCTGCCGCCCACAGCTCTATGGCTGTTGCCAGGGCAACTCGTTGTTAGGAGTGGAGCTGCGGCAGCCATCTGCCCTTTAGATAGACCACTGCTTCTTCCCAGGCCGGTACTCCAGGTTCGGGCAGTCTGCTCCACTCACGGTGTTTCAGGACATTCCAGAGCATCTCGAGTGGAGGTGGTACAGAGCAGGCAGTGCATTCTCTTCTCTGCCTCACCTCATCCCAAGGCCTTTACACGGACGGACCACCTGGGGGTGGAGCAGAGCAGGCATCTGTCTAAAAACACCCAATGTGTTGTTTGATGTGAGTAAAGTACAGGGCATCCGTATTTGGTCCTTAATGTTACCCTTCCCAGTACTTCAATACAGCTTATATATCCCATGCAACATACCAACCTTCTGTGCGATAGGAAGAAAATGTGAATATAATCACTCTAAAACATGGTTGGGGAACTCACCCCTCTTGGGGGCCACTTTGAAAATTAGTACAATTTCTGAGGGCCACATAGAAGTTGGGGATGAGACTTTCTAAGGGGGATGATCAGGAAGAGACTTGGATTTGTTCCCATCTTTGTGTGCAAGACTTCATCTCTGCTCTCATTCCTTGAGCTCATTCTTTTAGTGCTTGGAGGTAGGAACTGGATCTGGAAACCAGATCCAGGCACTGGAAAGGGGCCAAATAAAAACTAGCCCTGGGCCATATTTGGCCCACAGGCCTGAGGTTCTCCACCCTTGCTCTAAAACATACATTTAAAATTCAGGAAGGTTTTCATAGTATGTATGGGCCAGCTTTTGAACTTAATTCTGTCACTAGCTCTACACACCATTCTCACGAAGATCAGAAAAATCCTGCCCTGTGACTTTATTTCTCATCCATAAATGCTTCTCAGCATGTCCTCTTTGTGTGGGGGAAGAGAAGCTTGCAAAGTCAAAATGAAATATTGGAATTTCTCATTCTTTCCAGGTGTACAAATGCCAAATCTCGCAATGACGTTGGCAAACTCCCAGCATTGCAAAATAGTGAAGAAAATGTTGAGTTTGGATTCTTTGCCCATTTTAGGAACTTTCCTCATAACTGCAATTAAAGCTGCCACTCTTTTGACATCAGTGAAATAAACGGTTATGTGACTGCAGTTCAGAGATTAAAATAACATAGAAAGTTGGTTGAAGCAGCAGCTTATTCCAGCAACCATAGAGTCCTGCTCTATGGTAATTCTCAATAACAGGAGGCTTGAATCCCACAATCACTCTGTTGATATTCAGGTCTTGTCCCTCAACTCAGGTACAGCTCAGCTCAGGAAATGGTACCTGTGTTTCAAGGTAGGTTTGTACTTCCCTGATCTTGGAGCTGCTGTTCACTGAACTGGTCCCTTTGCAACGTTGCAATCAGGAGCCGTTAGACTTTTCTAACTTCTACTGTTTGCCAATGGTCTGAGTGGGAAAGCACCAAATGCCCTTGTTGGCTGATATCTGTCACACTGTCCCAGTGACACAAAGTATCTTCTAAAAGCACAGGGTTTTTTTAGCCTTGTTTTTTTTTTTTTCCCTATTGGTTGTTACTTGCCAAATGTTCTGGTTTGTCCAGGTCCTGGGATAGAGAGTCTGGTCAGTAGGAATGGACATCTGAAGGGAATTACGGATCTGGATTTGTATTACAGATTCCGATCTTTAATTATGAAGCTGTATTACAGATCCATAATTAAATCAATTAAAAATTATAAAAGAATAAATGAATAATAATAAAAAATAACTGCATGTGTGAAAAATGACTGCCAGATCATCCTGCACATGTGCAGCCTTCTTTAAAAATGGCGGCGGCAGCATCACTGCGATTTTGGGAAAGGGCAGCTGGTCTGTGCATGCGCAAATGTCCACTGCCCATGTGCAGACTGACTGCATTTTTCCAAAATGACAGCAATGCTGCCGCTGCCATTTTAGGAAAGGCTGCGCATGTGCAGAACGGTCCAGTGCCCATTTGCGCATGTGGAGTTATTTTTTTAAAAATTTATAGATTTTAAACTGAACTGCAACGTGCCTGTTGCAGTTTGGAACAGATTGTTACGGAGCCACTCCTCCCACATCCTGCAGTCATGTCAACAACACCTCATGATCAATTGTATCAAAGGCTGCTGAAAGCTCTAAAAAGATCAACAGGACACAGTTCCCATTGTCAGTCTTCAGGCATAAATCATTAACCGAGGCCACGTGCTAAACAACCCCAGAAGAAAACCTGACTGAAATGAGTTCAGGAATCTAATGGCATTTAGTGGGCCTGAAGCTGCTGGGCAAACACCCATTCAATAACATTCCCTAATAAGGGAAGGTTAGAGACAGGGCAATAGTTGGCCACGGTGTCAGCATCCAAAGGTGGTTTCTTGAGGAAGGACCATCCCTCTTTTGGTGCTGAATCTTTCTGTCCCTTTTCTGGGGTCAAAGTCCCTCTTTCAAGAGAGAGGGAGACAAAAAGACTAGTATTCCTGGTTGCTTCCAGGAAAAGCATTTGAGAGGACAACGGGGAGATGATGGACTGGCAAGAGTCTAAATGGAATGGTAAGCAGGAGAGCTTCCATCCCTGTCTATGCTCTTGGAATGTTGGGAGGTGTGTGCATATATGAGTGTAAGTGTGAGGGAGTGGTATGGAGCTTATTTGATGAGGAGATGGAGCTTATTGGCTGAGGGGTTGGGCTTGTCTCTGTGACTGCTCAAATGTTCAGAGTAGTGCTGAGACTCAGTATTTGAAATTACTCGTTTTTTACCGAGTATCTCAGTATTCAACTTGGTTTTACCAAGTAGCGAGTAACCGAGGAATCAGCCCAGTACTTGGTACTTGGAAAATTCTTGAATGAGCAACATACGGGGCCTTTCCTGCACCTATATAAGGGTACTCGGTACTCGGAAAATACTCTGTTTTATTTTGCTGAGTATTTTATTGAGTACTATGGCTAAACACTTGGAGCTGGTCCTCAGAAACATGGATATACTCGTGAATAAAATTTTTACTATTTGATTCAGCCCTAGTTCAGAGGTATGGGGTGCAATCCTGTTTCTGACTTATGCCAGTGACAGATGCAGTGGTGATCTGGGCAGCAGGTGCTCAGGCACATATGCAGCAAGCAGCACGGGGAAATGGCGTGACCCCCGCTGCTGTGACCCCCAAGCCCACACATCCCGCAGCCTGGGGAACGAAGCAGGCACAGCTCCTGTTCCATCCCCCAGGCTGCGGTGTTGTGGGCTCAGAGGGTTGCATCAGATGGGGTGCGCCGTTTCCCTGCATGACTTGCTGTGCTGGTGGGGCACATGTGCATCTGAGCACCTGCGGTCTTATACTGCACCTCGCATAGGCACAGTTTGCGAGGCTTCAGGATTGCACCCATGGCCAATATAGTCTTCTGTCTACAGGTCTGTAGGTCTTATATATTTCCCTGTGTCCAAGGGAAATATATAATCATGTAGGGAGATGCCAAAGTAGTGTGAAAGCTTTCATAACCAGGTGACATTTATTACCATCATTAGTTAGATATACTTTTTAAAAGAAGTCTCTGAGGTCGCTTTTACACATAACAAAAATGGGTTCTTATAAGTGCTCGAGATATCGGGTGTTATAAATGCTGGAGTTTTGTAATGTGTGACTGCACTTTCCCCCCTTTATGCAGTGAGATATCAAGCCTTGTAAGCCTTATATGAACCCGGTTTTGTCATGAGCAAAAGTGGCCTGAATGTAAAAGCAATTTGAATTGTTATTTTTAGGGGGGGGGGGCGAGTAGGGAGTTCTGCATTCTTACAAATTACAGATAGTGTTATGCTGCCTCTGAAACTAAAATTCACTGTATTCCTAGGGTGAAAGCAAAGAAAATTACTGGAAGTTTTGATCCCTTCTACTTATTCAGTCTCCAGAAATAGATGACATACCTGAACTAGCAACCACTGGGATTGCATACAATAAGAGACGAGCCCAGACTATTCAACCACTTTGAGATGTAAGCACTAAAGAGTAATGTCCAGGTATTCTGGCACCTAGAGAACAGAGCTGGGGCCACTTTCACACCTGACACCTGGTGCTGTTAAAACGACTTGCAGGCAAAGATGCAGCAGTGGGGAGGAGCCTGATGCCGGCAGTAGGGCTGGTACGAATGGGATTTTGTCTCAGCTTTGCTCGCGCATGACAGGGCACAAAATCTAGCCCTCTCATGCGCGAGCAAAGCCGCAACAGAATCCTGTTCAGCATGGCAGAACCCCATCTGCACTGGCGCTACTGCCAGCATCGGGCTCCTCCCCGCTGCTGTGACTTTTGCCTATACATCATTTAAACAGCACCAGGTGTCAGGTGTGAATGTGGTATGGGCTCCTTGTCCCTATTCCTTGTATTACAGGGACTTTTCATGTTTCTTATGCTTCTTTTAGGCTACCAACTAACTAACGCCAATGCAAAACAGCTTTCCAATAAGTCAGTGGTGTAACAGCAGACAACTTGTAGCGTGTCCTTAGTGTTTTGCTCAGTGACATAGCAAGGCTGTGTCAGGTCTGGGCGTACGTCCTGGTTATGGGGCCACTAAGGGCAAATGGAGGGGAAGAGGGCAGGCTGTCTGGGGGAGTAAGGCTTCCCCATTAAGGAAACACTGTCCCAGTTTACAGCAGGCCCTCCTAGAGTGGTGGAAACCCCAGTAGAAAGGAAGTTTAAAGAGTGGGTATGACTTAATTTCAGCACTCCCCCTCCCCACTTTTTCTTGGCGGGGCCCTTTTTACCAGTGTCGAGAGCATTACTAGGAAAGTTTCAGAGTGGGTGGAGGCAGAGTGCTGGCCTAACTCCCTTCCCCACCCAGTGGTTCCCTAGTGATGCTTAGGTCAATTGCAAAGGGCCCCCTCAGAGACTGAGGCCTGGGCTTACTTGAGCCTTCTCTCTCCATGGTAGCTACACTCTTGGTTTTCCTGCATCTGGGCAATCCTGTACTGTACATAGATCAAGCAAGCAGGGAAGGGATTTTTCTATTATAGCAATTCCATTTTCTAAGAGTATACACATCTTAGGAAATGCCTTAGACATAAGGACTATGTGCCCTTTTAGACAAACGGGTCATCGTGGCACGACCTGCTCGTGTGATGTTTCGTAATCCTGCAATGCGGGGTTACACGAGATGGAAGTAGGGGATCACGCACATAGAAGGCGGTCGTGCATTGTTTGCCGACCATGAATTAAATACCTCACAATCGAGGTATTTAATTCATAGTTGGCAAACAATGCGCAACCACCTTCTTTGCGCATAATCCCCTACTTCTGTCTTGTGTAATCCCATGTCTCAGGATTTTGAAACATCGCGCGAGCAGGTCACGCCACGGCGACCCGCTCATCTAAAAGCACCCTAAGCTTTTGGCCTTTGATGTCAATAAGGAAACCACTACTGCCTTCTGTGGAAACAGAATCATGCCCACATTTCCTTGAAGGAGAGAGAGGTGGGGTGGGGGTGGGAATTCCGAATCTACAGTCAAACGGTCACTTCTTTTGGAGCCATAAATTACAGTTTCAATGAGATGATTACAGCAATGAAAAGTGAGCCAAAATATTTAAATGGAGCACATTTACCTTGAGGACAGCTTTGTTTTGTAGTAATTTCAGAAAATTAGGATGTGTGGCAAAACAGTCTCCAGCAGTGGCTTTAAAAATAAATAAATAAATAAATAAAAAATATGTGAAGGATTTGAAGCAGAGTGACTCATGTTGGCAACATTGTGATTCCTGGTCTGTTAACAGCCTGCCTGGATGTGAACTGAAATGGTGGGAAACTCTGGGATGTTTAGAAACAAAAAGGGATAGTTATTAACTAGAAACTGCAGCTTAAGAGTCATTGACATTTTCAAATTTCTTGGCTCTTCAGGCTGCAATACGAATGATGCACCAATTAGAAATGCTTTTGCCAGACAGCTATCAGCAAAACAATGTGAACTGGATTGGATGCAAGATTTACTGCCCAGTGCCCAATATGTGAGTCATCCTTTTTGAAAGGTTTAGATATCTGTTGCGACTCAGAGGAACTGCATCTTGAACCTTGGTCCTACAGTTGTATAAGAAAGAGTAGCATCCACTCTGCCACTAAGCTCAGCAATGAAGCAGGGGATCTGCAACCTTATAGCCCTTACAGATTAGTCGTCTGCTACCACCAGGCTCTTCCTCATACCCTGGATTGGACCGGGATTGCTATTTAGGTTTCTAGATCCTTGGTTTCTTGTGTCCTGAATTGGCCTGTCAGTGCTTTGGATGGCGCAAATACTTTTGTAACTCAAAGAGGATAGATTTATTAAAATTATTATGATTATGAAAGTATTGCAGAAGTGGTTCCCAAGCTTTTGCCTGGTTGACTTAAATATTTATATTAATTAATTCATTCAAATTGATATGCCAACCTTCCCACAAGGTTGTGGGCGGCTTACAATGTATAAAACATAATAAAATCCATACAGTAAAAACACCCATCCCTCCCCACAACCTCCCCAGAAATACAACCTTGGAACTCCAGACTGCTACTTTTTGGGCTGTGTGGCTGTGCTGAGTTTCATTATTTCCACCAACAGTTGGTCCAATAAAAATTGTAATTCAAACCACTTTGTTTCCCTGTCACTTGGAACCAACACAGCAACCACACTCTATCTCTGAACTACAATAAAGACATGCAAAGTATATAAAATATCAATCATGATTCTGACTCCATCCGTAAGTGGAACCAATGAACCTACTTAGGGGCAGGACCAACAGTTTGGTAAACTCGGTATTACAGTCTGGAAGTCCAATTTTCAACAAGCCTATTTTCCTTAGCTTCAGTGAAGACAGAATGATTTACATCCCATACACTGGCTGGGCATCTGGCTGGTCCCTTTCTCCTCTTGGAGACAATTCACTTGGAACTCTCACCAATTTTGTATCAGTTTATTTCCAAGTGAACTCAGTGGGGTTATTCTGGATTTACACTGACAAAAATTAGATTAGCACAGTTTGCTTGCTTGTTTATTTATTTAAATGTCTAACTTGCCCTTCTGCTAAAGCTCAGGGTGGCTTGCATAATAAAAACACACATCATACAAATACAATAAAACTCCATTAAAAAACTTATTTAAAAACCCTTGCCCCAAACCCTCCCACCTCAATCCCTAGCCCCACCTGCCAAATACTTTGCCAAAAATATTTTACACTGGTACCAACTGATACTCCTTCCACGATGCTGCAGCACTGTAACAAGGCCAGTGTGCCTTTGCTATGGTTATGATTCCTTTTTATTTAATTGAGAGGTGAGAAGTTGTCTGCAAACAATACTAGAGAATATTGTTATTTACTGTTCCATACTACCAAACAGCTTCACTCTCCTCACGTTCAGTGTCTCAGTTGCCTAAAGAGAATCACCAAATCTTTCCTGTTTAAGTTTTTCACTTGTGAATTAGTTTTCAGATACTAGACCAGGAAGTGTGGACATTATTGGGGATAACAACATGAGAATTATTTTCTTCTGAGAGTTCTCAGTGGGGAATCCTTGCAGAACAGGACCACACTCATAGATTATTGTCAAAAGCCAGGTCTTGAACCTCTAGTCTCAGAGGCTTGGTGTGCTGTCCCAGATACTGGTACCACTGCTCAGGCCCAACTTTGGCCTTCTTTCCTCATACCCATGTCTCTTCCTGTGTTCTCCCATCTTTGCCATACCACACCCATTCTCAGCTGAGTCCCAGTGCTTCACTCATGCCTCCCAACTTCCTGATAGGCTACCAGTCAATACTTAAGGCCTGCTGGTAGCCACAGGAAGCTTGGTGAAGCAGCTGCTCTCTTCTCTGCTCTACGACTGCTATTATTATTCCTGCCTGTATTCCAGCTCTGTTCCAAGTCCCTTGAGCTCCTGCTCTTCTCCCCAGTTGTGTTGTGCTACCTAGACTTGATGTTCCCCTAGCCTTCAAACCCTGTGTCCTTCCCAGTTTTGGGGGCCCCTGAATCTCAGTTCTGTTTTCTTGCTCCCTTATTCCCACCTCTGGTTCCTCACTCCCTTTCCTTGACCTCAATGATGAGCCATAAGCTCTCTTAGGCTGGATTCCCTGACTTTTATGCTGAGTATGAGTCTCCTTGGAATCAGAGAATGCATGAGAGGTTTTCTCCTACCTTGTCGCTATCCTGCCCTAGCCTCCCAGGTTGCCTCCTCTCTCTATTCCAGTTCTTCTTCTCAGTCTCCCTGTGCCCTGACCCCCCATGTCCATGACAGTGTGCTCTGCTTTGGTACTGTCTGTGCACGTTCTGGTATTGGGCAGGCTTTCTCCAGCAAATGCATCCCCTAATGATTTTCATACCTAGAGGGTTCAATCTAACACTGAGATACTCGTTGGTTCTCATGTCCGCTTTGCTTTCTTCCCTTACTTCTATCTTTCCTTCGATCGTAATTATTTTAGAATTAAGATAAGAAAAATGTTATAACCAGCAGCTGCTCTGAAGTGGAATATATATACATCTAATATATTCTTCAGCACAAGACAGTGCCTTTAAGGAATGGTTCAGACTCCTTGGGAATGATGGGAGTTTTGTATCCTTCCTCAGGAATATCAGCAGGACAAACCATCTCATGAAGGAAAACCCCTCAAGTATCCCATTCTGGCTTGTCCCCTGAATTCCTCCTTTGAGATCAGGGATGGGGTGTGTCCATTACAGAACAGGTATTGTGGGATCTGGAATATCCACAAGGGACCCAAGCTATTTGTGTGCCTGTGTCTGTGTAGTAGCCTGGCTCCGTCTCCTCTCCGTACAGTTCACCTCTTCTGTGTACGTGCATGTTCTTTCTAAACTAAGTTTCATGGAGCTGCTCAAGGGAAGGGAATCTCATTTGAATCAGATGTTTGTTTTTATGAACGCCCTTCTGTGGAGCTTGCTTTTCCAAAGGGGCTGGGGTGGGGCGGGGGAGGTCCCAGACAGTCCTTTTAACTACAGGTGGTTTTCCCTAATGGCATTCCCCAGCAAAACCATCATTGCAGGCAAGGCAACACTAAATGTCCCTTGTCTTCTCCCACTGCGATTCTGAGCATGGAGATGATCCAATGCCCTTTTCAGTCCACACACTTCTCTCCTGATTTAATCTCTTCATCACTGCAAATCACCAACAGCACTTAAGTCTTTTTTTAGGGTCTGGAAAATGACACTGATTTTAAGGTGTAATTTGAACCTCACTTACAGAGTGCTCACTATAATCTTTAAGGAACCAGCTAGCCTTTTCTCCTAAATGCTAGTTACAAAGTTATCTACATCACTTGCCACCATATCCACCCTGACACAAACCCCCCGCCTTCTCCTTACAATTCACATCACATTTAAGCTTGTCTGAGATCCTGCACAATGTTTTCCTTTTCTCTGTACTGCTCTTCCTTTCCCCCTCCAGTCTCTTCATCCTTACAAAACTGAAGGACCATTCGTATCTGTCTCCCAGCCTCTCCACAGGTTTGTGTTGCTTCATAGATTTGGAACTACAGCTGTTTACAAAAGAGATTTTGCACTTTCAGATTTTCATTCTCTCCCCCCCAAAAAACTCCAAATATGTTGCATAATGAAAATTCCTAATCAAATTCGAAATTGTAATGTTTCTCAAAAGTCAAGATTAAACCTATTTAAAAAAAAATTCTCTATGTAGTGTCTAGCACAATGGAGATCAGTCTAATAGGGCCTCTAGGATGTGCGAACAGAACCAAGTTTGGAAATTCGGTTTGGTTCGAAAATTGAGTTTGGTTCGAAAGTTTGGTTCGGTCAACCAAACTATTCGAGTTTGGTCAAATTCTGAACTTCTGACCCGAGTTTGTACATTCAAAACTGGGGGGTTTTTGCCTTCCAAACTGGTTCAAATTCGACTGAACAGTTCGGTCGAATTTGAATTCAGTTCGAAAGTTCGGTTCGGTCGACCAAACTATTCAAGTTCGGTCCAAACTTCCGAACCGCATTCGCACATCCCTAAGGGCTTCTTGGGCACTATTATTAAGCATTTCGCTAGCACCAGCAGTGTACCTGGTGCGTTACAATTCTTATTAATAGAGAGATTCCTGCCCAGTGGGCTTACAGTCTAAGTTGGACAAGGATGAGTGGAACACAGACAAACACATTCCCGTTTTACAGGTGGGAAACTGAGGCTGAGAGGTTATGACTTGCCCAAGGCCACCCGGGAGTTCTTGGGTAGGGCAGGATTTGAAACCTGGCCTCCAAGGTCCAAGTCCAGCACCTTTTCCACTACACCACACTGGCACTTTTGAATTGGATAAGTTGAGAATGGTTGCCAGTAGAACATTGTTAGTGTGATCCAGGGGTGTGGCTACCGTAAACCCTTTTCACACAGACACTCTAAAGCCTCTTTTAGATGAGTAGCCAGGGAAGTACGTTTTTCAATGCGCCGCTAGGAAAAGCCACGTGGGGTGCATTTACACACACCGAAAGTGGTCGCCCGCCAGAGGAATTGGCGGTACATGCTGTGATGAAATGTAGTATGGGGCACTATACAGCGAAGCCACCCGCCTTACTGGGTTAAGTCTAAAAATCGCTGCCACCATGGGAACCAGGAAACTAAAGGGATTCACACCTTCCCGGATTTGTGAACCCCAACACAACTCTCTTTGCCCACAGCTCCCTCGGCATTCCTCTTGTTGAGGTCAGTCGCCCTAGAGTCGCTTTCCATAGGCAGAGCTGCAGAAAACTATGAGTCTTGCAAGGACTCTCTTTCATGGGTACAAATTCTTCTAACCTTTAAAGGTACTAGAGGCTTTTTCTTCCCAGCCACTGGTCTTTTCACTCAGACACAGATACACCCGTTTTACAAAACAAAAGAGATACTTTATTGGCCAAAAGCAGAGAAACAGGTTTGGCAACAAGGCTAAGGTAAAAGGCTTTGGATAAAGAGAGAAGCAAAATTAAAATAGAGTCTCTCGGTCACCAATGTCTTTCCTGGATTCGTGTATGATCCCTTCAATAAGAAGTTTGCTTTTGCTTGCTAGGCTTAATGCTTTTCCATCTGCCTATTTAGATGGCAGGTATAGGGACATTCCCCTGGCAGAGCGCATGTGTCAGTGCCCTATGTACTCAGTGGGATCTCTAGCCCACATCTTATTGATTTGCCCCTTTTATGATGGGATCAGGGCGAAATATTTGGCGCACTTATTGGCCCCCTTCCCAGGACGTACAGAGGATTTTTATATTGCATACTTGCTTAGTGATTGTTCGTCCAAACTTTCACAAGCAGTGGGCCTTTTCCTGAGTATGAGTATCAAAACTAAACAAAGAAGGGATTTGGACACTAGTAGCATGGTACAACTGTGATCAGTAGCCATGACCCTAGTACTCTATATCAGTTTCCCTAGTGCCTGACTTGTCCACACTGGTCAGGGTAAAACAGGAGGTAATCTTCCAATAATGGCGTATTGGTAGAATAAAAATAATGGTATATTGATTTCTTGGTCCAATTCTGGTACTTATATGTGATTTGTCTTGGAGGGATAACTGGAATAATAACTAAAAGTGAGGTGTTTGCCCCGAGGCTTACAACCAATGGAAAGCTGGGAAGATATAGCATTTTGGATATTCCTTGTTATTGGGTGATTTTAGCAAAGTTTGCCCTGTGTGGGCACGGCATATCATTGTACATGCTGTATGTTGTACATTTTATATTGTTTAGATTTTATATTTACTTTTGCAAGATTTTAACAATTGTGAGAGTAATGTGATCAGAGTTTTGCAATGACCAAGTGGTCTCGCAAAAGAGTCTCAGATCTTGGGGATTGGATGTCTGCTGGTTTGGGTAGCCGCCTCCTAGGACTGAGGGTAGAAAGGCAGTTGCCAGTACTTACAGGCTCCTTCTCATCACCTGTGCAGGTAGAAGCAAGTGAGGCACATGTCTTAGCTGGCTCCCTGCCAGCAGCGTGTTGCAGTTTGGAAAGCAAAAATCAGAGCGAGAGGGAGGAAGGGGTGTGTCCTGGCTTTTTAAGCTCGATCCCTCCTCCCCTTTGGGAATCGCCCCCAGGTAGGGGTTTCTCCAATCCAGGTGAACTGCCTGAGCCCTCTGACCTGTGATGTCACTTAGGTGAGACATCATGGCAATCAACTTGAGATACAGATCAATGTACTTGGCATTTGGAGCATGCCCAGAACACTTGTCCTGTGACCTTGCATTTGTCCAGGCCCTGGGGTGGGGTGGGGGGTGTTTGATAGGGTGTAGCAGAGTGTTTGTCTAGGGTACTCTGGTAGGGAAACATGGGCATTTTGCCACACGGCGGCCTCCCACGGCCTCCAATGGCCTCTTTGAAGACATGTTCTGGAAACCCCGATATTGAGGTTTCCAGAACGCATCTTCAAAGAACGTGCTTCCCTGACCACTCTTGTAAAAGCAGCCTAATACTGGTAAAATGGGTGTTACATTTTATTATACATGTTGCAGGGCACCCATTAATTGGACCTGCAGCTCTGCAACATGTATAATAAATTTTAACACGCATTTTATTAGTGTTAGAGTGTCTGTGTGAAAAGGGCCATAGAGAGAGGGGGCATTGTTGAGTCCAGTAACCAGATGTTTGGGGGTGGGGTGCTTTGCAAGCAAACACAGCAAAGTTAGAAAATTTTAAGATGGGGTGGGAGCAGGGCTGGCACTGTGTCCACCCCCACTCTGAAAACCTTCCAGCTGCACTCAGGCTACCTGGAAAAGCCATGGCAAGAAGGAGTTTTTCAGAGTGGGTGAGGGTGGAGTGTTGATTCCACCTTAAAACTTCCTTCCTAGCAGAGTTGCTACTATTCGGGGGGCGGGGAAGAGTCCCCCCTCCTCTTACCATAGATTACAACCAGATATCATGTTATAACCAAATAAGACTGAAATTCTGACTCCTTCGGTTGCTAGACAGTCCTGTCGCTAGACTCCTTCGGTAGCAAGACGTGCTTCACAGAATGGTCAGCTGACCATATGCATTAGTACTCTGAATACCACCAACACTGATCTAGTGGAAGATAAAGATTCTGTTTCCCTCTAACAGTGTCTTTGCCTTTTTATTGTATTATATGTATTTTTGGTGTTCCTCCTCATCCTTTTCCACCTGCCCACACAACACTCAAGATTGCTTCTGGACAAACTTTGGAAACTTCATCAGAGATAAAAGAAAAAACATTTTTATCTGCTTAGTTGTGGACTCGATGACAGGCGATTTGTGCTTATTTTTACTCATGCAGTTTGGAAGACATGCAAATGTAGTGTGAAACATAAATTATTCCAAAACCAGACAAGAAGAACAGCATTAAAGAACAGGGCCATCAGGGAAAATTCAGATCCAGTTCACAAGTGAGAGAAACTAGAAAAAGAAAGCTGGGACTAACAACAACAAATTAACAGGGAAAGGGTGTTATTTCAAAGGGAATAATCAATGAAAAATAGACTTCAAATATTATTTAATTCTATGGAGCTAATGGGGAATGAGTCTTGTAATTCTAACCATCACACCATTTGTATAGCATGATACACAGCGATTTGTCTGGTCAAATTCTGCCCACAAACATGTGTGCTGGTCATCGCTCCAGCTTGTTGTAATTCATGATCATTGAGTGACAGAACTGAGTATTAATGCAGCATCTTTGAAGATAAAATTTGGGAATATAGGTTGCATCCCTGGGCAGGAGAAGCTAAGAAAGACATTTCATCATCTACTAGTCAAAATCCAAACCTGTGTGCAGGAAGTCTTCCATCGATTACATTTAAAGCAATGTATTTATCAACCTCGTCATTACTGAGGTTGTCTTGGCGAACTATTTTAATTCTGCAAAAGCAAACTCTAAATTAACAGTCCAGCATAGTATTCAGTTAGTGAGAATGAAGTCTTAAAAGTACCTGAAATTCACTCAAGCTCAGATTTTTTAAAAAGCAGAATCAAATAGTAACTCATTTAGGAGCGACTGCCTCAGAAATGTGGAATGGTAAAAAAAACTGGTTGCATAGATAAGGCCAAATTGTTTTCCATAGAGATAGAAGACATTGTTTAATTAAAAATGATGTCTATTATCTTTGGCCTGTAGTCATATTACCATGTGGTAACATGGCATTCGATTTCTAGTGTAGCAGAAGCTAGTCCTGACTTCTGCCAGGATGGAAGACATTGCATGAACTTTCCAGGTAGGTTCTTTTATTTTAACTACTTATATAGTGCTACCCATGTGCCTGGTGCTGAAAACCCCCGAGAAACTTACAATCTAGGACAGAGAGAGGGAGCCATGTTAGTCTGTAGTCAGACAGGAGAAGAAGCAGGGTGGCACCTTAAAGACTAACTAATCAAGAGAGGTGTATAAGCTTTCTCAGGCTGCGACCTGCTTCATCAGATTGGTAGGCTAGACAAAGGAGCGGAGCAAGCAACAGGTATATATACATTTCCATTTTACAGATGGGGAAACCCAGGCTGATAGACAGTGACCTGTCCAAATCCACCCAGTGAGTTCATAGCTAAGCCAGAATTTGAACTCTGGTCTCCCATATCCAAGTCTAACACTTTACCAACCAGATCAGATTATACTATGATTGCATAGGTGTTAATCTTTTCTTTGAAGTACTACACTACTGTGCTTCCATGATGTTTAGGAGTTGGGAGGCTAAGGTACTATGCCGTCCCTCAAATTAACGTCTTTACAAGAATCTTACACTTAAGATTCTGTGGCATTTGAGATGCTTCATTCTCTTTTATGCAACTTGAAACAACAATAATCATTCAGTCCACTATTCATAGGCACTGTGGGTGGGGGGATACAGTCTTTGCAAGTCACAAGAACTGGCTGGGAGCGCTGGGGATATGTCAATTGTAAAGGCCAGTTTGGCGTGCTTTCCCCTCCCCCATGGTCTGTAGTAGAGGGAATGCATTGTGGCTTGCCTCCATGGCCAGGGTAGCCATGCTGGGAGCTCCTTGATTGAATCCCTCTCCACGTACTCCACCAGAATGGGTTCTCCACAGCTATGCCACTCGGCGGTCATGCCCCTCCCATCACCTTGCTCACTTAAAACCACCCACACCCACCCATGCCCCTCAGGTACATTGGAAACAATCCTCTGCTATACATGGAACAATCTAGCACCTCAGGTGGTGGCTAGGGAAGTTACCTCAGACTGTGAAGTCTTCTGCCTACATAGACATGGAGCTGAATCACCCCAGCTAAATTGACAACAACCCGTCAATGAGGAATTTAAGGGATGCATGTATATTCCAAGGATCACTACTGGCTGTCAGCTCTTTGATAGTGGGCAAGGCCAGGGAAAGGCCAGTAAGTGTGACAGGAAGATTTAAATAAACCGATGGGACTCAAGGTAGGAGGAGTGCAAGCTTTACAAAATGTTGTGTGTTTTCCGCATCTTGCTACTGCAGTAGCAGGACAGAATCAGTAGAAGTGTTATTGAGGAGGTTACACTTTCCATATTTCTGTGTAGCATGGGCCTAATGTTTGGTCTTTAAAAATCAACTCCAAAGAAACAGTGGGACAACTCATTTGGTGGACTGGCATAGCTTCATTCAAGGCAAGCTATGCTGATTTACAATCAACATAGCTGGCATAGTTGGCTGGCACACCTGGAGTTTAAGACACTTCCTATAAAAACCAAGGAGAGAAGCTAACGCTATTGTGGCGTCAGTCCAAGGAAGACGTGAGTCATAGTGTTCCTGGCAACATGTGGAGACCAGATTCAGATCCTTCCTGTTGCATGCTCACTTCCTGGGCCAATGTGTCATGGCAGTCAAGCTTATTTGATTTTCATGCTTCTTGATTTAAGAAAGAACATTCCTTTGTGGGCCCAATGGGATTTGCATAAATCTGGAAAAATGAACTACGGAAATTTGTGGGTATTAGGAAGGAGCTGGTGGGAGGAAGAACAGGCATGAAGATGCTGGGAAACAGGTTGAGTGAAGTTGCCAGGGGGAGTGGATTGTGAAGGAGGTTAGCAGAGGAACAAGAAGTGAAATGGAACAAAGAGGGCAGGCTTGTTTGGGGTACAAACAAGCCGCTCACTGTTTTCTTCTTCCTTCCTGCCTGGAAGGCAAGGGGAGTACAAGTGGGCGGGGCTCAGACCTAATTTCAGCTGCAGCAGCTTAGGTTGCTTTTCATGTGTGTCAGGGAATTGGGAGTCACAGGAGCATGCTCATCTAGCCAGTTTTGGCGGCCAAGTCTCCTATTGAGAACAGGTATTGAGGATGAAAAAATGCTGCTCATTAGCAACCATTCTGGAGCATAGATGGTCCACCTTGTCCAGGTGCTGGGTGGTCATGGCATAGAGTATTCATAGTGGAAAAATAAATCAGGTAAGTTGGAAAAGGAGGTTTTATGAATCTTAAACACTTAAGAGGAGAACAGAAATTTTTCCTGAGAAAAAGAAATTCCATACTTTCTTTGATAAGTTTCTTTTGTTCGTCTCAAAATAATCAAAGAATCATAGACCTGGAAGAAACTGAGAGGGTCATCAAGTCCAGCCCAGTAATAAAACCTTCCATTTTTTGTTCATTGTTTATAAAGCACATTGTAAAATCTCAATACCCTGGTTAAAACCAGAAGTGACAAGGGTTACAGAAGCAACCCTGGCCGGGTCGAATCACTGCTGTGCCACTGACAAAGTTGGGGTCAGATCAGGGAACCAGCCACAAGTAATCTTGATCATGGAGCCGTCCTGACCCCACCCCCATCCCCTGTGCTCTGTCCCCCCGCCATGATGGGCTGTTATGGTGGCCAATTATGGCCTGCCATGGCAACTGGTTATGAAGGTCCCGATCTGGGATAAGTAATGGTTGGTCAGAACATACGTTCTAACCTGCTGTGACATGATGTACCCAGTACTGATTCCTGGGGAGAGGGGGGGGCAGTAATCAGGGCTGTGGCTTATGCACTTTGCCGAGTAACAGCCCGGGCTAGCTGTTGACATGCTTGGGGTCAATCCAGGCAGACATCTGGGAAAACATGACAGTGAACCATGGACAAACATGACAGTGGGTGTTTTTACAGACACATTTCTCCTGCATGTTTGCTGTTACATCCTGAACTTTCTGTGTGTCTAAATCACTCACCCAGATCTTAAACATCTGGTTCTTTGAACTTCTGCATAGAACTTCTCCCAGAACTTTTGTTTGTAAAAAGTTCTCCTGGCAAACTTCTTTGCTCCAGGCAGCAGTGGTCATTTGGTTTCCATAGCAGTCCCCTACATCTACAGCTGTGGCTACTTTAGGCTGCCTCAGGGCAGTGTGTTTTATGAAGAATGCGTCTGGAACTTACTTGTGGACTTGTACACCCAGACGATTGAAAGACCAGCACTTTAAGGTGTGTGTAAAAATGCCCAGTAACAGTGGGTCAAAGCTGGCCAGAGCTGTTTTTACCCTCTGTTTCAGGGAGAAGGGGATGGGAGAGTATGACACACTATTGGTAAAAGATCCACCTTGTAGCTTTGTGCAGCAGAAAACCAGAATTTTACAGGTCCATTTCAGTCCTGAATTGCACAGTACTCACCAGATTCAGTGAAATGCTTTTGTAATGAAGGATGTATTCATCTTCTATATATTCTGACACATTTGTTTGAAGTAAGACCTATTATGTTGTTTCACCATTGATACAAAAGTTGTGTTAATTCCTGTAGTCAGGTCACTGAATTTAAAGAATTCACACACACACACATACACACACACACACACACACACAAATTTTGAAGGCCAGTAGTAGCATCACCAGGGCTTAATTTGTGTGAGGGCTTCAAGGGAAGATTATATGAATAGACACGGCCCCTACCCTAGGGCTTACAATCTGAGAGA
>QEPC01006430.1:1077702-1122988 GCA_003113815.1 Sphenodon punctatus | reverse complement strand
GGGGGGGGGGGGGAAGAAGAGGAACAGAGGGAAAGACAAGGAGTGTAACATTCACGAGGATGCGAGGTCCCTGGTGCACGTGCTTAGCTTGGTTACATGAAGACTGGTTGGTCCGTGTGGTGAGGATATGAGTGAGTACACAGACCTCAGGTAACAGATTGTACTGGATGGAGGGTATCAGCAGGAGTTAGGTGAGGGGAGCGAGAAGTCGGGGAGGGCAGAGTGGAAGAGCTGGGTCTTGAGGAGGGATTTGAAGGTATGAATGGAAGGGGTGAGGTAGATGTGGGCAGGGAGGGAATTCCAGGCATGGGGGGCAGCTAGGGAGAAGGGACGAAGGTGGTTAGGGGAGCAGGCGAGGCGTGAGAGGGTGAGAGAGGGGACAGAGGAGGAGCGGAGTTCACGGACTGGAGTACAGAGGGAAATTAGCGCAGAGAGGTAGGGGGGAGCAAGGTTGTGAAGAGCTTTATAGATGAAGACGAGGAGCTTGTGCAGGATTCGTTCAGCAAGGGGGAGCCAGTGAAGAGAGGAGAGGAGGGGCTGCACAAGGTCGAAGTGTCGGGTGAGGTGAATGACCCTGGCAGCAGAGTTTTGGATGGAGATCAGGGGAGAAAGGGGAGAGTGGGGGAGGCCAATGAGAAGAAGGTTACAGTAATCGAGGCAAGAGATGACCAGGGCATGAACAAAGGTTTTGGCAGAGGAGACAGAGAGAAAAGGGTGAATCTTAGCAATGTTATGGAGGGAGAAGCAACAGGATTTGGCAACAGAGTCGATGTAGGGTTTAAAAGAAAGGGGTGAGTCAAAGACGAAGCCTAAGCTATGGGCCACCATAGAAATTGTGGCTTGGACGGTCTTTTTGAAGGTGCATTTGGGAAACCCTGATATCGAAGCTTCCCAAATGTGCCTTCAAAAAGAGTGTGTGTGCTGCGATTCTTATGGTGGCCAGTTACTTCCGGTGCATCTAAACACACCCCATACGACTTTTCATGAAGCGCATTCTTCAATGCGCTGCATCCTGCTGCTCATGTAAAAGTGGCTTGAGTATAACTGAGTTTTAAAAAAGATTGGTTATGTGCTTATTTATTTATTTATTTTATTTATTTATTATACAATTTTATACCCTGCCCCTTCTGTAAGGCAGCTTGGGGCAGCTTACAGTTGAAAAAAATAAATAAATCATATAAAATACAAGTATAAAAACCACTTCAGGGGGAAGCCATAAAAATATAAACATAAGACAGAATCCCACCCTCTCTAGCCCTCATCACCCCCCCATCCCATGCCTCGCTCCCTCATCCGTCCCTTCCACCAAATGCCTGGCAGAACAGTCAGGTTTTACAAGCCCGTTGAAAAGTCATCAGGTCTGGGGTCAGGTGAGCCTCCTCTGGGAGGGAGTTCCACAGCTGAGGTGAGGCCACCGAGAACACCTTATCCATAGTGGCCCCCCGATTTACTTGGGGGACCTCCAAGAAGGTGCCCCCAGTGGACCGCAGGGGCCGATCGAGGACCCAGGGAGTGAAGCAGCCCTGCAGATAGGTGGGGCCGAGGCCATGTAGGGCTTTAAAGGAGAGAACCAACACCCTGAATTGAGTCCAGAAGAAAATAGGCAGCCAGTGCAGAGAATGAAGCACTGGTGTAATGTGCTCCTGGTGACCCAACCCCATAAGGAGCTGGGTCCCTGCATTCTGCACCAACTGCAGCCTCCGGACTGTCACCAGGGGTAGCCCCACAGAGAGCTCGTTGCAGTAGTCCAGTCTCGAGGTAACAAAAGCATGAATGATGGTGGCCAGGTCGGAGTCCGAGACATAAGGCCGAAGCCGCCCAACCAGATGTAACAGGCAGAAAGCGCCCTTTGCCACCGTCTCCACTTGGATATCCAAGCAGAGCTGGAAAAGGAATCCAGGAGCACCCCTAGACTCTGCACCTGGGAGACCAGTGGGGGACAAACCCTGTCAATGATAGGAGAAGTCACACCTGCCGCTCTCCCCATCAACATTACCTCTGCCTTGTCAGGATTCAGCTTCAGTCGGCTCTGCTTCATCCAGACCCCCACAGTCGTCAAACATTGGGAAAGCACAGAGACTGCCCGACCTGGGTTCAATGAAAATGAGAGGTACAGCTGAGTGTCATCAGCATATTGAGGGCAACTCACTCTGAACCACCTCACGACCTCACCTAATGGCTGCATGTACACGGTGAACAAGTGCGGGGACAGAATACAACCTTGTGGGACACCACAGGAGAGGTCATGGGGGGAAGATGACTTATCCCCCAGCATCACCCATTGGGTCCTACCAGCTAGTTAGGAACAGAACCATTGTAGAACTGTCCACCCAATCCTGTCTGGTCCTGCAAGCAAATCACCAACAGTCCATGATCAACTGTGTCAAAAGCAGCCAAGAGATCCAATAGGACCAGTAAGATAGAACGTCCCAGGTCCATCTCCCAGCGCAGGTCATCGACTGAGGCCACAAGTGCAGTCTCAGTGCCATACCCTGAGTGGAAACCAGACTGGGAGGGATCTAGGAAGCTGAGGCCATCTCAGTGCTCCTGGAGCTGCTGAGCCACAACCCGTTCAATAACCTTCTGTAAAAAGGGAAGGTTAGAGACTGGTTGATAGCTGGTGAGTGAATCAGTGTCAACCCCACCACCACCACCACCATTTGGGGCCAGGTTGGCGGGGAAACAGATGCATCCAACCAGTTTGACCCACTCTTGGCCCATCTGGGTCGCTCTTGGGTTTGAACTGTGGGTCCGGTTCCTTCCAGGCCCATGTTTCCAGACCAGCCACCTACCCTGCAAGGGTCTGAAATGGGCCCACATCTGGCAGACTGAGAACAGATGTGTGAGTTTGGTGTTGACCCAGGCGGCCAGAGCAGACCGAACTGGGTGACGTCATGCTTGAAAACACCCACAGTTGGGTTTGGGCCTGGGTTTTAGCCTCTGAAGGGCTTTAAAGCAACTGAGGCTGGCCACTGTTGGAGGAAGAAAAGTGGGCTAGATGGACCATTAGTGGGACCCAATTATGGCACTTCTTATATTCACACTGCCTAAAATACCTACAAACCATGGTGACCCCCAAACCTTTATGCAGTCTACGGTCTCGAAAACAAAACAAAAATTACTGTAATTAAAACAATCACCCCACAGCCATTACTAGCCCACATTACGAATGTCTAACTAGCAGGAGGTTCTATTTATAAATAAAGCTGCTTTGGAGTTATTTGGGAAACAATAACAGCATATTTAAAAGCAAGGACTATTAATTTATAGTCTTAAAAATAAGCCTATAAAATATTTGAACTTAGAACTAAAAATAGATTTTTTAAAATATAATTTGCTGCTGAGTTTGCTGCATCTTAGTTTGTTTTTGGCAACATCATGCACAGACCCTTTTACAGAGGCATATTAACTGCAGAGAATAGGGATTAGAAACACAGAGAGCCTGGACGTTATGGACCACTGCAAACAATGCTGCTGTAATTAAGGAATTGCCCATTTCTCTCTTTAGTCTTTAATTTAAGCCTTCTCTTGCTTTATTTGGTGAGAATATAGAAAGCATATTACTGTATAGTATAAGAGGAGTCCTATAAAGTATTCCCAGTAAAACAGCTGTACAGTTCTACAGTATATCTCCCCTCCCCCCAAAAAAGAAAAAGAAGAACCGCCATAGAAAAAGTATTATCCAATGGGCAGATGTTAACTTAAAGTGCACATTGTTTGGGAAAGGAGTTAATTAACAACTTATTAATTGGATAGAAAGTCTGAAACTGTTGTACTTCTAGCAAATACATAATTTTCTTCAAGTATTATTAAAGCGTTTTTGTTGTACCTATTAAAGATTCTTGTCTCTAAGTTAATTTCATTATGCTAATAAGCTATCATCGTTACAGAACCTAAGCTTTGATCCATGTTAATTGTCGTGATCTTCAAAGACAAAGTCACCACTTACTTTAAATGAATTTTACATCTTTTTAAAGAATCACACGGAAATTAGGGGAAGTAATTAATTTTTTATTATGTGTCTCAATATTTTTAAGGGAGGAAGTCAATGGTATTGGATAGAATTCATTTTAACATTTAACTAGGGAAAAAAGCATGAGGCAAAAAAACGTTCAGATGCAAAAGATTAAAGAAAATTTGAAACTGGGACCTAATTTGTCTTGATAAACTTTGCTGTTTAATATGCTTCTTTTGTTCTCAGTGTGAAACTGCAGGGTTTTGATTTGTAGAAACTTTTTGAAGAATTAATTCTTTCTAATTTTTATTCCTTTCTTTGGTTCCCCTTTACAGTAAGACAGAGAAGTTGACCTTCAAACCATAACACTTTCAAATATCTATGAACGTACAAGGTCAAATCTATTAGTGGCCTGAGATTAGCTACTATACACTTACGAAGTGCATATTTTCTGCAGCCGATTTTAACATTTAGGATATAGCAGCACGCAATATCAACCTTATGTGTCCTGAGCAAACAATAGCATATGTGTATTAAATGCTTAATGCCCTCTCTTCTCATGTGTTATAATTAACCCCTTGATAGCTTAAAGCTCTATTATGTATCAAGTAAAAATGTTGCTTTCGGAGGCTGGGAGATAATTGTTAGTGTGATGCCATAGCATTATCTATACAGTTGTTAGATCTGATCGGTGGTTTAGAAAAATTCTCCATCATCTTATTTGGTTGTCAAACAAAACAGAAAAAAGCAAACATGTGATTAACATGCCATAGTTACCTCCAATTACTCAACTCCTTTTCCATTGGAAAGGTAGCTGATTGGGTGTCATATTTTGGAGGCACAATGATCTTAGTATTGCAATGGAAAATAATTTGGGGTTTATTTTTTTTCCCCTCCTCCCCCCCTTTTAACAGAAAGTATGCAGAGGAGAAGTCGTAATTGAAATCAAAAGCCAGATTGCTTCTTCATCCGCCCCCCCCCTCCCCAATGTAGCAGCACGTAAGCACTGTAAACCCAAGTAAACATCAGGTTTAAACTAAACCTACCCAAGTAGGATTTCTGCAACTCAGCAGACAGGTGGTGAGCTCATCACAAGGATTTCTCAGTATTAATGCTGTACTCATTTAGACTAACACCAGGCTTGAGTGACCCTCATCTGGATTTAACCCATGACCTGTCAATCCAGAGACATACTTTGCTAACCACTGCACCATCAGTTTATTTAAAAGAGTGGGGGCGGGGGGAGGCATTGATGACTTTAACCAGTAAGCAGCTTTAATAACCAGAGCGTATATATATATATATATATGGAGTATGCAGTTCTCTGTGAATTGTAATATGTAATTATGTATATATAGTCCACATATATAAATGTGTTCAATTGAAATGACTATACAAAGATATTTTTTTTTCTCTTTGTAATGATTGGGTACCGAATTATATTTCTTGTATGACTTCCCAGATATTTTAAGAACTATGTTTAACACACATGCACACAGAGGAATTTTGTAATCCCCCCCCCATATAACACTAGCAGCAATATGGCCAATGACATATTCATCAGTGCTGAAACCGAATAGCAGATTTTGTCTTCACAAATATTATTCACATTTTTGAGAGCTCCCTGACCATCCATATAATATCCACAACAGAAACAGAGATTCATTTTTTCAGTTTTCATCTGTTTGCTTATTCAGTGTATCACTTATTCAGCTTCCTCGTGGGTATTGTTTGTTCAGTTACTTCATTTTAGGGTACTGAAAAAGCACAAATAGTCAAAGCAAAGTAAAACAACAACAACAGCAACAACAACAACAACAAAATATCTGGATAACGGAAAAACCTAACCAAAGAACTTGAAAGTTGGACCTGAATACAAGTCATTATATGGGCAGATATGGTTTGAATTGGGTGAAACCGATGGATATGATGGGTGTTTTCATACAAGGCACTTTCCCACCCACTACCCACCCACAGGACAACACTGCAACCTGTATAGTGGGTGGGGAATGGGTGAGTAGTGGGGGGAGAGTGTCTTGTATTAAAACACCCGATATTCACTACAGATATTCATTTCAGCCTTAACATACATCTATTTTTAAAAAAATGTCTCCGTGAAACATTTCACAATACTTGTGAAATTGTCATCCCTGAAAATTATTTGTTTCATTTAGAAAACTTAGTACATAGTTGAAGGTAGACTTCACAGTATACAGGACCTCAAGCTAATGATTTCAGCCTTAGTGCACCAAATTGTTAAGCTTCAAGGTGAAATTTAACCATCTCGGGATTTTTATTTTTACTTACTTTTGGTACGAACGTCCACAGATTCAACTGAAGAGCCACACGTATGAAGTAGCCTAAGGTACCTGGGGATAAAATCTATTCATTTATTTAGGTCTGTCATTTACTCCTGAACATTTGGTCAAAACATGGCATACACACTGATGGCTCACTTGAGATAGGGATTAAGTGGTGCCGGCCTTCTGTGCAGGAGGACATTTTACCCTCATATGTTCAGTTTAGGCAACCAAGCTTGACGATTTTAGCTTCAGTTTTTAAAGGTGAGATTTTCAAAGGTGTCTTAAAATGTAGTCTTCCAAACCCTTAGTTCATCTATATTTTATACCAGTGCTTTTCACACTAATGGTAGAAGGCATATCTCTTATGAACAGGCAATTAAACCCGCAAATCAAGTTTGTGTGAACAACTCTCCCGCATTTCATGTGGAAATGTTTGTGCCTTAATCCGGATTTTTAAAACTTCAACATCTTATGCCATAAAGATGCAAATTAACATGTTTCCTCCAATCATCATTTTGAAAGCATACATAGGCAGCAAAAGTGCTCCATTCTGCACACCACGTTTATCGTTTGTTCAGTATCACTATCTCTCTCTGAGACTATCATCAGGGAGGATGGAGTAAATGTAACTGAACAAGTACCACATAACTTTTTTCACGTGAAATAGGGATGGTTGTGTAAACAACACTCGTGGCAATGTTAATGAGTCCCTGTGATCATGGCAAATTTCTGTAACCTACAAATTTCATACTCATGTAAAAACATGAGTCAGATGGAATTCCCTCAGTAATCTGAGGGAGAACCATTGGGGCAGTCATGGTTATGAAAAGTCAGGGCAATTTAAAGAGACAGTGTTCTTGACTGTACCATCATCTTGTTGTTCTGGCCCACCTGAAACAGGAAGACTACTAATGCATTATGTTGAGATTTTGAAAGGTGCATAAGGTAGTTAGATGCCCAAATCTGGTATGTAATTCTCCTAGGTTGCAGATCTCAATGCAACCTATATTAGTGCTGTTGTGTCAAGAAGGGTGCTCCTGTTGTTGACCAGCTATTTGGCAGCTAGAGCATTCTATTGCTGATCAACTGATCAGTGCAAGAAGTAGCACTGCCTGCAGCAACACCAGCTTCGAATCCAGTTGAGGAGAGACCAAGACCCTGGCCTGAAACTTTCAATGTCCCTGCATTAATCTGTCCTTGGCCGAAGGTCAGCACAAGAGCTTGTGTTTAGGTTGCTCATTGTCTTGTACTGGCCCTCTGCACAGAGAAGAACATCATCCCATAAGACAAAGCAGAATTTATTGCGAATTGGTTTTCCATCTTCTACCAAAATGGTGCCATGCATCGACAACTATTTTTTTTTTTAAAAAAAAAATCTGACAAGAAACAAAAGTAGGGCATGAGGTAACTGGGAAAAATACCTTTTGTGTGTGTGTGAGTCTACACATGTGGCTTTGAAACACGACTGTCGTCTGATAGTGCTAAAATGCCCTTAGTAGGAGATTATAAGATGCTGGGGTTAACTGTCAGATGCTTTAGTCTTCTAAAGACCTTTGCTTTTTAACTAAATGCTTGCTTATCTTTCTAATTTAACATAGTCCCACATTCTTCTTTGTAGTAATTTTGGGTTATCTGATAACATATAATGGAAAACATGTTTATGTCTTCCACCAGTTCTTGTTGCATATTTCAAATGCTTAGAACAACAATTTTCAGAAGCTTTCATTAAGGTTAATTTAAAAACTACATTAAATACAAACAGATTTTCTCACAAACAAAATGCAATGTGTACTTAACAGACTTCTGTATGTTATATTTGATAAACTACCTCATATAAATGCAAATTTTGACTTTCTGCCAGAACCAGGTGGTATGGAAAATATTTCTATTAAACAAATAATGCTGGGAGAGCAAACTTGAAGTTTATGGCATGCTCCACTAAAAAAAAAGAAGATGCTTTAATTCAAGTTAGACATAGTTCTTCCCCAGGTGTTCCTTTACTTTTTACAAAGTGAAAGAGCAGCAGAATGAGCCATTGAGATCCTCAGTGTGAAAAGACACTGAGGTGTGTATCCATAAGGGCAAATCTGCATTTTTAGCAAGTCAAGCTGAAATGATTTCTAATATTATTCATAAGGGCTTTCTTCGTTGTATTTTTGCTACCACCACATTCTGCTTTCCTCTGCAACTGTTCAACAAGTTTTCATAGGGTGATCTAACCAGGAAGGGGCAAATAAAAGAAGGCCTGTTTCTAACGTCTCTAGGATATGAAATAGACTTTCTTGCACATTATATTGGGTATCCTCTTCATGAATTACACACACACACACACACACACACACACACCATGCGTGCGCACCCCACCCCCTTCCGCTGACTATTATCTGAACTCATCCGAACACGGCCGAACTGTTCGGGGCTTCGGCCATTCGGTTTGGGCGTCTGAACTGACTGAGTTCGGGCCGAACTCCGAACGTCCAAACCATGTTCGCACATCCCTACAGTTTTCATTCTACCCAGGTCTGCTCCCGAGCAGCTCAGTTGTTCTCCTGCACACTGGTAAGACTCAGCTCAGCTCCTGCTCCCCTGCTCTCTGTTATGCTACCCTTCCCTCAGGACAGGAACCCCCCTCCTGCCCATCCATCCCTTATGATCCCTGCCCCACCACCCAGATGTGTACTCAAGCTCATAACTGCTGTACCTGGCATAGCCTGTTAGGTGGGTTTGGCACAATTTGCGCTAGCGGCACACGCCTACTCAATTGTATAACACACAAAAATATTTTGTGGCTAGAGAAACTGAAGTTCAGGGCTTCATTTTAGTAATGGAAAAACAAGGATTTGTATGTTCTTTTATCAGAGAATGTTGAGGGGTTTTAGCACAGAAAACTAAGTCCTTGCTTATGATTCATCAGTCTTTCTGTATGTGTAGTAGTGTTAATGCACACATGCATGCAAATATGTTACACAGGGAGTACTCTCCAATTTGCCATTTATTTTCTTGCAGGATCAGAATAGAAACAAAGTAAAGCATCTTCCCTGCAGTTAAGCAAGAACCACAAACCTCAGCTGCAACACATCTTATTTATTTAATTATTTATTTATTACATTTTTATCTTGCCTTATTCCAAAAAAGGCAAAAAACACAGCACAAGAAATATAAAATACAATCAAATACATTTTAAATCTCTTAAAACCCACATCCCACCTTTTATCCCCATCTGCCACCCACCAATTCTCCTCCCTAAACGAGTCTCTACCCAAGCCTGCCCTATCCCTGCCTGCCAAACACCTGGCCAAGCAAAAAGGTCTTAAATATCCTTTGGAAGATGAACAGGCTTGGGCTTAGGAAGACATACGAAGGGGAGGAAATGACATAATTGTAGGGCAGCAACTGAGAACGCCCCCCTACGCACCCTCACATCACCTGCAAAAAAACTCCAAGAGATGGACTGGCCAAAGGAAATGAAAGGGTGATTGGGATTCCATATACTGCCCCTTGGAATATTTGGAAGAGGAGACCGACTCTGAAGTTCACATTTTGGCAATGAGCCCATTCATTTGGGATGCCAGAATGTGGGCACTGTGCAATGGGCTAGTTCTGTGTCTGGTAGAAGCAGAGTGTGGCTGCTCTACTAGGGCTAGGTGGTGCAAGTACACTAGGGCCCATGAGCTTGGTGGGGAAGGCGCAGTCCCTGGTGCAGATACTTCCCCAGCCACTGGGAGGAGGCCCCATTCTAAATTCTGCTTCCGGGCTCATTACAGCCCAGCTTTGCCTTTGGTCTGGCACGTCTGCCTTACGGAGCTGAAAGCTGCACCTGCATTATTCGTGTGGAAGATTCACATTTATCAGGGGTGGGGTGGGGAACCTCAGGCCTGTGGGCCAAATATGGGCTTTGTGACCTTTTGTTAAATGGCCCTTTGCCTTATGGATCTGGCCTGTGGACCAGCATCTACCCTTAAGTGCATAATACATCCACATACCCCCCTTTCACCTCCTTCCCCTGAGTGTGCTCTTTCAGCCCTTCCTCCTCTCATCCCTGGACATGCCCAAAGCCACTCACATTAAAATCCCTAAGCCCCTTTCTGGCCCACATACAAAAGTGTCCCATGGAGGTAGAAAGACTCCCCATCACTGATATATGTGGTCTGATTACATTTGGCTATGGATTGTTTCAACATGTCCTAGGCACTGCCAACAACTGGTCCTGTTACTCCATGTTTCTGATATTGTCCAAGTTCACCTTGGTTCAGTTGTGATGGGACCTGTTTATACAGGGCTTCCAGTTTAGCTTATTAGCTAATATTATTCCCATATTTATTTATTTTTCAGTTTTTGCAAAACTCACACTACCATTTCCCAACACTTTGCCAACGAGTGGAGCAAGCTTGGATGCTTCAGAAAAGAATAACTATTGCAGATTTCTACATTGTATGGAAAGCCAGTTACAAAGGATTTTTCCATTTTGCCGTTCTTTCCCCATGGAAACTAGTTTTTTTCTCCAAATTTAGCAGGAAAATTTGAACAAGTAGAAGAATGAGAGGTTTCTTGAAATAGTCATTTTAACAGGTGTCTGGTCTTTGACAAGTCTTTTCAGAATCAGTCCCTGAGGTATGTTTGGCCAAGATTGGTCCCTAGTAATAATTCTTAGCTGAATCTCCTCAATGTTATTTAATTAGTTATTTAAATGTATACCCCCCACCCTTCCTTTAAGGCCCATAGTTCTTTTCTGTAGCTCCTGGACCTTTGTCTGAGTCCTGAATCCGTTTCCCTTTTTGAGGATGTCAGCCCACTTATCTCTTATAAGTGCCGCTGTCTAATTGTTCTGAAGTTAAATACCTTTCAGGAACAAACAAATCTCTTTTTCCATAGTAGTCCTGTCCAGCTGCTTCAGAATATGGCTGAGTAGGGGTCCAGCTATCCCTCTTCCAGAGACCCATCTCAGGACTTCTGACAGTGTGCACCTGCTTTATTTCTCCAAGTTTGCAGTCTTCCTTTCTACCAAGCAGTCTTCTCAGCAACCTCTTCTCTTCCAATGTCTTCAATGCTCGTTCACAGGGATTCTTAGCCTCTTTCCAGACATGAGCACTGGAGTGACCTTAATGACTACTTGGGGGCACTGCATCATTTGCACAAATGATTTGCATAAACATGCATAGATCAAATATCCCCTCTGCAATTCAATTCAATGGACATTGAGATAACTAATGAATCCCAACTCACTTTGACTTTAATGAATGAAGGGCTCTTTCAAAGTGCTCGCGAGCACTACTGACATCTGGCTTGGGAAGCATTTTCACACATTCCCTGAACACTCTGGTGCTCCCAAGCACCAGGTTGAGAATCCCTGATCTATCAGATCCCCTCATTCTTTCCCATGAACTACCTGAACTCCTTAACTTAGCTACCTTAGCTCAACACCACAGCTCCCTACTAATACTTTTAAAAAGATATAACAGGTTCAGATAACCTATCATCTTACTTACAACTGGACTTCAAGTCCTACAGTACTATAGGATCCTGGACTGCAATTTCCATATATCCTTGCTTTCTCTTAAGGCCTATACCTTATTTAACACATTCAGTGAAATTCATTACTAGTACTACCAGCCTTGACTTGACTGCTGGATTTCTCCCATCTGAACTTTGATTCCAGGACTCAGTAACAGTGGGATTCTGTTTCATTGCTTCTGCCACTGTACCAGAGGATTGGAGGGTAGCGAATGTAACACCAATGTTTAAAAAGGGCTCCAAAGGTGAACCTGGAAACTAACAAATTGGTGACCCTGACATCAGTTCTGGTCAAACTGGTGAATACAGTTGTTAAAGAACAAAATTACTGAGCATATTGATAAAAATGGCTTAATGGGAAAGGCTCAACATGGATTTAGGAAAGGGAAGTCGTGCCTCACTAACCTATTTGAATTCTTTGAGGGTGTAAATAAGCATGTGGACAAGAGTGAGCTAGTCGATCTAGTGTATCTGGACTTCCAGAAAGTGTTTGATAAGATCCCTCATGAGAGACTCTTGAAGAAATTAAAGAGTCATAGATGATTGATTGATTGATTTTATTTATGGCACGACTTTCGTCATAGCCAATTAATATACAAGCATTGCAATACAAAAGGTAATATTGAAACAAAAAAGAGAAGAAAGAAATCCAACCATAAATAAAATAAAGGATAAAATAAATAAAACCATCAAACAAACTCATACTACAATAAAGCAGTTAACTAAAAAGCAAAACTATGGGAAGCGCAGGGTCTACCAAACTGACCCAGGACGTTTTGGAATGCCAGATGAAACGTCATTCACCCCGGGTCAAGGGGCACCCAAGGACTGGAATTAGTAGTTATTCCAAATTGCCAGAATCCTTTCGGGTTACCCTTACTTTCGATCTTATTTTCCTGCCAGCCAAACAAAGTAACTATGTCAGAGAGATCCTGCCTAGACGTTAACTCAAGCAGAAACCTCAGGCTGTCCGAGGAATTCTGGTTTCTCTATTTGTCTACAAGGAGAAGTATCCAAGCAGTTCTCAAGCTTTGGAGGTATGGGCATATTAGAACAAAATGTTCTATAGTCTCGGTTTCATTCAGACTGCATGTACAACAGCGCAGCTCATACTTAACGCAAGCATATCTGCCTTCTACCACTGCTGTCTGAATAAGATGGAATCTCAGCAGGGTATAAGACCTACTTTGCTAGATAGTTTATCAAGATAAGGCTCTAAAGAGACAGTATTTTTAACTGTGCCCAACCATGGTGCTACCTTCCAGCTATGGACTATCACAAGGTCATCCTGCTTAGTCATATCCTTCAGTCTAGAAAAAAATTCCCTTTTGATAGTACCAAAAGATTTACCCAAGAAGTACATAAAGCAGAAACCCATATTTTTCAAGAGAGATAAAAGATACTTAATCCAGGGGTATACTCTAGCTCCTGTATGTTTCAGTTCCTCCATGAGACATTGCATAGAAAAACCTCCTCCTCCAGGGATCAGGAGTCTTAACCAATATCTAATGAAGGCCAGTTTCCCAAGACATTCTAAGATAGTAATCCTGTCTCCGCCTGGACAACTGCACCAGGCACGTGATTACCTACCATAAGCAGCCGGTGGAGGAATTGATTCTGCACCCTCTCAAGGTCTACCACTTTTGGAAATGGCATAACCTCCTGTCCAAAGGTTGCCAGAGAATGACCCTTCAACTGGAAGGTTTGTAAAAATGTGGAGATTGGAACATTCCTTGAAAAATTCACAGCCGTTAGGATACAGCGTGCCTGACCTAGCTGCCTTGTTTGCTCTGTTTTTAGTATGCATACATCATCAGCCTCTGCTAGAGTATGTAACCCCAAGGTAAATCAATGATTTAACTACATCCAGAGACATCCCCTTAATTACCCAACTGGATCTCAGGTGTTTCCCCGCCCAAACCACAATGCTAGATTTTCTAAAGTTAATATTCAGTCTGTTTATCTCACAAAACATAATTAATATCTCAATTTGCTCCCTTAGACCTTTTTCAGTTTGAGAGAGCAATACCACGTCATCAGCATATTGCAATATATGTAACGGATAATCCCCAACCTTGGGAGAATCAAAATTTCCTGTTGATATAAAGTCCACCAAGTTCGAAACATATAGGTTAAATAGCAAAGGGGCCAAGACGCGGCCCTGGCGAACTCCCCTCTCAATAGAAATTGGGGCACTCAGCCTATTTGTCCTCCCCAATCTAACCCTGGCTGTGTTATTTGTATGAATATAAGCCAGAATTGCCAACATTTTCTCCTTCATACCCAACAGCTGTAACTTCTTCCAGAGGATAGTTTGTGAAATAGAATCAAATGCCTTAGTAAAATCTATAAAGGTCAAAAAGATTTCCACCTTCCTTATCTTAGTGTACTTAAAGATTATATGCTCCAGGATAAAACAGCAGTCCATTGTTGAGTGCCCACGCCTAAATCCAAATTGTTCCATAGGCATTAATTTGTTATCATCAGCCGATTTCTGCATCCGCTGAAGTAATAGGGTAGCATAAAGCTTACCTATAGTAGAGAGATAGGCTAATTGGCCTATAACAGGTGGGGTTCAAACAATGGCCTTTTTTGTATATTGGAACAATCCAATCTCAATTCTTCCATGATCAATATGTGTATTTTACGAGCCATTACAAAGAGTCATGGGATAAGAGGCAGTGTCCTATCATGGATTGGCAACTGGTTAAAAGATAGGAAGCAAAGAGTAGGACTAAATGGTCAGTTATCACAGTGGAGAGAAGTAACTAATGGAGTGCCAAAGGAATCTGTACTAGGACAAGTGTTCTTTAAAATATTCATTAATGATCTGGAGAAAGGCGTAAAGAGTGAGGTGAACAAATTTGCAGATGACACAAAGTTATTCAAGGTAATTAAAGCCCAAGTGGACTGTGAAGAACTGCAGGAGGATGTTGCGAGACTGGGTGACTGGACATCCAAATGGCAAATGAAATTTAATGTGGACAAGTGCAAAGTGATGCACATAGGGAAAAATAACCCAAACTATATGCATACAATGCTGGGTTCTAAATTAGGAGTTGCCACTCAGGAACGGGATCTTGGAGTCACTGTGGACAGTACAGTGAAATCTTCAGCTCAGTGTGTGGCCGTGGTCAAAAAAGCAAACAGAATGTTAGGAATCATTCAGAAAGGGATAGAGAATAAAACTGAAAAGATCATAATGCCTCTGTATAGATCTATGGTACAATCGCACCTGGAGTATTGTGTGCAGTTCTGGTTGCCCCATCTCAAAAAAGACATAGTAGAACTAGAAAAGGTACCGAGAATGGCAACAAAAATTATCAAGGGTATGGAACAGCACCCATATGAGGAGAGGCTTGATAGGTTGGGGCTCTTCAGTTTTGAGAAGAGATGACTGAGAGGGGATATGATAGAAGTTTATAAAATCATGAGTGGTGTAGAACACGTAAATAGTGTGTGGTTATTCACTCTCTCTAAGAGTACTAGAACAAAAGGACACTACATGAAATTAACTGGTAGCAGATTTAAAACAAATAAGATAAAGTATTTTTTCCCACTTAGCTCACAATAAACCTGTGGAACTTACTGCCAGAGAAAGTGGTCATGGTCGGTAATGTAGCTAGTTTTAAAAAGGGATTGGATAAATGCTTGGAGGATAGGTCCAAGAATGGCTATTAGCCAAGCAGGTTTTGGGGATGTAACCTTTTATTGTTTGGGGGATGGAACAACAGGGAATGAATTGCCCATTGTGACCTGTTGGGCACTTCTCCCAAGAGAAAGAGCGTGGCTACTGTTGGAGACAGGATGCTGGAATGGATGAACCATTAGTCTGACCCAATATGGCAATACTTATGTTCTTATGCTTCATTTACAGAATCACCTTTCTATGCTTCATGGAATATTCCTAGACATACATCAATTATGACAGCCTTCTCATAGTGAGAATCTTGTGTGGTTTCTCCCTTTGGAGGTGTTCTTTTACACAGCTTGTCTGTATGCATTCTTCTGCAGGCACTGGGATAATTGGACCCACTAAATAAATACTATACAGGGCTCACCATCAGATTGCAGCCAACCCCTGGGGCAGAGGCACAACAGCGCTTAGACAGTGTCATTGGTACTAGGCAGAGATACAGGGAATTAATTGGGTCAGATATTGATTAGAAAAATGGGACACGAGAAATCCTTCTATTCTTCTTCCAAAATGTATATTTTTCCATGTTATGTCTCCAAAATATTTCAGAAGATTTGTTGAGAAACTTTATAAAACAGTTTTCCTGTTGCTTAGACAGCCGTACCTACAATGGATGCTTTGGCACGTAAGATCCTGAGCCTGCAAAGCTACGTAAGCTAAGCTTAGCTTTAACGACTCTGGGTCTGTTTATAAGTAGAGCTAAACAAATAGTGACTTTGGAATTCACAGATTCAGCTTGATAGTTCATGCAGTTCAGTGAATATCCAAATTTGAACCACTTTTTTTGAATTTGTTGCTTTATCAATTTGTTATTCTTTGTTCATTGTATTTACTATTTTAACTGAGGGTGTTAACAAATGTGATGGTGGCCTGCTTAGGCCCGCAAACCAGCAGCACATATGTTGGCGGGTTGCCAGATGTTGGTTCAGGATTGCTCCTGGGCATGTTGGCGACTAGCATGGACTGTGATCCCAGAGACTTCCAGGATCACCACCTGGGCAATAGCCTGCCTGGCTGTGCATGAGCAGGCTACAGTGGGCTATCGTGTGTGATAGCTGCCTGTCATGGATGGGCAGGTCACTGTATCCAGTGTGGGGGCGGGACTGGGTGACCGCACGTTTGTACGTCTCCCCACCCACTCTGGCAGCCCACCTGCTGGCACGCTTCTCGTGTTGGCCGACTGCATATGGACAGTGGTGACAGTGTGTCCCCCAGGTTGGGTTGTGATGATAGTGCTCCACTGTCATGTATGTTTACACCCTGTGTCAACACAGACCTTATCCAAGGTGTGAAAGCTATGCAGATCAAAGCTACATCTGCATGTGCACAGGGTGCCCCTGAAAAACTCTCGTGCCTCTTGACCATGCCGTAACCCACATCAGCCACTGCACCCCCACGTCTCCCTCTCCCATGGGGTGGTGTGCTTGGGAAGCAGGGAAACTTTCCACTGGAACATTACATGCGCAAACTGAGTATTACTATATGTGATGCTCCTTGGTATGGCCCTCTAAGGCCTGCCCAGGCCAGAGGCTAACCTACATGTCTGATAGTGATCCACCAGACCGGGTAAGTGACTGCTCAGAAATCGTGGGCCCGGAAGGAACCAGGCCCACAGTCCGGACCCATGGGCCACCCGGATGAGTCATAGCGGGTCATACTGGGTGACTGTGTGTGTTTGCACCACCATCACAACAGGGGGAAGGGCAAGCTGACCTCATGTCTTTCTGCCCCCCACTCCCCAGCCCAATTTATTGTCAGGAACGTTTATTCAGTTCCCTGACCTTACCCGGCCAGGGGTGGCCTGATCTCTCCAGGATGCGTAGCTGGCATGCCGACTGCACGTTTATTAAAACCCAATGTGTGTGTGCACATGTGTAGTGTAGTTTTGGTCTGTGCATGCACTGACTTTGGATTGGGGCCACATTGTATAACCAAGGAAGGTGAAACCTTTTCCCTTAGAGAGGTTACTTTGAAAATTAGTACAAAATATGAAGGATAAACAGAGCACACACAAACAATGACAGAAAGCAAATGAACAAAGCACTAATCTTGTGCTCATGTAAATTTAAAAGCCTAATTTTTTTGATTCTGGACAACAAATTTGCTTAGAATCCAAACATTCAAATATGGCAAATTTGACAAAACTGATCATTGCTTCGGTCATTTGATTTAACCCAAAGCCTTTTGAAGCAAGTGGAAAGGCTCATAATGACTTGATTGGGGCAATGAGTATAGTCTTTGCATCACCAGCGGGCTGTGTACAGAATAAGGTACTGTTCCGTGTATCAGATTCTAGACCTTATTTTTCACAAGACAAAGCTATGAGAAATACAGCAGAAATGTTATTCATTCTCAGTCTCTGTGTGGCATGCTCCATCATACAACAGAGGGACAACCCTCTGAAAATAAAGATTCCACAAGGAAACACTAGAACAGTTTCCATGCAAGAACTAAAACATAACTCCATTTTAATAATTCCATAATAATCACTTCAGTTGTCTAAATGTTTCCAACTCTAGCATTTGCCATCTAGTGGCTTAAATCAAATGATTTCATTCCGAGTCGGGCTTTGTTTTTCATTTCACCACATGCTGAAGGTTTTTCGGTGTAATCATTAGATCCACAAAAGCTGTGTCGAACACAGAGAATTAGTGATAATTGGTAGAGGGCAGCCACAGATTGCAGAGGTTATCCTGATAAAATAACTTTCAGAACTCTGATCCTGTTTAATCCTGGGAAACTTGTAAACAAGAAATACCATACAATAGGGATGCCTCATCTTTGCAAATAAAATGTCCCCCATCTCCAGGTCCCCACCCCTGCACAGAGTAGAAATTTTAATAACACCGCAAACAGAATTTGTATGCAATAGCAAAAGAAGTCCAAGGAACTACTATTCCCAAATATGTGAGGGTGCATAACTTAGTCAGAATGAAAGGTGTTTTCAAAGGAAAATGGCAACCACAGGAATTTAAAGAACTCTGTTAAGCCTAGTCACATCTTGGAGAAATCTAAAGCATTATCCTACAGCTGTGGAACAAGGTACCTTTGAAACATGACAAGCCAGATGCTGACACTGTGACTGTATATTACACATCAGCTACAGTGATAAGCTGTGTGAGTTCTGAAGTCAACGGTGATGGTTCTGTTTTTGGTAATTGATATAAATATTTGAGTCTATGCTTGAACATGAAACCTTAAAGGATAGTAATAGCGCTGAAACGAAGCCTTTGGAAATCTTCGGAACTGGTTGAAGTTTGGGGTCTTCGACCCAGAAATGGCAGTTTCTGAAGTTCTGGGGAGTGAGGACGTTCCTCCGGAAACTTTAGAACCCTTTGGAAACTTGGCTGGCCAAGCCAAATGGCTAGTTTTGTTGGTACAAGCTGAAGCAAATAGAAAGAGAAGTGCCAAAACTGTCATTCACACACAGAGAGCCATTTTCCATTCTCTGAATATGGCTGTGTGCTGGTACACAACTGTGAGTAATCGGCTGGTCTGGTCTGGTCTGGTCTGGTCTGAGGGGTGGGGATCTCCTGGCATAGCATGGAATGGTTTAGCCTGGCCTGCCTGTGCACAGGGCCAGTGCTGGGACATGGGGGGTTTACATGTCATGTTTTTTAAAGTAATAATAATAATAATAATAATTAATAAATTGTGTTCTAGGGGGTACATTGCTTGCTGGCTACTGCTGCTTGGTTGGCTTGGCTTGGCAGTCAGACAGCAGCACCATGATGAGCCAGAGGTCTCTCTCTGCCTGGCACCTATCCCTGGTCTCTGTGCCACAACATCCAATCTTCCATGCCAAGAGGGTGCCCGGAGTGGGTGGCCATGCCTGCTGTTGCCTGGCAGGTCCAGTACCTGTCTCTGTGTCGTCCACTACTTAGACCACTGGCTCAGAGTCAGAAGGCATCTCCACTGCCCTGGCCTCAGCCTGCTCCTTTGACATGCTGCCTGCTAGCTAAACTTTAACTATATAATGCCCAAGTCCTATAACTATGTATGATGATATTATAATTTATCTTCCTAAACTATAACTATATGATATCCTAACTATATAACTGGGCTGCATGTGTTGTGCACCCTGATTGGCTAGGGAATTAAGGCGGGGGGGGGGTGATGGATGTGTTGTTATGCACACCCTGATTGGCTAGGCAATTAAGGCTGCAGCTGCTGCAGATGGCAACATGTGCTGAGACGCCAACTTGGCTTCAAAGCTTTCCAAAGTTTCCGAAGTTCCTGAGGATTTCCAACAGCTGGTGTTTCTCTGGCAAAGCCCCGAAGCTTCGCCGGTGACCCCGAAGTGCTGCTGAATACCCGGCCCAGAACTTCGGAACTTCAAAATTCAGCCCGAGTACCCGGAAGCACTTATTCGGTTCAGCTCTAGTTATTAACTTCTTTCAAATGTGCCCCAGAATTGAGGTACGATAGAAACCACCTTATCCGGACCTCTCTAATTTGGAAATTTCCTTATTCTGGACATGTCTTCTGTCCCCTGCAACTCTCAAACACAACGTATTACAGCAGAACCTCTCTCTCATCTGGACAAAAGGTAGAGTAGTGAGGTGTCTGGATAAGAGTGTTGCTACTGCATTGTACTTTATTGAAAGACACAGTTTCTCAGGGTGTTAATATGGTAATAGTGCTGTAACCTGAATGCATTTCTAACTGGAAGAGTGTGTAGTTGCATGTGTAGCTGTAGTTTTGTAACTGGAAGAGTTGCATGGAAGTGCCCACTGTGATGCTGTTCCTGCCAGCTTATTGCCATTTGCTTTAACATAAGAAACTGTTCTCCCAGCCCCCAGAAAAAAAACATACCTAGGATACTAATGTAGCGGCAGCATAACAAAATCCATCTGCTATCACCTGATGCATGGCAGTCCAGATGGCATACTGTATCTTGTAATCAACGTAAAGACGGAACATTTCTATTTCTGCATTTGTGATTAGCAACACTACGTTGTTTCTTGCAGTAATCATTACAAAAGCATTGCTCGCAGTCCTAATCATTTATTACCTTTGATCTCTAAAAACAAATGTAGCAAACAGTATTAAAGAGGTCTAACTGTGGGTGAAAACAAACAAGAAGGGGGTGAAGCAACTCCTTGGGCTGCCCTGGAGTGGGTCGCCACAGCTGTCACTTCTCTGGTCAGCAAGGAGGGCAGTTCACATGAGTACCCCCCACCCTCCAGTAATCTGGGCTTAGAGACTGCCATCACAGCTCCCTCCACACTATGGGTCAGCTAGGGAGCTGTCCATATTGGACAGGATGGACAGACCCCTGCTGCACAGTAGGATAGAACCCATGGAAAGAGCTTTCACCAAACAGCTGATTGGGGCGGGGGGAGAGGTGCACCCTCACTTGGCTGGGGTGTGTGTGCCAAACAGCTGATCAGGGGCACTCCTCTAGCCCCCCCCCTCAACTTTTTGTCGGCTGGGGTGACCACGCTCCTCTGGGCTCAGTTGCCTCAAGGTGGGGCTGGGCAGGAACTAACAGACAGGAGAGTGACTGTTAGCCCGCATTAGCCTGGGTGGCTAGGCCTTTGCCCGGGTTGCGTCGCCACCCACCTGTGGCCCACACGTTATGCGTACCATAGCAGCTGGCTGCCCGCCCCAATTCAGACGTAGGCAAACATCTGGCAGCGCCCAAACTAATGAACAGGTGATTCCTAGGCTAATGCAAGCTACTGTCTTCTTTGTTTTCACCCTGTGTCCCTCTGTGTCTCTGGAGTTTTGGGGGAACACACCTCTGTTGCTAATGCTCACCCTTCCATGCCTTCCCTGCTCCCCTAAGCGCCTTCGTCCCTTCTCACTTGCTGCCCCCCATGCCTGGAACTCCCTCCCTGTCCACATCCGCCTTGCCCCCTCCCTTCATACCTTCAAATCTCTCCTTAAAACTCACCTCTTTCGCTCTGCTCTGTCTGACTCTTTATCCTGCTGAGCCACTATTCCTATACCTACGGTCTGTTTACCCTTATCCTTGCCACATGGACCTGCCTCCTGTCATTCTCATCGTAACCAAGCCAAGTACGTGCACTTGAGACCTCGCATCTTCATGAATGTTAGACCCCTTGTCTCTCCCTCTGTTCCCCTTCCTAAGTCTCTCCCCCAGCTCCTGTCTCTCAGATTGTAAGCCCTAGGGGCAGGGACCGTGTCTATTTTATTACTTTGTAAAGTGCCAGGTACACTGCTGGTGCTATATAAATGTTTGTTAATAATAATAATAATAATAATAAGAAGAAGAAGAAATAGTGGCAAAGACAGGATGTCATGCTGTCTGAACAAATGACCTTTCAAGCCTTTTAGCTCTAAAACTATGATTCTAGGATTCTTTCCTTTTCTAACTCTAAAGAGACTGGCCATTTTGCCCATGATAATGACCATGTTGAGCACTATAGACATTTAACAACAGTCAGCCCGATCGTAAGTCATGTGCACTGCTCAAAAGGGTGCACATACAATGTGTGTGCAATCCACATGCAACCTGCACATGACCTGCGTGCAACATATGTGGCCGCATATGCATTGAGTTTAGGATCAGGCCCAAAATCTCTAACAGTTCAATGTATTTTGAATTTTAGTTTGTGACTGAGATACTGAAAATGGTGCCCAGGCTGCGTCTTTGGAACTCCCTACCAGAGGAAGCTCGTCTGGTCCCAAGCCTTTCGGTATTCCGGCGAAGGTGTAAAACCTGGCTGTTTGCCCAGGCCTTTGGGGAGGAAGGGAGGCTTTAGTGGATTTTTATCTCCCCTACCCTATTGTTTAATGTATCCCGGACCTTGTTTGTAATATCTTAATATTTGATATCGTATTTGTATATGTTTTAAATTGTTTTATATTTATGTATTTTTTACTGTTGGAAGCTGCCCCGAGCTGTGTTCAGGAGGGGCAGGGTATAAATTGAATGAATGAATAAATAAATAAATATTGGCTATAAAACTGAAAAACTAGCTGCTCTAACTGAACAAAATCTGAAATCGAGTCATTTACTGATGGAAACAATCCTTATTTTTCTTACAAAACCCAGCTCTGTAGTGAAAAGCAACTGTGAAGAGGATGCATGAACCTTTACAAGTTGATTTCAGAGAAATGCATTTGGAAGTCTTCTGTTTTGGGCAGTAGATAAACTCTATGGTTGGCTGAGCTTCTTGGTTGTCACTGCACTGTTCTTCAGCCTGCCTCTCCCAGATGGACTGGGTAGGTAACATTTTGTAAATTTGAAATTTTACAAGGAAGAAAAGACCTCCTTAAAGGTGCAAATTCAAGTGTTTTGAGCACTGAAGGTACAAAAAGGAAATGCAGTTGTTTTTTGAATTGAGCCCTAGGGTTTGCAAGTCATCCAAGCTATTGCAGCTTAGTCAGAAACCTTAACAATGTGGCTGCTCTAATAATTTCTTCTGTGAAATTCAATGCTTTGCCTCTTTGACATAATGCAAAACACCCTGTGCTCCCATATTATGTAATCTCTAGCTATAGAATTCCACACTTGGCTCACATTTGAAATTGACCCAGGAGAACAGCATTATTCTTTTTTGAAAGTGACAACAGTTTTTAATATAAGTGTAGTAAGTTAGAATTTATTCATGTTTAATGATTACTCTGGGTTTCTTTTCCCTCTAAAGCTGAATTATTTTGGACCGGCATCTGCTTTCATTAAATACTAAACCTAGTCAAGTTCAGTACAGCGTATAAGGAATGTTTCATGTGATAGCAGCAGCTTGGCAAGCAGTAGGGTTGTATACACATCAAAATCGCATCTTCAGAGAATATAAAGAATTAAGGAAAAGTTATTTAGCTAGTGAATATTAGACCTATCAGTTACAATAAACCACGTACTCTTTGGAACACTTTTTGCCCTTATAGTCTAATGGAAGGTTTTACACTGCCTCCCAAATACGTTTAGGCTCTGACGGACCTCTGGGGGAAGGGAGTTCCATCACAACAATGGGACAGTAACGGAGTATGCCTCTCTCTGGGCCCTTGTTATATGAGCAAGATTAGCAGGAGGCACCCACAGGAGAGTGATTCCGCATGACAACAGGGATCATGGTGAAGCATGGTAGGAAAGACAGATTTTACTGATTTAATGCATTGCTGCATAACATCGCAGGTGTGTTTATTGCATTGGCGTTTATCGAATTACCATTTACCATTTGCCCATAATTCCTTTTCTCTTCACTTCTCCCCACCTCCATACCTGACTTCAGACTAGTCATGGAAATCTTTCGTTCGACTGTAATGCAGCAATAGAGTAACAGTAATGCAGCAAACCGGTTAATCATCATGGTTTTTTCCAGTTATTTGGTTTGTCAGTTAGCCATTGTGATAATCTGTTAAAAGCTAGATAACAGGAATATTTTCTTATAGAAATATGTATTGGGCGGTGGTGAAAAAATCATCAATGCACCTCTGTCATTATACTGAGGTAAGAGGGGTGTGTAGTCTCGAATCCTGCGTCTTCTGTCGCTATCAGCGTTGGCTGCTAGAGGGAGGTGAGGTTCCAGTCCTAGGTCTTTCTGTTTCTGCAGGAGTTCAAGTTGATGCAGCCTCTGTTTCTTGTTTTCCTCCAATCGTGCTTGCCTTTCTTTTTCCTGCTGTTTCAGTTTCTCAAGTTCAATCTCTTTTTCTCTCTCTTGTTTCAGTTTCTCGAGTTCAAGCTGCATTTTTAGTCTCTCTGCATTTTCTCTCTCCTCCATTTTCATTTGCTCAAGTCTGAACTCCTGTTCCCTTCTCAGTCTGGTCAGCTCCATTTCTGCATTTGCATCATGTCCCTGGTTGTCTCCAGGTCCTGCATCTGCTGGTTGCTGGCCAGTTGGAGGGGAACCTTGAGGGGGGGGGGAAAGGGTTGAGGTTTTTTTTGCAAACCCTCTCCATTCCCATCCATGCTCATCCTCTCAGATTCTCATATCAGCTGCTTAAGTTGTTGTTTAGTTTTCCCCTCTGTTTGGAGGTGTCTGTTTTGTGCTTCCTTTATCAATTCTGCCTTCGGGAGCCTGGAGAAACCCTTTGGCAACCCTATTTTGATAACTGGCCCTGCCACCCAAAATCAAAATTAAAACAACAAACATTGCACACTCTGGTCAAAGATTTGCTTATTCCACTCTTAGAGTTGAGTTCCAGAAAGTGCTGGCAACTCACTCTCTTCAGATTTGGGATTTACTCCCTCTAGAGGATACCACTCGTTTGACTCTTCTCCTATGCTTTTCTACACATTGGTACACAATTCTGAGTGTGACCGTTCTCGTTGGGCGCCACTGTCATAGGGTTGGAGTCCAGTACTCCACATTTCTGGGTTGGGTGACTCAACGTCCCTCACTTGCAGCCTGCCTGAATTAGTTCTCTCTCTAGCTGATTCCGTCTTGCAGAGGGGATAATCCTTTTATCATCCAAACTCCCAGAGACTTCCCGTTCATAGACTCTCTCTCTCTCTCTCTGGGTTTGCACATGCTTGAGGGCACAAGATCCTCAGATTGTGTTTCCTCAATATGCAGACAACAGAAAGCACTTCTTAGTAAAGAAGAAAGTTTATTGATTACATAAACAAGATAGTTTGAACTCAGAGTGGCAAATAAAACAAAAGTACATAACACATTCTAGTCTGTACTGAGTAAGTCCCTAGTTAAAATCTTACCCTACACAAAGTCCATTCTCAGCCAGATGTATCAGGCTGGGATCTTTGTCCTTGAGCTGGTCAACCAGAAAAGTCTCTACTCCCAATTGAGCTTCCAACTGAGTCCAACTGTCTGAGGGAAAAAGATCTCCATTTAAATATCTTTTCAGCTTTCTTTGTCTGACTTTTCCGCCTTGGGAGTGTGTGTTCTTGGTCATGCCCACAGGAAAAGGTTCATTTGCAACTCAATGTTTCTGTCTGGCTCCTGCAGAGGTGTTGGTAGGTTTCTTCGAATACACATTTGGCATGGCTTTGTCTGTCTCCATTGCATGAAGTGAGTTTCCAGTTCTCAGCTTGTACATTACATACATGTTTAACGTTTACTTTTACATATTTGTTAGACCTGTAGTCCCGTATCTCCCTGTCACACACGCTATACAGAATTATGGATATTAACTCTGGATAATAAACTTATTATTTGTTTCACCTCTTATTTAAGCCCCTAGTCTGATGGGTGTGTGGGGTGGCAATACCAAACTTCTTTAACCCATGGAAAAGTTCAGGACTGAGAGATTGTGCCTCAGATTTTACTTATACTTTCTTCTTAAAGCACATGAACAACCGACAATGATAGCTCTTGAGTTTCTGCTCTTTTCCTACTGTAACTAAAAAAAAACTTTATTATGCACATGTCTTAAATCTATCTAAATCTTGCTAAGCTATTGCATCATTGAGTTGCACAAATTTATTATGTTTTCCATTATTAAGGAGTCATATTGCCAACTGGGTAAACAATAGTCACACAAATAAGAACAGAGAAGGCTATTTTGCCACCTAAATACTAGTTAGCCAGCCCCTTGAAGTTTGAACACTGGGTATTTTCAGACGTTACGAGATCACAGTCAACCGGATTGGCCACGACGCCCACCCATCTCCCCAGAGGTTGGGCGGTGGAGGAGCATGGGGGGGCGGGGCCATGCGGCCGCACGTTGCACCACACAGCTCCGCCCCCTCCCCGATTCCATGTCGGGATCAGCTGGCACGTCTATTGGACGTGCCGGAGTGATTCCGGCGGGGAATCATTTGGGTGATTCCGGGACGGGGCGAATGCCGCTCCATCTCGTCTGAAATTACCCACTGTCATGACACTTGGTGTGTTTCTTAAGGCCATAACTTTGGGATTTCTATGAGTAGATGAAAATCACAGCTTTCATTTTTTTAAACAAACATGTCTCAGAGTTCCGATGAAAAACTTGAAAATGTGTCTGTTTTGAAGGTTTAAAAACAGGCAAGTGAAACAAACCCTAAACATATTTGGGACAATCCAGTGTCCAGCGTACACTGCTTGCAAGCATCGTGCGCAGGGCAGAATGCATGCGCAGCACACATGTACAAATCAGTGTGTGTGTTCTGCCCTGTGCACTAATGTGTACTTGTGTGCTGTGTGTGCAGTAAAACCTCAGGCGGCTGTGCTGCATGCGTGCTACATGGGCTCACCTGAGCGTGCATGTTGTTGCATGCGCATGCTGCTTGCGGGCAATGTACATCAGTTGCTGAATTGTCCCCATTGTGTTTCATTTTTTCCAAAGTACTTTGAAGCCTTAGTCAGGATTTTGGAATACTTTGGGATGGCCATGCAACACTTGAATGAATGCATTCATTCACTGTTTAAATACAAACCACAATTCATTAGGCCAAATTCTACCTCTAAATACATGCACAGATTGGATGTCAATACATTTGAGGACCGAATTTAGTCTGTTGTGTTTAATTCATTCTAATCATTATTATTAATTTATTGTTACTGTTTCCATTCATTTATTCAATTAGTTCTGCATTAGTCAAAATCCACTGTATGTAATTCATTTTGATCATTCAAAATTACTAGTTCAATATATTTTTACACCACTTCATAGTTGAAGTTAGTCAAAGGCAAATTGAACTGTGAAAAAAAGGGTTGGCTAATACACATTCTGTGAATATGTTAGATGCCTTTCTCAGTGATTAATACATTTTTTCAGTGGCATCTTGTGAATAAGGGCTAATAGGGCACCGTACAACCCTCATTAGACACTAGCCAAGAGCTGCATGATGCATAGTTTACTGTAGCCCTGCAATCTGAGACTGACTAGGCATCATGGATAGGCTGATAGCTCCCTGTGTCAAGGCATCAGCACTGCCTGAGAGTGGTTGTGCATCTGTACAGCCTGGTGCTGGAGGGAGCCAGTCATCTGCAGCTGTGCAATCTGGGATCTGGGGCTAACTTATAGTAGCCCCACGCCACTCTCAACAGGCTTAGAGATATCTTCTTGTACCTTCCTCTGTCTAGCATAGCCTGGTTGAGTGTGGACAACCCAGGACTACACTAAGTCAGCCCTAGTTCCCTTATTGTGTGCCCATATTGTCAGGCTGCAGTTGCCAGGCTGTACAGATTCACAGTGCAGAGGAGAGCTGAAACAAATAATAAGTTTGCTATCTGAGGCCGCTTTTAGATTAGACAAATTTGCGCATGTTTGGTGAAAAATGTGCGTGTTTTAATGCTCGTTTAAACACCTAAACCATTTTAAATGCGCATTTTCCATGATTGTGTAAAAGCCAAAACCGTTTTGAATGTGGTTTTTAAATAATGCACATTTTTTAAAACCAGTTTTGAGCCCCTTTGATGATTGGGGGATGCCAAAACCAGTTTTAAAACATGCACATTATTTTAAAAACACATTCAAAACGGTTTTGGCTTTTACACGATCATGGCAAATGCGCATTTAAAATGGTTTAGGTGTTTAAACGAGCATTAAAACACGCACATTTTTCACCAATCATGCGCAAATTTGTCTCGTCTAAAAGCGGCCTGAGACAGTGGTGAATATCTGCTATTTTGGATAGTTAGGTGGCTATTTGACTGTTAACTGATTACTGCAAGACCTAAACAACAAGCAGAATAACTGGATAATATGGCGACATGTTACCATTACTATATTCCTGAATTACCATTACTGTATTACCATATTATTGTGTTGCCTTATAACTGAACTTTACTGTTACTAGTGTGAAGTGTACAGGGAACTTTACTGTTATTAGTCTGAAACCAGGTCCAGAGGAGGAGGGGGGAGTAAACAGGAAAGTAATTATGGACAAACAACCACACGGTAAATAGCAATGTGGTAAATGGTGCACTAAAATATTATGTTGTGTAGAGCCAATGTGTTGTAGTGGATATATTGCTGAACTTGGACCTGGAAAGCCAAGGTTCAAATCCCACCCTAGCCATGATGAACTCACTGGGTTACCTATGGCAAGTCACAGCCTCTGTTCCCAGTCTTTAACGAATGGGAATGTGTGTGTGTTTGTCTCTTCCTGTCTTCCCTTGTCCATCTAAGATTGTAAGCCCACTGGGCAGGGACCTCTCTCTAATAATAGCAATTGTAAATACTGCTGGGACTATATAAATGCATAATAATAATAATAATAATAATTGGCAATGCAGTACATTGGTAAAATGATTAATTGGTTAAGCTGAATGCTAAAAAACCATATACCACAGAGTAACCACTCCTTGATGGAGTGGACTGGATACCATGGATCAAGCCAGTTACTGGATAATGATAGATAACTATTCCTGCTCTAGCGCAGAGTTCTGAGTGTGTTATTAGCCCGATTCCTGGCGAAACTGAGTGCAGGGTGGGACTCCTCTAAGTCATGCTTGCTACCAGTCCATCTGTCTGTGGTCAAATATTTCCCACTTAGTCTCAGACTCCCTAGTTGCCATTGATGTTTTAATCACTAGCCACTTCTGTATTTTTGAGGGTAAATTGTATTTGCAGGGAAGTAACTGGGAATCACGTAGTTGCACTTGGTCTTTGGAGCCCCGCAGGGTGGTGTAGGCAAAGAAGACTTTCCACCAGCAACACAGATTTGCAGTGTGTTTGCTGAACAGGATGCAGGGCCGGTTCAGGAGGCAACGCAAAAGATTTCATAATGGCACTGGAAATGCACAGAGAAGGGCAAGGCTAGAATTTGATTTAGCAAAATGTTTTCTCTCAGGAAGAGGCCCAACAATCATGTCGTGACAGGAGATCTTCTTGTCCTCAAAGCTGCCCTGAAACACTTCATAGTAGTGATGGGGCTGCTCCCCCTCCCCCCCCCCCCCCTTTCCTGGCAGGGTCTGTTGTGGGAGCAGCAGCAGCAGGAGGCGCAGCACTTGGGGGCCTCCAGGTTCCTCCAAGTTCCACTCTGCTTTCCATCCATTCCCTAGTCCTCCTCACTCATCTGTCACTCTCCCTGGCCTTCCCTCCCCTTTACCTGCTGTTATGAGCTACTACTTTCTGCCGTTCCAGGGAACGGGGTGTGTATTTGGGTTTTTTTATTATAATAATAATGAAAATAAAATATGATTTTTTCTTTTGTTATTGAATAATGAAAATGAAAGAACATAATAATGAAAAAACGCAAAGATTTCCTTTTGTTATTATGAATGAATAGGAAAAGCCTGAAAAACACATTTTTGGCTGTAACTTTTTTCTTTTAAATCAGAGTTGGTAAAACTTGGCAGTTTTATACTTCCAACAAAGGGCATTCTGTGTGCCAAATTTCAGAGAGATTAGATAAAGGGATACAATTATATAAGCAGTTGAAATTCTTTATTTTACAAAAATATGTGTACCCATTCTTGGTGGTATCAGCTTTGTCTCCCATCTGATTTGAATGAAACTTGGCAAAGTTATACCGCTCCCAAAGAGTAGTAAGTTTTTGAAATTTTAAGAAGGATTTGGTAAAAGGTTATTTTGTTATAAGCAATTTATTTTAAAATACATTACTGGCTGTATCATTTTTTTTGTCTATTCATTTTACATGAAATTTGGAAAGAGTGTATCACAGACCTTCAGGATCATCTCTGGCAAACTGAAGTAAGATTTGACAAAGGGTCCAAATTTTATAAGCAATTGAAGTTTCCCTCTGGAAGACATTTATTATTCAGCTAAATAGCACATGCAGTGCCAGTCAGATGGATTGTTTTGCCTTCTCTTTTATTGTGTTTTAGCTTGTTGTTTTATTTTTTTTATATTTAAGCTGCCCCGAGCTGCCTGGAACAGAAGGGGCGGGGCAACAAAAGTTGTTAATTAAATAAATAAATGGACCTCCCCAGCTGCCTCCTGAACCTTTCCACCATTTCCAGTCTGAGAGCCCTCCCCTGGCTGGCTATAGCCAGGTAATAAGGGTGGTGGTGGCTTAAAAGTGTGCTCCTGTTGGGCACCGTGCAAGCAGTGAATGATGCTCTACACATCAGAGATGAGTCGGGCTTGGGCACCATGGAGTCAACAGGTTTACCTGATAGCTTGCTTAGACTCTACCCTGAGCTTTAAGAGACGGATGGAGTATAAATGTAAATCAATAATATCCTGCTGCTGCCTTTGCCTGACTGGGGTGAGATACCTAGATAGCAGAAGAAGGTAGTGAACAGAAGTAATTGGGGTAAAGGGAGGATCAGAGAAAGAGACAGGGGGTGCTGGCTCCCATGACTAATAATGCAGAGGTTAATCTCCTCTGTCTCCCTTAGCCCACTTGTACCCCCACTGTTAAGAATCTTTCCATGCCAGCATATTTCAGGGAAGTGATTTCCAAATCAAGGGTTCAAACATAAACCATCACCATCATCAAACACTACAGAATCACTGACATTTTTATATGAATCAAATGCGCATGATAAATGTCTATATGTTAAAGACACCATTGAGTCAAATAGGATTAAACTTTTACAGAATTGGGAACTGTACTCTGGAATCTCTATGGACAGAAATAACCTATCACTAAAATATGCCACTGTACCTGAGGACTGGAAGGTAGCCAATGTAACACTGCTATTCCAGAGGCAATCCTGGAAACTACAGACTGGTGAGCCTGATGTCTGTGCTGAGAAAAATGGTGGAAACAATTATTAAGAACAGAATTATGGGGCATATTGGTAAATGTGGCTTAATGGGGAAGAGTCAATATGGATTTAGCAAAGGGAAGTTGTGCCTCACTAATGGCATTTTTTGAGGGTGTGAATAAGCATGTGGATAAGGGTGAGCCTGAGCCAGCTGATATAGTATATCTGGATTTTCAGAAAGCGGATTAGAATTAGGTCCCTCATGAGAAACTATTAAGGAAATTAGAAAGTCATAGATAGGAGGCAGTGTCCCATTGTGGATGTGGACTGGTAACTGGTTAAAGGACAGGAAGCAAATAGTAAGACTAGTCAATTTTCACAATGGATACAGTGGAGTATCCCAGGGTTCTGTACTGGGACCAGTGTTGTTTAATGTACTCATTAATGATCTGGAAAGGGGAGTAATGGGTGAGGTCGTCACATTTGCAGACGGCACAAAGTTATTGAAGATAGTTAAAGCACAAGCAAACTGTGAAGAGTTGCAGGAGGTTCTTGTGAGATGGGTAACTGGGCATCTAAGCGGCAGATGGAATTTAATGTGCACAAGTGCAAAGTGCTTGCACATAGGGAAAAACCATTCATACTTTATGTTTACAACGCTGGGATCTGATCTAAATTAGGAGTTACCATTCAGGCAAAGGACCTTGGAGTCATTGTGGACAATACACTGAAATCCTCAGCTCCGTGTGCACTGGCCATCAAAAAAGAAAACAGGATGTTAGGAATTATTTGTAAGGGAATAGAGAACAGAACTGAAAATATCATAATGTGACTGCACCTGGAATATTGTATGCAGTTCTGGTTGCCCCATTACAAAAAAGGTATAGTAGAAACAGAAAAGGTACAAAGAAGGGCAACAAAAATGATAAGGGCTATGGAAGAGAAGCTGGATAAGTTGGGGCTCTTCAGCTTGGAGAAGAGGCGACTGAGCGTGATTTCAGACATTACGTTTGTCTGAAATCACCACAGTCAACCTTGTGTATGTGTGTGTGTGTGAACGGAGGTGAACGTCTGTTTGCGTGCATCCAGATGTTCACCTCAGTGAACCACCCCCCGCGGTGAATCTAACCACACTTTGTTCTCCCGCACCATGGTGGCGAACAAAGCATGGTTAGGGGGAATCCGGAACGCGATGAAGGAAAAGTAACATCTGTTACCTTACCTCCACTGCGTTCTGGGGTCCTGGCGGCAGGCGGCGGGCGGCAGGCGGCGGCAGCAGCAACCGGATAGGACGCTGCGGCTGCCTGTCTCAGGGAGGGTGGACGGGGAGCACTGGGGGCAGGGCCGTGCGGCCACATGCTGCGTTGCATGGTGCCGTCCCCTCCGGGAGGGGGGGTGCCCCTTTAGATGTTACAGCCAGGCGCTTTCACCACGGGCCGTGGTTCGGTGGTCCCCACGGCCGGGGGCGAACTGGGGAACGTCTGTTGGCTCCCCCCTTCACCCCTGGCCGTGGTCCGAACCACCCCACGGCCCGTGGCGAAAGCGCCCGGCCGTAACATCTGAAATCACCCTGAGAGGGGATATGATATAAATTTATAAAATCATGAGTGGTATAGAACAAGTTGATAGGGAATGGTTATTTACCCTCCCAAATACAACCAGAACTATGGGACCACCCCATGAAATTAATAGCTGAAAGATTTAAAACAAATAAAATAAAGTATTTTTTCACTCAACACACAATTAACTTTTTATATTTGTTGCCAGAAGATATGTTCAAGACCAGTAGTATAGCTGGGTTTAGAAAATGATTGGGCAAGTTTCTGGAGGATAGGTTCATTAAAGGTGTACACCAGAGGGACCCATATCATTTTTTGTTTTCATTTTTCATTTTTTAAATGAAATCTGTTGTTTTTGTTTTCATAAATATAAACATGTTTTTGTTTTTGCTTTCATTTTTTATTTACATTGATTTAAATGGAAAACACATTTTTGACTGTAACATTTTTGTTTTCTGTTATATTTAGATGATGATTGGGGGAATTGTACCCCAAATGAAAGGCATTAAGCATACCACATTTAGGAAAGATTGGATAAACTAATTTTATAAACTGTTGAATTGTGTTATTTTGCAAAAATCTACATATACATTAATGGATAACATGTATTTGTCTCTAATGTAATGTGGATGAAACTTGGCAAATTTATACCACCTCTTATAATTACTATCTCTGCCAACTTTCAGAATGATTGGATAAACTATCCCAGTGGTATAAGCAATTAACTTATAAATGTATGTCTGACTGTAACATCTTTGTAGTCCAACCAGTGTACATGAAATTTATTAGAGCTGTATCTCACACTTTCAGTATCTTCTATACAAAATATTAGAAAAATGTGATAAAGGGTTCCAATTTTATATGCCTGAACAACACATGCAGAGAATGAGTCTATGCCAAGGATTCTCCTACGTGTCACTGTGGTATAAGATTGGTTTGTGATGCCAGTTGGCCAGCAGAAATGTCAACCAAATATCCTCATTATGTGCTGTGACCATCCAAACTTCTCTTCCGCACTTGTTACTGGGAAGTTGGAAGCATGTGTTTAGGAAAGAGCCAACAGAGATTCTCATATGTCCTCTGCAGTATGTCCTCTGCATATGTCCTCACACTGCTGCAGGATGTGATTGTGATGATAATTGGCCATCCTGGATGTGTAAACTATGTCTCCTGATTTCTGGGATACTATCCCCAAAGTCCCAGTTATGTCCCTTCTATGCCCGTCTGAGGGCTGCCCCCTATTAGGGCTGTAGTGGAATATTGCAACGGTAGCTATTTCCGGCAGAAACAGTGTTTCTGCAATTAGTGGAACGGCATGGCAGAGGCTTTCATTCCGCGGTTTCATTCCGTGGTTCCGCGGTTCCGCTTATTTAATTCCGCAACTTAGTGGAATTGTGTAAACATGACATTTTCACTATTTCTGCAATTCCGCCAGCACCACAAAATAGCGGAATAGCGGTTTTCCGCAATTTCTGCAATTTTCCCGCAATTTTTCCGCAATTCTGTGATTTGCAGAATTCCAGCGGAATTAGCGGAATATCCGCAGAAAAGTTACGGTGTGGCGCGGGCAATTCCGAAATGGCAGAACGGAATCGCGGCGTGGCAAAAGCTGCTGCCGTATCAGCCCTACCCCCTATGCCTGCCTCGAAGCCACCACCAATTGGTCTTGTAAAGCTGGAAGCATGCAGTAATTGGTCAGTGAATGTGTCTGTCAGTCTGTTGAGTTGCTCCCCATCCTCCCTGCCTGTGCCATGCCAGGTGCCTGCTTCTGACTGGCACTGCATATTGTGCTATTTGCCCCCGCACTAGAAATAAGGCAAAGACACAAAGAATATGGTTAAAACTGGCCGCAGCTGTTTTATTGAAGCCAATCTTAATTAATAGCCTGTTAAGAGAACAAGAAACTGATTAAACCAAATAGAGTCTAATTAATAACCATAAAGAATGGTGGATAGAATTAGAAGCCAATTACCCTAACTCGAATCTTTTCCATGCCCAATTGTGAGGTAAATTAGAATATCCAATTGATCAAACTTTTTCCATTATAGTGCCCAATTAAATGCCGATTAGAATTATACCTAATTAACTAGGGTGAAATGACAAGGGGGGGTGACGAGATCGGATAACTTAACACTTCCATTATCTCTCACCCATTGCATTCAGTACCATAATGCCAACCATTCTGGATTGGAGATACCGGTCCAATCCCCTTCCAATGGACCAAATTGATCCATTACCCAGAAGGAAAGACGCTGCTGATGTCAACCTTGGGACCGCTTAGATCCTACCTGTATGCACACAACGCCTGCCCTTCCTTCCCCTTAATTACCCAGCAGGTACATCTTGCAGCATGAATCCAATCATCTGCCCATACACCCAGGCTATAAAGCCCTTACCATTTTAACCCTATGGTACTGAATACCGCCACAAGTTCAGCAGCTGCGCTTGCTTGAACACCCCCCATACTTGAAAACCCCTATTCACCCAAGCGTAATAATCCCTCTGAACAACCCCACTCATAACAATTTCTGCAGTCACCCTTTTATGTTTCCAATGTACATGTCCAATCCCATCTCAGATAAGTGAACCCCATCATGCCAGAACAGCTCTGGTTTGTTCCATTTTATTTCCGGGTGGCTGAGTCAAATACCACCGCGTGGAACAATCCATTTTTTAACCTCCTTATTAACCTTTTTTTGAGCTCTATCCACCGCTCGTGGATTAGTAACCCTGGGCCACCTAATCCTCTGAAACAACTCCGTAAAGTGGCTTGTGGGAAAAGCTCCCTCAATTGCACCCAATCCTGCCTGATCATTATTGATAGGTCCAACCCGGATCCCCTTCCAAAATCATTCTCACTCAGATGGATTAAGATCACATCAGGGGCCGATCTGCCTGTCCAGCCCAATGCTAGGGGCATAAGCTGGGGCCAAAGCATTCCACTCCTCCCTTTCCACATCACAAAGCTTTTTGAAGCTAAGCCCAGCTGTGTGCCCCAGCCAGTTGCCTGAACTCGCTTAGCTGCCCACCTTAGAAAACTGTGGCCTATGATCCAGGTTACCTTGCTTTGAGTACTACCACCGCTTCCTAGAGAAAAGAAATTAAAACAATTCATTAATTACACAGAGACTGAAGCTCAATCTACAGCACTGGGAACGGGTGAACATACGACCTGTACACTCCCAATCTCCATCTGCCAACCCTCTGTATCTTGGGCGGGAGGGGGACATGGCCGCAGCAGCCGCTGAAGTTGCCCCTATCCTAAATGAATGGAACCTAAGCACCACCCCAGACAACCCCAGTAAAACCAAGCAGCGTCTTAATGCTGCCAAAAATTGGTAACGGGTTAAAGACAGACCAGACTGATTAAAAAACAATCATCCTGCTAAATTAGGTCGAATCTTTAAATAATCTTCCATACGTACAACACGCAGATAAGTGGCTGTATAGACCTGGCCAAAACCAACTTCGAGCCTCTTCCCCACTGATCTGTCTTTGAAAAATGAATGCTCACCTCAACAAGAACCCCAGTCATAACTACATCACCGACCTGCAGCTCCCTTCTTGCCCTATAATTCCTGGAACTCACAACCAATTTGCTAATTCACATGGCCCCAAAAAAGGCAATCACAAATGCCACCTTAAACAGACAAACTTCCCCAGGGTCATGGCACACCTCCCCTAGCTTGCCCACAACATCAGCCAAAATATTAGGGGACAGTGGGACTCTGTTATCCACCTGAACACAGCCTAGCTTCTTCCACGAGACAATCATTGCCCTAAGTACAGGGGCCCCTTCGCAATCCTGCACCCCCACCAACTTAGACAGGAAAGACAAAGCAGATCATTTTGTAGCTATCGTGCCAGCTGCTAAACCCTTCTTGTGCAATTCTAGCCTGAACTGCACCCTCTGATCCAATGGCACTGGGATTAACAACACCCAACCTCTGACCAAGGCAAACCCTAAAAATTCCTTGATCGCCCTTTCGTATGCAAGCCAAGTCTCCGCGGACACAGAACCCTTCATCGCGTCCATCAGCTCTAGCCTCCAAGGCTCCAAAGCTGTCTGGGGATGAAATCCTAATCCTTCCTTGCGAAGGGAGAAAGCTCCCAAAAACGCCGCATCTGCAAACAAGAGAGGGTATCAGCTACCTCATTCTTAACCCCCGGGACATGTCTTGCACAAAACACTATATTATGCTGCAAACACCACAAAACGAATGCCCTAACCAGGTGCATAACCCTCTCTGATTTGGAAGAAAGGGAATTAACCACATAGACTACTGCTAAATTATCACACCAGAATATGACCCTCTTATCCCGGAAGCTGTCCACCCACAAGTGGACCACAACCACGATAGGAACTAACTCCAAGAAGGTCAAATCCCTCAAGATACCTGAATACTGCCACTGCACAGGCCATTTCTCAGAACACCACCGACCCTGAAAATAAATTCCCAGCCCGGCCGCACCGGCTGCATCAGAGTGAACCTGTAATTCAGCCTCCAGTAAGTACAACTTACGCCACAGGCTAACTCCATTGTGCGTCCTCAAAAATTCTAACCAGACATCCAAATCATCCCGCATTTCCCTTGTCACTCTGATGTGATGGTGCGGCGACAATACAGTAGTATTCTTATCATATAAACGCGATAAAAAGGCACGCCCTGGAGCAACCACGTGGCAAGTAAAGTTCAACTTCCCGAGCAAGGATTGCAGCACTTCCAAGGTCACTATACTAGCCGCAATACATGACCTTACCTCCCTCTGCAACTCAAGAAGCTTAACCTCGGGTAGCCGTGACAGTTCTCTAACTGAGTCCAATTCTATGCCTAAATATGTCATTACTGATGCCGGTCCATCAGTCTTTTCTTCCGCCAAAGGAACTCCCACCAAATTCTCCACTTCCCTAAACACCCCCAATAAATCACTGCACTCCAGCAACCCAGTCCTCCCTATAAACAAATAATCATCTAAATAATGGATCACATGACTAGAACACGCCATGCGCTTCAGTATCCACTCCAATGCTGTGCTAAATTTCTCGAAGGCTGCACATGAGATAGAACATCCCATGGGTATGGCCTTGCCATAGTAAAACTGCCCCATGAATGAAAAGCCAAGGAGATCAAAGTCCTTGGGGTGAATTGGCAAAAGGTGAAATGCAGACTTAATGTCACTCTTTGCCATGAGCGCACCCCTTCCACACTCACGGACCAGTTCAACTGCCACATCGAACAAAGTATATTGCACTGTACAGATACTTGAATGGGCCGGAGACCCTGCCCTCCAAAACTTCCTTCTCTACCTTTCGCTCAACAACCTCCTCCAAGCCCGCCACTGACTTCAAATTTCATGCTGATGTGTTTACGAACCCCTTGAAACGGAATTTCAAAACCAAAATGAAACCCTTCAACTACATACCTAGCAACTCCCTCAAATGGATAATCAGCCAGTAACTCCTTAAGCACCCACCACTTAACTGGCGTTGGTGCCCTTGCCAGCCCCTGGTTGGGGAGCACCCCTGCCATGGGCTCCCCCACCTTGGAAGGGACGCTTACCCCTATGCCCCCCCACCCCTTCATCTAGAGCAGTTAGTGAAGGGGTGAGGCCCGCCACACTGTAAGCAGGAATGCTTAAACCTGCAACTGGCCCAAACACACTGAAACACTTTGTTGAAGTCCCAGCATGCCAGTGCCTGACCCCCTTTTTTGGCCGGTTCACCACAAAAATTATCTGTTGGCTGCCCACCACCGTTAGCTATCATGTGGCCGCTGTCTGCCCTGATCATGCCTTTCTCCTGGATGCATTCGATCCAGAGATTATGTTCCTTAACATCCCAACTGACCTCCGGTGTGATGGACGCATTCTGCCTAAAGGCCTCATCATACCGCAGCCAACCAAATCCATCCCTTAGTCAAAGCCTTACCATATCAAAATATTTCCAGAGGGCCACCGCCCTCTCCGTAAAGGCCTGCATCACTCCCCGGCATAAATTATAAACACTGACCCCCAATTAGCCCAGTTCCAATCTATCTTCCAGAGCTTTGCCCTTTCATATTCCCTGGGCTCAGGCTTCATATTGGGGTCTGGTACAGGGTCACAGAATAAAATAGCAAATAAGTTTATATATTCCCTTTCCATATTTTTTCTCGCATGGACTGCATTAAGTGCACGCCAATATGGGCAGAAACCCTAGCGTATCCACCCTGAAGGGGGGGGACCTCACCTGCTGGTGCTAGTGGAGCCCCTGTTACCCCAACATTGCATACAACCCCCTCTTGTGTTTGAGCCCGGAAACTCTGACCTACCCCCGTCTGGCCCTGCGCTCCCCCACCCGTCTCAACAAGGCTCGCAGGACTAGCCCCTGATTGTGGACACCACACATTGTCCACCCAAACCAATCTATTGGGGTCCTGCTGCACACGCAGTTGACCGAAGATGCCCTGCAGTGCTGCACTACTGTTGAACCACCTGGCACCTGCTGCATCCCGGGTGCACAGGTCACCTCACCTACAATCCCCTCTGCTTGAGAGCGTGAGACCCGGCTGGTAACAGGAGGTATCATGGCCTGACTGCTCACCTCATGAGGTGGGGGGCACCCACCACCCCCGGAGCCTTCCACCGCCGCCCTCCTCTGCCTGGCATACTCACCATCCCTCCCGCTCGGGGCCATCTGCACAGGCAATTCTGCTTGGGCTGATGCGATGAAAGGCACACTCGCTGTCACCGTTCGGCCCCCAGCATCGAGCAGCATTGCGATCCTAGCTATCTGCTGTTCCATGCGGTCCACCTTGCTCGTGAGCTTCTCGACCGCCTGTCTGCTTCCCCCAAAAACCCCGCTAGCCATCGCCTTCACTCGTGCGCCTTCTCCACTCATGTTAGACTGGGACAAAACAGAATAAGAGTTACTCACTGTCCCTGCTGCCCCCCTACTCATCTCCAGGGCCCCGATTCTTCCGCAGAATTTTTAAAAAAATTCCGCGGGAGTCAGGGGCCAATTCTGCGCCTCTGCGCGATTTACCATGCGGGGGGGGCTTGGTTTGCCTCCTCCTCCCCCCGCACTGGTAAAACCTCAGGGCCTCCCCTCCCCAGCTGCCGGGGCTTGCCCTCCCCAGCTGCTGGGGCGTGCTTGAATCCCACCCCCCACCAAAAACCCCCAAAAGGAATTGTCTTACCAGGGACGGCAGCAGCAGCTGCTCCGTCCAGCGCGCTCGTACTTCCTGCTCGTACTTCCTGGCCCCTCCCGACGGGGCCTCTCAGGGCGACGCAGCCGGATGACGTCATCTGGCTGCGTCGCCCTGAGAGGCCCCGTCGGGAGGGGCCAGGAAGTACGAGCAGGAAGTACGAGCGCGCTGGACGGAGCAGCTGCTGCTGCCGTCCCTGGTAAGTTAATTAATTATCTAAAGGGGGTGCCTCCCCCCCTGGCAACTGGGGAGGCTGGGGAGGGGAAGCCCCGAGGGTTTTTTCATTCCCCTCCCCTCATGGAATCTCCTGCCCCACGTCCCCGCAGCGCAGGCTGGAAATTCTGCGCTGGGGTAAGCGGGGCAGGAGATCCCACGGGGGGAGGGGAATTCCGCGGGAAATCTGCGAATCGCAGACCCGCGTTTCCCTCGGGCCCTGCTCATCTCACACACTGGGGGGGCACCCAACACCCCAACTTCTGCCAGCCTACCCATGACTCCATCCCATACACTCATTCTGGCTTCAAGAGCCTGAAACAATGCCTGGCCACGACCATCCTGGACATCCTCCATTGATACAGCCTGGTCTGGGTGCCTGGACTGTGCTGATGAAACAGCCCCACCAGGGTGAGCAGAGCCCCCTGGCAGCACTGCAGCCCCAGCCTGCTGCATCAAAATCCCCCTGGGCAGCTGGCCCTGTCCCCTCACCAGTGTCTCCTCCCTCACCAAGGAGGCTGTCCCTGCTCCCTGCCATCAGCAATCCTTGGTCAGGGTCCACGATACCCAAGTGACCATGGGCAGCAAAACCCTTCCGCCTCTCCCCTTCCACACACCATCGGCCTGCCCAATACCACTCCCGGGGGCACTGCCCCCCTTTGTCTGCTTCCTCCTACCCATGGCAAACAACCCCAAAAAGCCACTAAACTATCCCTCCCCCTGCTCCAGACCCCCAGTTAGCAAAAAGCAGTCCCCCAAGGGAATTCCCTGTCACCGCAGCTCCACTTCCTGCACCTCAAGCAACCCCCAGCACAACTGAGGGGGGGGGACAACTGAGGGGGGATGTTCCCTCCCCACGATCCAGACCCAGTCCTCCCACAGCCCCAGGAAATTCCCTGCTACCTCAGCTCCCCTCCAGCACCTCGCAAAACCACGGACAACTGAGGGGGGGGAGGGGGGACAATCCCTCCCAATGATCTAAACCACCCCTGGCTCAAAACAACCCCAGCGGGTACTCCCCTGCCACTGCCGCTCATCCTCCGGCCCCACAAGCGGCTCCCGGTACATGGGGGGGGGGAGATGATCGCTCTCCATGGCCAGCAAGAGCTTCAAAGACACATCCTCTTCGTTAGTGTGCCACCAACCAACTGAAGGGGCTGTGTGGTGAGCTCTCCAACACATGGCCATAACCAGCCAATCACAAAGTGCAATTTTCCCGTTGCCGGCTCTCTGCTGCAAACTGCAATCCAGAGCAGATTGCAGCTTGCAAGAGTCATGGCCAGCTCCACCCCGCTCCCAGACCCGGCGGGAAAGCCGCCTCCACCAGACCCTGTGCCTTCTTCCCAATAGGGGCGGGCACAAAAAACCCCGCAGCACACAAGGCGCTTAGTGAGGGGATTATCTGAATAATGGTCTTCAAGGGGACAATTTCAATTGTTTATAAAATTGGCTCCCTGTATCAAATTGTCCTGTAGTTTGGTAGAAATGACAGGGAAGGTATGGGATACATTTCTACCAAGTTTCTTGTAAACAGGTTAGAATATAAAAATGTTATAGCTGAAAATGCATTTTTAAGTTAATAGCTTATAACATCAGAACACTTTATCCAATCATTCTGAAATGTGGCATGAGTGTTAAACATTTGGAGTGACATAGTATTCCCTGGTTTCACACACATTAAATGAAAGCTAAAGAAGATGTATCCAGGAATGTGTATGGAGCTTTTAATAAAATCACAACATTCAATTTCTTCTAAAGTCGGTTTCCTTTATCAAATCTTTTCAAAAGGTGGTACACATAGTACCCTCTATTGGGGATACAATCTCCCCAAGTTTAATCAGAATTGAATAAGAAACAAAATGGTTATAGCCAGAAATACATTTTCAGTGTTTCCCCATTATTTCAAAAACAAATTGTCATATTTTTTTTTGTTTCATTATTATTATTTGTCATTTTCTTTATTGCAATAACAAAAATAAAAGCAACAATTTTTGTTATTGTTATTGTAATGATAAAAATGATGTGCACACCCCTATATTAGTAGTTATTAATTATCTTGGCAGGTTTGGGAAATGTAACCTCTTAGTGTTGGGAGCTGGGAGTGAACAACAGGAACGGATTGCCCCATTGTGACCTGTTGGGTGCTTCTTCCAAGTGACTGAGATTGGCCACCGTCAGTGACAGGTGCTGGGCTCGATGGACCATTGGTCTGACCCAGTATGGAACTTCTTATCTTCTTGTATAATCCTAACCACAATCTTAACATTGTTCCAACAAAATGATCTATCATCCTTGGAGCCAGGCCAACATGGGGTCTGTTCCTGAAAATTGCTCAGCACGTCCCGTTGACCAGTGTTGAGCATCAGCAAACTATACAATCTGTCCCACGTTTCATATGAATATACACACAAATGCGCTCGCTTCCCAGTATTTCTGGTTTGTATATAAGATATTTCAGTTATTCGATTGCAATGGATTTGCCTTATCTCTCAGCAGGCCCTCCCACAGGGTGCATAAAACTATATTCTGCCATTGCAATCTAACCTCACAGTCGTTCCACATGAAGGGTGCCTGTTGCCGTAGCTATGCTGGAGTGAAGGGCTCAGTTGAGTCCAAGCCTCAGAAACTAGGGGTGGGGGTGAGGATGGGGGCTTTGACAAGCAGCCTGAGGAACTGCTAGGAATTGTTCAGAATGGGTGGGAGGAAGTGGAGCCAACATTGTCTCCACCCTCTCCGAAAACTCTCTCAGCACCCAGACTGCTTGCAAAGGCTCCACCAAGATGGAAACGTCCAGAGTGAGGAAGGGTGGAGACCTAGCCTGGCCAGCACTTAAGACCTCCTTCCAGGATGGGTCACTGCCAGTCTAGAGAGCCTCACTGAAAGCTAGGACAGCACAAAAATCTTTGGGGGGCTGGGGGAGCTGAACCTGACTAGGAGACTTCAGAGGGCCATGATTGAGACAAGTCCAAGGCCCACCACAGCTTTTCCATGCCACTGCTGGAGATTTTTACTGAACGAGAGTTTTAGGGCAAAACCCAGAGATGCCGATGAGTCTTCCAAGAAAATTATGAAAACAATACATTCCGAATGCCTATATATTTCTTCCCCTTTGGATCATTTTTATGAAGAGCAACTGCAGCTTATTTTCAACGTGAAGAAAGAGGAGCATTGCCCTCATCTTAGACAAGCACGGAGTCCTATTAGCTCCCCAAAGAATATGCTTGCCTCAGTCAGAATGACAGGATTGGGTGGGACCATTTGCAACGGCAGCTGGCAGCGCGGGGTCAGCATTCTTAACTGGAATTTGTTTGCTCATTTTCTTGATCATTATATTATGCCCAGTGTTGGCTCCCATCTCCAGCTTCTCCTTCTTTTTTTGTTTTTGTTTTTGCTTTTGTTGCTTCATGTCAATTGGAAGCAAGGCTAACGAATAAACACTAGAAGGTAAAGTCCATTCCAAGGCATGTAAGATTCACAGCATTATTACATGTCTTCTGAAGGCACTCATTATCCATCCTCTGCGTGCGATGTCTCTCTCTCTCCGGCTTTCTTTCATTCTCTCTCTCTCCCCCCGTGTTGCTTTCAGTACTTACTGTTAAGTATTATCATTTTGAACATTTATTTCCATTTTTTCTATTTAATGACATCTCTAGATATTGACAATTTCTAAATGTCAAGGTGAAAATGAAATGCTGGTCATTAAGCTGACTATCAGTGGAAGGGAACCTTGGTTGCTTCCCTGCAGCACAGGACTATTTCACAGATAGCTTGTTTAAGCTGGCTTCATAAAGCTTTTGTAGAATTAAAACACAGCATGCTCAGTACCAGGATACCTTCACTTCCTGTGCCTTAAGATTAAATCCTATAGCACTATGGATCTTATAAATGATTGAGTTATTTTTAAACCACTGGATGTCTTCCAGTCCCTCTATCTCACACTGGATTAATTATGTAAGAATACTGACTTGTTCATCACTAATGTTACAACTTTTAAAAACAACATACTGTTTAAATTCAGCTTTGGCAACCCTTGCTTAAATCCCCTCAAATTTATGGCACCACACCCAAAGCATAATAAAATCTTTAGTGGTCCTTTGTCTTTTAGCTTGCCTTCTATTTTTTCTCCAGGGTGTTTTAGGGTGGAAGATGCATGCAAAAGTTGTCCAGATGTTATTTGTATCAGAGCAGGGATTTCAATCCAGCTATCTGTGGTTGCAAATGTTTATTTTAATGGGTTATTGTGCAATCCTTGCTGTGTGGATCTTAGTGGCCTTATATGTATGTTCTCAGCAATGCTAGGACATTGTTTTGTGATATATTAGTTTAGTCCAATAGAACTATTACTGGTCACTAGGGGAGAAAAAAATGTAACACCTGTAGTAACACAGAAAATATTTTTGCCAAGGGTTGACTTTGTGCAATACGCTTGATTACGAAATCACAGCCAATCAGCTCTAGGTAAGAGAGAGGAAGGTGTGGCCAGAGCCTTAGCAACAGTCGCTGTCCTCTGAGACAAAGTTACACTGTTGCAGTAAACATAACAAGGCTGATGAAGAAAAAAGTTCAGCTGCTGCGCAATGTATTTTGATGGGCTAGAACAAAGAGCTTAACTTGGTCACCCCAGTGTGTGCTAGAAGTTTATTTTACTGTAGCTATTGTAACAAACACAGGGGTGGGTTTATTGTACATATTTGGAATTCTAGTAAAATCTTAACTGATGTTCTCTTCATACCAAAGTAAATTGTTTACCCTGTAACTAAAAACACATAGTGTGCACAGCAATTAGGAATGTGAATTTCAGCTCATTAAAATAAATTTGCAACTTAAGTTTCAATGTGCATTGTAAGGATTTCGGACAGTGACAAGGATGAAAACACTGTAAATGGAGCAAAGCTAACTTAGTCATTGGTCCAATACATTTTTTCAGGCTTAGTATCGATTTTGTAAGGAGGTCTGTTCTACCTTTTTAGCCACCAATTCAACCAAATACTATGAAACCTTGTGCTCATTTCTCTGGGAGATGCTATTATTATTATTATTATTATTATTATTATTATTATTATTATTAAATCCATTTTTATCCCACCCTATCCTGCTCAGAGCAGCAAACAAAGTATAAAACAAAACAAAACATATAAACATCAATAAAATCACAAAAATAAAAAAAATATCCAATATTGCTGTGCAAAAGAGCAAATAAATAACCCACACAGCCTAACCCTCCCCAAGCCCCACCCCCCTTCACCAAAAGCCTGGCTGAAGCACCATTCCTTGTACTGGCTCCGGAAGGGGAGAAGATTAGGGCTGAGATGGACACCTACCGGTAGTGAGTTCCACAGCACTGGCACAGTCTGTCAGTCCCCACCAACCTATAGTGGGGACCCTCCA
>QEPC01006430.1:1028290-1041451 GCA_003113815.1 Sphenodon punctatus | reverse complement strand
GCTAAGTTTGGTCCAAACTCTGAAAGTCTGAATCGCGTTTGCACAACCCTAATACTGTTCAATATAAAGGAAGGAATGGAATATATGGGTCCAAATCCCTTCTGGTACATTAAGGCCATCCCATTAATTTCAAGCCATATCAAAACTTGAGCTCACAAGAGTGGAAAAGGAATAACAAACTAATTGTCTATTCTGATGAGTCTTGAACCCACTTTCACAGATACTGGAGGCTCTTCAATTTTCTTCCTTGGCCCCTGAATTAGACAAGCAGACCACTACCAGATCCTTTGTGGCTTCTGGTTTTTTTACACTGCTCATCTGAGCCTCCTTCTTAACAATGACATTGTTTCAGCTACTGGGATGATGGGATCAGGAAGCAAAGGTAGGAGCAGAGCTTGCTTTGAGGTGAGCTATCCTTTGGCTCAGTTGAGTGATGAAACTAAAGTTTATGTAGAAGCTGAAACTAAGACTAGGTCCCAGGATGCTGACAAGGAACAAAACTGTAGACGTTTTGTTTCCCTCCTGTGCTTTTTCTTTTTTCCTCTTCAGTCAATTCTGATGGTTTTTTCCCTGTTCTCACTTTCCTTCTCTTTTAAAAAGAAAATAAACTAGGTGCGTCTCCTCTTTTGTTTCAATTTCCCAAAGGTTTAAGGGGAGAAGAGAAACATTGCCATGTAGAATCTATCTATGCGACCCCCCCCTCTCTGATCTAGGAAGCCATTCCATCGCTTGCTCACATGCATCTGACTCAGAGCAATGCCATCCACACTGTTGATTGCCTACATATTACCTTACATCACAGCAGCATGCTTTTTCTGCTTACTAGCATTTGAATTTCCTGCTGGCTCAATGAACACTTTTCAGCTTGTGGTACATTGTACGACTACTGGGTGAATGACGTTGAGGTTTCCAGTTTGGCTTAGAGCGACTGGTTCACCTGAGCTTGTTGGCAGGATGAATAGTTTGCCACAGTTCTAGTGCTAACCCCCTTTTGTGAACTAGCAGTGAGCCATGCACCTTATCACAAAGGCTGACAGCTCCCTGGTAACTTGAATCCACTTCTCCTTTCCGTAACAAGACAGAAACTGAAAAAGAAAAGGACTTGGTTGGAAAGCGTGTAATACAACACAAACCCTCTGTTGTGGTGAGATCCAGACGCACCAGGAACAATGTGGATTACACTCTAATATGCAGCTACTGGCTTTCTTTAACTACATTACATTTTTTATATAGATAACTAGAGTGTGCACTTCTGTAGATGAATGAGTTTAACTTAAGAATTGGAGGGAGCAATCAAATCTAGACACTACTTAAATCATTCAGCATCAATTTAAAAGGAGATGCTGCTATAGAAATAAGTACAATTTTTTCAACATAACTTCCAGACAAATTCTCCTCCCCTTTCCGGTCATCTCCACCATGCCCACCAAGGAGCATTCAATAACCTGTCATTGGCAGGAGCTGGCAGAAGAATATATTTTTTACATCTGATGGGAATGCAGAGGTTGTTTTGAAGTAAAAAAAAAAACCATGCCAGTCATTATTTCCTGCCAGTTCTCATGCTTTATGCATCCATGGATGGTAGCCACATAAATACTCAAAATACAGCAAAGACTAAGAAAAGTGAAACGAACTGCATGGAGCAGGGAACAGCTAAGTGAAACTAGCCAGATGATGGAATAGAAGTTAGTAAATATAACAGAGGGGCAATTGGGTATAGCAGGAACGAGGGCATCGCCTAATAGGGAAGCATTAGGTCAGCATACTGTAGAAAGGCCAGCATTTTGCTGGATGAGGAACCACAAACAGTGGGTGTCTTTAGATGGACCCCTGCTCTGCCCCACCCCCGGGGGGTGGGTGTAGAGGCAGGACACTCTGGGGTGAGACGGAGCAGGAGTGAAGCAGGCACCTCCTGCTATAGGCCAGCTCGGCTTGCGGTGCTCTGGAACATCTTGGAGCACTGCAAGCAGAGTGGGCTTTCCAAACCCGGTGAACTGGCCGGAGGCGGGGCAGCAGTCTGTCTCAAGGACGGCTGCCCGCTGCAGCTCTGCTTCTGGCTGTGGGTTGCCCTGGCAATGGCCATAGATAGAACTGCAGGAGGCAGCCTAGAGCAGCTGCTAATTGACCCACAGCTCTATAGCAAGGGGGAGGGAGGCACTGCAGGCAGCAGCGGCAGGCTCAGTTTAAACCCACCACCGCTGGAGCAGACCTGGAGCAAACCCAGGGGTGGCCAACCCTGGATCTGTCTAAAAAGACCCAGTGCAACAGCAGGAGCAGTGGCAGATCAGCAACGTCCCTGCTTGGTGATCTTACAAACTACTTTTAACTGCATTAGGGAAGTGTGAATGAGCCCCTCTGTATATATCAGCATCTGCTGGTGATTTGCTATCAAGATGCTACTCTCTTTTGTTTCTCCCTTGATCTGGTGGTATGCAGTGTTTATTATTACTTTATGTATTTATTATTTTTATTATTGTTGTTTTTTGATATCATAAACATCTTAAGTTGGATACAGTTTGCCATAGTGGGCCTCTCAGTGTGGAACTCAGTCTGAATATTTCTCTCTGTTCCTCCCACTTTACATTCACAATGCACCTGAACACTTTTTAATTCTCCAGGTGCTGTTAGAGAATCCACAACTGGTTCCCTTTGATGTATCATCCCACTCCTTTTGCCTTCCCCTTTTAACGAATTTTAAGTTGTTTTATGGTGTTTTATTTTACTAAGGTTGTGACGTGCCCCCTGGCGTCAACCGGTGGGGGTGGGGGATTATATAAAATGTATTATTATTATTATAATAAAATAATCAGTTGAAAGGGAGGGCAGGTACAATACTTTTTTCTTTCTGCAGGTTTGATGTGACCCCCTCCTCCCCCAAGTTGCAGATCTGCAGGTAGAAGGGTTTTTAAGTGGTTGTTGTTTAGGACAGAAGTTTACATAATGTCTCTTCATTGTAGTGAATGGATTTTCTGGGCAGATAGTATCATACACACAAGTGCTGACAAGGGTGCTAGCTTACAGCAGCTCACATTCTTAGCATGGAGAGAAAAGCAACATGGTTGTAATTATGAGGCTTTCTATGGTATAGCTTAACCACAAGAGGAAAACTCAAATGTTTTGTAATCAGTCCTCCGCATTGAATGATATAATGTGATATTCCTATGCATCTTCTCCTTTAATGTTTTATAATTTATTTCATTATTTAAAAAAAGAATAAAAACTGCTTTCTTTGACAAGTCAATTTAAATCCCACAAAATCTGTTTTGTTATTTATGTTGTTACTTTAAACAAATCATACGTGACTAGATTCTAGATCATTTTACATGGGTACACAGTAGTGGTATTTTTCTTACTGAAGTATAGGGTGACTGTGTTGAGCTACTAAACTATTTCCGTTTAAGCAGAACACAACTAAGGCCATTTTTACATGGACGCCCCACCCCCTGCTGGGTGTGCGGGAGAGTGTTTGAAGTGTGGGGGTGCCCGTGTAAACGGTGCAGTGGTGGGTGGAGGGATGGGTGTGCGATGGGTGTTCGTCCATCCATGTGAACACCATGGGCGGTGGGTGGGGGCATTCTTGCTCCTGACACACACCCATCTCCACCCATCACCCACCCACAGAGCCATCTGGAACAACTGAGGAGGTTCCGTGGGTGGAGATGGGTGGGTGGAGATGAGTGTGCACTCGTGGGAGTGGGTGCACGCCCACCTCCACCCACCTCGCCAACTAGGAGCTGGCAATGACTACAGACAGCCAGTCAGTTCTCTGAAGAGTCTGCATGACAGAGCCCCACCTTTTCAAAATGGAGGCTGATGGTTGATCTGCATAGTGATACCAAGAGTGCAGCCACATGAGCTGTGAGGGCCCAGTCCCTGCGCGGCTCCTTGACATGCAAGTGGAGCCACCACACTGTGGGGCAAGCACAGGGAGCTGGGAAGATGGTTGCAGGAACCTGGGCGGGCCTGCCACTGTCAGAGCTGCCGCCATGGCTGTGGTGGGCCAAGGTGCTGGTCACATGAGTGGGCACCTGGCCCTCCCCTGCCTCCCAACCCCAGTCATGATGCAGCAGTGCACGACAGGTGCTAGCAGCCACTGCTCAAAGCCCCACTGTGGTGCTCACTGCGCAGTGAGGCAGATGTTGGCTGGGCACACAAGTTGTCTGGCGTCCGCCTTGAGCATCCTTACCCCATGTTGGGTAAGGCTGCTCCATGATGCATCTGTCTGGTAGCTGCCAGGCACATGATACAGTCCATCACCTGGCTTGGCTGCTCAGAGTGGGTAAAGGTTAACTAAGGCATGGTAGCTTTCCCACAGAGTCTCATGTGGCTGCACCCCAAGTGCTCTCTCATCAGGTCTGTAGCTAAGGAAGGAAAGTGAAGGGATAGAGGAGAACCACCTGTAAATCCCTTCACCCCTGTGGAAATATTGGAATGACTAAATATTTGTTATATTTGAACAATCACATGAATATCTTATTTAAGAAAAATAAAGGTTTTTCTAAACACTTCTGACTGAAAATGCACTTGTAATGAAGTTCTTGAACTTTTGAAGGCAAGCACAATTTGCCCCCCATGTCATACAGTCTGTCCCCTTCCCCTTGCCTGTGTCCTAGCTACAGGCCAGTCTGTCATACCAGTAGTATCTGCTCCTCATGACAAGTGAAGATGAAGAGAGAAAAGGGATAGCAATTCTGTCCACCTTGTGACCCATACAAGTTCTGGGCAGAATTGCAGTTGCACAGGAAATACTCTCTAGCTACTCCCTCAAGGACAGATAGGACAGTCACCAGAGCAATGTTCCCAAATCCTCCCTAGTCTGCTGCCCTAAAAACATCTCACTCTGGAGTAGGCGACTGGGACTACTCCAGAGTAAGTGATTTCTGAACTGGGGCCAGAGTGCCTTTCACTCCTCCAAAGGGATCAATTGGATTTCCCCACTGAACTTCCTTGGTACTGAGCGGTGTTTCACATTGGAGATTATTTTACTTCTCATGTAAAACATACCACAGAAAAAGCATACAAAGGATTTATATACTTATTTATTTCCGACCCCTCCTCTCCCACTACACAGAGAACTTTAAATTTTCAGTTGCTACATTCTAACAGCAATCCCCTCGAGGAAGAGAAGAGCGTGATTAGAAGAAAGGGAATTCACAGAAGAGCCACAGAAGTAACTAAATGACTAGAATGACTTTTGTGTGGAATGATGAAAAGATGTTAAAGAACTAAATTCCAAGAGCCAAATTCCACTGTTGTAGACCTCAATAGCTAGAGTTTTGCTAAATGATGGGAAAGGGGATGTGATAATCAAACACCAAGAAGTGAAAATAATTGTTCAGTCCTCCAGAAAGGTAAAAATCTAAGGATCTCTCATTCCCCACAGTTTGAGCTCAGCACTTAAGAATGACAAAGCACCTACTTGGATTTCCTCAGCAAATGCTGAATGTTTACGTAAACACAGACAAGCGATTCCAAGAAGATACAGATCAAGTCTCACCAGCTTCCAAAACTGCTCTCTTACCAGCTTTCAGAGCACTCTCTTTCGCAGCTGCAACAATGATTCATCTTCTCTCCGTTCCCAAGTACTTCTAGCCAGTAGGAACACAGCAGGCACCTGGTGTTCTAAATAATCCATGAGAAATAGGCTCCGAGATCATTAACTCTTTATTGACTATGTTGGGATGTTGTGCAAAATGTACATGATGAGCCTTTACATTCCAAAATTGGGTTCCCATGGAGTGGTCAAGTCTAACTGGTTTAAAAGTGAACAGGACAAAGCAGATGGGAATATAACATGGAGGACAATCCAACAATGATGTTTCATTAATCCGTCATGACTCATATTTCTTTGGGCCACACCAGCCCATTCCTTCACAACCATGGAAGGATACCCAGTGGTATGAAAAAAGAGCTGCTTGAATGTTTTCACGTGATTCCCCCCCCCCCATTGAAATAGCTTTTCTTCCAAAATTAAATTCTGCACGGCTAAAATGAATTCTTTGTGCAAACTCAGTTTCTAACAAATTCATTCCATTTGTTTTAGTTTGAGCAAAACACAGATTGAGGTGATGAAAAGATGTTAAAGAACTAAATTCCAAGAGCCAAATTCCAGTGTTGTAGACCTCAATAGCTAGAGTTTTGCTAAATGATGGGAAAGGGGATGTGACAATCAAACACCAAGAAGTTAAAAGCTGTTTGCTTCCAGCATCATTTCCTTGACTGAATCTCCATTGGTTATTTCAGTAGGTCACTTCAATATGTCAGTATTTTGTTCACTTTGTCTCATAACTGTAGTGTGGTGCTACAGCTGTGTATTGTGCACTGAAGTGATGTGCAACAATGATATTGTGCTAATAGTAATGGCTCAATAATCCAATTTTGCACCTTGTGTTGTGTGCCAAAAAAATGAAATATTTAAGTAGCAAAATGACTGATGTGAGCAAATTGAAATAAACAAATTAACGCATATATAAATATCTTATGATGCACAAAGATGTATTTGACTGTTCGGTTGGCCATCCAAATATGTGAATAATCTTTACAAGTGCATAAAGGTGCATTGTCTTAAGTCTAAAATTCTGCTATTATAACACACATTTATTGGCTGTATCTGTGCCCTCTCTTTGATCCATGCCCTCTCTCTGATCCATGTCCTGAGATTTTCAAGTTTTCTCCCTGGATCACAGGACCTCCACTATTTTATGAGGTCTGTGGTCCATCTATTTGGTGCCCTTTGACAGAATGATTAGAAGGCAACTTTATAATCTGAAACTTGGGCCCTTTTCAAACAGGCTGCAGTGGGTGGTGGGATGGGTGTGTGCCAGTGGCAGGTGGAGGTGGGTGTTTGCCCGTTCCTACGGGCGCACACCCATATCCACACACAGAGCATCCGGCATTGGTGCATGTTCATCTGTGGGTGGGTGATGGGTGGAGTGCGGGAGTGTGCATGCACCCCCACTTACCACTGGTGGAGTTCCCACGAGCATACCCCCACTGTTTGCGGCGACTGACAGCGTTCCTACGGACACCTCCTCCCACCCACACATGTGTGTGAGGGGTGTGTGTTCCCATTTGAAAAGGGCCTTGGTGAATTTCTCAAGTCCTTTGCTAAATACATATTGGGAGTTACTTGTATGTATGCCCTATAATAAGAGGAGCTTACCACTGAATCCCTTGTCTAGATTTAACTTACTGTATTTATTGTTGGGAAACATTATGAGCAGGCAAATGAGAAAGGACTCAGTTGTTTAAAAGATGAAAGCTTCCCCCTCCCTTTTTTTCTTTAGCTTCCCCTTAAGTTGTTCACCCCCTTAAGTTGTTCAGTAATTTCCCATCAAAACAATTTTTGGATAAAAAATGAAGTTTCACTCTAATTGGAATGGCCCCTAAGATTAATGTTTCTATTTGAAATGTCTGGGGTCAACGTGCTTGAAGTGAACTGGTATGTTTTCCTGTTCTGATTTGTCTATGTTTCCAGAAGCATAGAACTGGGAATGGAATATTCCTTTAATCCCATCTCCTATTTTGGTAGTTAGCAAATTCCATTTCAAGACCAGGATGGTATCAAAAGGATTACCACTACCATCGGGGGAAACCCCTGATTCCCAAATTTTGGAGCTAACTGTACGGAGTCCCTGATGGGCCAAATGAGAGAATGATTCCTGCTTGCAGCTTCCCCATCCTAGAGTCAGCCAGATGGGGAGATCCGCACTTCCCCCTTAGAGGTACCTGGGTAGGGCTTACTTGACTCCTTTGGAAAAATGTATAAAGCCAGTTTCCTCCTTCCAGTGTCATCTACTAGAGCGGGCTAGCTGGGAGATAGCTGTCTCCTTCCCCACTCCCAGGCAATAGGGCTGGGCTAGACTGGACTGTGAGAAGCCTAATCCTCCCATCCACAACAAAGAGAGATGGGTCAAAGGAATCCCCACTATCAAGGTTAAAACAGAAACAAGTAGCATATTTCTTACCCTCAGGTAATACCTACATTTTCGAGTAGTCTGTTGGGTGCCCAATAGGTGCCTCAGTACCTAGTCAGGTACCCGATTACTCCAAAATACCAGGTATCACCATTACCAAGTTACCGATTTACTGTTTTACACATTGATAAATAATTAATTGCTACCAGCACTTGGAAAACTCAGGATGGGAAATTGGGGGGAAAAAGTACCAGAAGTTGGAAAATCGGTACAGGAAGTCAGAACGGGTACCGATTACTACCCGGGGATACAGGCTCAAGTCGAGTACCACAGTTCCAACGGATATACCTGTGTTTGAAGGTACTCATTCCAGTTCTAATAGAGCACTAAGGAGTAAGGTAGAGCATGTGGGCTACTGAGACTCTTCACCCATCCCATTGATGCCATTTCCCTCTCTCCCATAGGCCTCCCATTTCTACGTGGGAATTCAATCCACTTTTTCTCCTGACTTACTAGAAGATAAACTTTGGTTCAGACATTATATAAAAGGTGCAGCCTGGAGACAAATGCTGAAAGTGGTGATTCTCTACAGGCCATTGCGGGTGGTATGTGGTACACAGAACCAGCTAAGCATAAATTAGGATGGGCTTTGGCCTCACCGCTGTCAATGCTACAGCCATCTTAAGGCAGGGGTGGTGTGTGTGTGTGTTTCCTTGAAACCTGCATATGTACTCTTACATTGTAGTTGTTTTTTCTGCCCACCCGCTCCCTGGAGATGGCAACAGATGGTGGGGATAGGAGCTGTCAGCCTTGTACAGCTTTGGCCAGCCGACAGTGAGTGTCCACTGGGTCACAGCCATATGTAGCAGGTGCATGCTGGTTCACAAAGGGATTGTAGTGGTCTGTTCAGAAAGTCTGGGATGGAATACTGGCTTTGAGAACATCCTTATGGTCTGGTATAGTCTTGACGGCGAAGCATCTGCCGTCTAGACAGAGTGTGGTTGCCATGTTGGTCCTAAAAGTAAGAAACAGAGACAAAGTAGTTCAGATGATATCTTTTATTGGACCAACTGCTGTCAGCAAAAGTACGCAAGCAAAGTATGGCAGGGTGCAGCCTGAGGGCACTACAGGCCCTTTAAGAAGCTAGCACCAGGTGGCAACTGGGCTGGCAGGGTTGCAGGTGCTTCACATGAAGGAGGACAGTGCCTCAATAGAAGGCAGCTGGAGTAGGGTGTGGCTGAGACAACCCTAATTTTCACTCATCTAAGCGCCTGAGCACGATCAGTTTAAATGGGTCTGTCTGAGCATGTGCAAGGCCTATAAAGCCGAAACAGGTCAGTTGCCTAAGGTTGGCCATAGGAGAGGGATTTCCTGCAAGTGCTCTGTTGGGGCTAAGGTGGCTCTGGGCTGCAGACAGACTGTGGCTTGCCCAAAGATTCAAGAGACAGAGACCCAGAGATACTAGAAGTCTTGCCTTTCAGCAGAGGATTGCCTGGTTGGAGGCCTATGGAGGCCTATTGAGATCCAAGAGGAAGTGTGTCTGGCTCTCCTGACTAAAGACTGTGAGTGAGACTCCTGACTATAGAGAGTGATGGTATATGGTGGAGAGACATAACCTGATAAGGAGAATAAAGGACATTTAAGCTAATTCCCTTAAAGAGACAGTATCTGTGAGCAAATTCCCAACTAAACTGTGGGTTCAATTCCATAGCTCATGATTCTCTGTGCTCATGCACATGGTTTCCACGTGGCACAATGTACCAGCAATGGAGATACATGCAGCTCCCATGCAGCTGTGCACATGTGCGACTGTGCGTGGGATCCACAAACAATAGAATCGGGTCCAGTGGCCAGATGGAGTCTGATCCTACGAGGACTTGCCCCAGTGTGACTGTGCCATGCTACACAAAGGTCCATGGAATTCTGGAGAATGGACCTAAAAAAGACTGGAAAAGAAATGGGGAATCTAATGTTTATCTACTTCAGCTGAGAATAGAAAAGTTTATGATGATGAGTCAGCAAAAGATGATGTAGAACGAAAGAAATTTGGCCACATGATCAGGTCTTTTCCCTCCTGCACTCTCATTCTCCACTTCTATTCCAGCTAGTAGCCTCCCTAACCTGTGAAGAAGAGGTAGACTTGTCAAGGTAGACTTCTCACAATGTAGAATACTGAAAAGGTGAGTAGTATAGTTTGACAGAATATGTAAGTCATTATAATTCTGATAGCTAATTTGTGATGAGAATGAGAACTAGAGCAAATGATTGTAAAATACGCTCTAAAACATGGAAAAATGTGATAGTTATATCAAGGCCAAAGTTCTCATCGTCAGCTCTAATGACAAACAGATTCTCTGTGTTTCTTTGCAAATGCTCTCTGTGTCTTGGAAGGCACTGAAAGACAAAGATTTGTGGCAATTATCATGGTAAGTATACTTTTTTTTTTTTTTTTACAATGGCACAAAGAACACACACATGACTGCAAGGGTGGGAGAAACTGCAGTGAGGCAGAGGTTTGGGGATTTTTTTTAAAAAAGATTGGCATTGATTTTCTGGCATCGGAGAGCACCACGAAACTGTGAAGTGGATGAAGGAGGACAGAATTTTCATAAAAGCTCAGGGCCAGTTTTTCAAAGGCTCTTCCCGGTAGGGGTGTGCAATTCATTTTCGTTTTGTTCAATTACTAAAGCAAATGAAGTCCCATTCATTTTAGTAACTAGGAACTGAAAACGAAATGAACCAGAAAATGAATAGAAATCTCATTTATTTTCGTTTCCCATTTGTTTGCCAATTAACACAGCTCAAACTACAAGAAAACAGGAGATGGGAGGGAAAGCAGACGTGAGTTACTCAGGAGATCTGATTGACATCTCCGCTGGCCAATTGGCATAACAAACACATCTCAGTGATCTCAAGCACCATGGCAATGGCGGCACACAAAGAAGAGATAACCCTTGGATAGGTCTTTCCTTACATATGCTTCCAGCGAATCATGTGCCAGGGGCTTGGGGGAGGGCACTAGAATCAACAAACCCCTTAGAGACACACACACACACACACACACACCGCCAGCTCACTCTGTCTGCAAATTAGCTCTTTGTGCATGTCACAGAGAGATACTTCTGCTTTGGGTGTGGTTTCTGCTTCTGCCTGGGTGATCGCTTCAAGGAGAACATGCTGAGACACTTGGGGGGTGCCAATGCTACAGTGCTGGAGGCAGTAATCTCTCTTCAAGGGGACACCCTGAGAATCTTGGGGTGCCAATGTTGCCCTGCTGGGATGATCTCTCTGCAAGGGGGTACCCTGAGATATTTAGGGATGCTAATGCTGCCCTACTTGGATTTGGGAGGGTAACTGCCCCTGACTTGTCTCAGGGTGCCTTGTCTACTCCAGGGCCAGAACCAAGTGTCCTTCCCTTTCTCATTATAATTATCTCTATGATGTTCACCGCAATAGATGAAGTATAATAATATAATTATTCTGCCTCCTTGGGGCATTCTATGCAACTTGAAGGCCTGTCATACTTGGAGGCACCACTGTCTCCTCCTGCCTGCTGCCCACTGTTTGCCAGGATCTGCTCTGTCCTCTGCCCAGCTGCTGCATGCTAGTCTGGGTGAAACAGACATAACTCCACTTTAACATTTCTTATGTATTGGTGCCCTAGGCAGCCCTGCAACATGCATACGAATTGTTAAGGTTGTGTTAAAGTGGAGTTAGAGTTATGTCTGTTTTCATGCTCTGCCTATAATATTTATGCCTGGGCTACTCTCTGCAATTTGATGCCCTGACACGCTTTGGGGTGCTGGTGCTGACCTTATGGGGTGATGTCTAAAAGTATAAATCCCTCCTTTCCAGGGGTTCATTCATAACACTATGATATGTAGAGATCTACAAGAGAACCGGTTATAAGAAAATGCAAACCATATTCCTTCCTGATCCATGGGTAGGTAGTAGGGGTGGGTATTCCAGTTCTCCCATGAACCAATATTGCCGGTATTTGGGTGTACCAGATTAATCCGATAAATCCGATAATTACCTGTACTGGCATACCGGATCTTTAACATTGGGTGATTTATCATTTTTTTTTACATTGCTGCCATTGAAATAAACGGTCGCAATGTAAAAAAAATGGTAAAACGCCCAATGTTAAAGATCTGGTATGCTGATACCGGTAAATCTGGTATCCGGTATTCTCCCTGGTGTCCCAACCCTAGTAGGTAGGAAGATTTCATGGACAGTGATTTTTAACACAGCAGGCTGTGAGAAAATGCCACCTATGACATCCCACTGGTCCAACCTCTTCCTGGCTCCCTGTATGGTTCAGGGGTAGGAAAATTGCGCCGTTGCCTTGTCTGTCTTAGGACCAGAACGAACTATCCTTCCCTTTCTCATTATAATTATCTATGCTATATAGTTAACCTCATCAGACTTGGGATACCACCGTCTCCTCCTATGCTAGTGCCTGCCTGCTGCCCGCTGCTTGCCAGGATTTAATGCTCTGTCCTCTGCCCAGCTGCTGTGTGCCAGTCTGTCTGTGATATTTCTGTCCCCCTGAGGGCAGTCTGTGAAAGTCTGTGGGAAGGTAAGGTAAGCTAGAAGGACATTAAAACCACTTTTGAAAGGTTTGGAAGCCCTGGGAAGTGTTTCCCATTGATTTCAAGGGAAACAAATGGGAAACGAAAATGAAAGGGTTAAAATGAATGACACTAAAACAAATGAGTTTTTCGAAATGAAAACAAATGGGAATATAAGAAAAAACAAGAAAAAAAAACTTGAAAGGGAAAACAAAAATGAATGCGGTCGCTACTGCACACCCATAGTGCCGGTTGGTGATGGGCCTGGTTAATCTGGTCTGTCTCTGCCCAGAACTGGTGTCATGTAATGGCCACTGTGACATTTTTATTAATTACTTTACAGACAAAATCACTTGTATTCACCATGACTTGGGGTGCTAACATTTTATCTGAAGAATCAGAGTTTGGGATTATGGAAACCCAGTCTTGTCCTCTTTATTTGGATAAGTTTCAATTGGTATCACCAACCAATGTGTAGAGGAGGTGGTTGGGGCAGTGAGGGCAACCAGTTGTGAATTAGATCCTTGCTCATCTCAACTGGTAAAAGCCAGCTGGAAGATGCTGGGGCTGTTGCTGGCTGTGGCTGTCAATTACGCCCTTGGGGAGGGGAGGGTCTTGGCTGCAATTTTCTGGCCTCGGCTCAAGAAACTATTTTTTTACGCTGACTCTCC
>QEPC01006430.1:989781-1028190 GCA_003113815.1 Sphenodon punctatus | reverse complement strand
CGGATATATATCATGATAGAAGATGAAATGCATCCAACAATGAGTTAATTGTAACTTGCATACACAAAGGGAAAGAAACCTGTACCTAAATTTTGATTTCTGCTAAGCCTCACAAGGGCAGCTTGAATGTTATTTTTAAAAGGAAAAAACAATATGGTGCAACAATTATTCTCTCATTTTGCCAAATGTCAAACTCTGTATGATCCTTTTAATTTCTATGGGTGTTCCAAGCTGGAGCACTATCTAGATGTTCCTGTAATTGAGCAATCTCCTGTGTGGCAAATATAGATTTAAATGTGCCTAAAAAACAAAAACAAAAAACAATTGTAGACAGAGCAGATAAGCACACAGCTTCAGTTCAAAACCTTATTTTAAATACAATGTCTAGGGTTCAAATTCTGCTTTACCTACATCTACTGGGCCCTCCTTATTTATGTCTTTTTGCTCAATCTGCCTTATAATTGTTTTTCCTATTGCCTATAAGATCCTCATGTCATGATGGATCTGTGCTACAATTTGCCTCCCAGAGCTGAGTAAAGGTCACTGGCAGTTCACTCTCTCCTTAAAACTTGAGAGGCTAACTTGTACTTTCAGACTAAAGTTATATACAGATACAGGAGCAGTGCAACATAAAAACAGCATTATGCCCGTAAAGGTAAGATATTTGCCAAACAGTTCTTCCAACTCATTTAGTTAATAATATAGTTGAATTCTTACTGTTTAATAGCTAGGATTCTATGCATTTTGTAAAAGCGTCGAGTCTTTTACCCAGCAAGAATGTGGACCTTATGCTCGTCATCCTGTAGGCCTACCTATAACAGTCCAAAGGTGAAATGCCTGAATATTAAGCCATAATCCATCATTGTACACACACTAATTACTTTCTGTCCTCCCCTTCCCTTGTCATCCTGGTCCGAAGCAGGTTTTTTGAGACCGAGTACATTCATCTGAGCTGTTAGCTGCTACGCTCCACTGCATCCTTGTATGATCTGCCTGGTCTGGGTCCCCCAGAGAAAATTTGTGCATGCATATACTGTATGTGAACTTTAGATAAATAAATAAACACGAGAAACAGCTTCCAGATAATTGAAAGCGAGTGGAGGAGGGAGCAAAAGGAAAACAATTTCTCGGGGGACAAGCGGTGGCAGGTATGATTAAAATCCATATGATTTATGAGTAGGTGTATTACTAACATGACAGCCCTTTAGTGTTTGTTTGTTTTGGTGCATTTGACAATAAAGTTTCCCTCTCTTTCTCTCTCTCTCTCTGCTCCCCACCTCCTTGCTGCAGGTTTTGCTCAGGAGTTAGCCACTCAGGAATTCCTAGTGCCTGACTGAGCAGTAATTTAGCAAGCTCTCTTGTGCTCTTTTCCTGTCAGCATTAACATGTCAATTCATTTTAATAGTCTGGGCATGCTCAGTGGGCATGCATTTTCTCAGCAGGAATCCCATGAGTCCACCCTGTGGTGCAGAAATGTGTTATAGCTTGTCTCAGGTCGCGAAGACTTCAGCAGGTTTATTTTCATTATGGCCAAGTGTATTTGTTAAGACAAAGCATGAAACAAGGAGGGGGGGAGGATGGGGCAGGAGGGAGGAGAATACATAAAATCAAGACCTTAAAATGTTAAATGGGTTATGTGTCTGATTGGTAATTTATGATTTGTACACAGAATAGGCTATAAATATTTCTTTTCTTCTTTTCTTTTTCTTTTTTCGTATTATTAAATGGCATAGTTTCAAAAAAATGTGTGCTGTCACTTTCTCTGTTTTTTGGGGAAATTAAATGATATCATGCCACATTGGGAATTATCTGTAATCATGATTAATAGTTGAAGTGGCTTTTATATTAAACTAAAATTTACTTGCCATCTTTCTCATTAAAGAGCTTTCAGATAGATTTGTATCTAATGTTTTGCCTCTCAAATATATAAAACCAGGAGACTGTCGAGTCTTTGATTATGATGCCAGGTTTTCTCAGTTAAAAATTCAGCTGCATTTGCAAAGGCTTTAAGAGCTATGAGGAAAATGTCTCATTTTAAGAGACAGGGCAGGAGAAGAAGAAAAAATAGCCTTTCTGAGGTACAGAAACTCTTGGCACTTTAAATGACATCTTTCCAGATGCAGCTTAAATTAAATCAAGGTATTTTGGTTGTACAGTACCTTAGTGTAATTAAATATTTATACATGCTGAGCTGTGTTATCAACATCCGTGTAGTGTGCATACATCTTGAGGCCAGCTGGACATTGCATAAATTCATCTAGATGACCTCAAAAAGGTAAGATTTTCATTTCTTTTAAGAGGTCCACTTCATTGAAAAATATTTTCCTGGTAGAGTCTGTCTGTCTGTTAATCCCTTCTATCAAAACATATCAGGAGTTCAGAAAGATACACTTGTAATAGAATTGTGTGGGAATGCACTAGTATTTGGGCATAATTACTGCAAGGTAGGTGGAGAATAATGCTTGGAATTTAAAGTTCGGCATGGGGAATTCCCTTAGTGTTGACCATATAAGGTATAGGACTTATTTCTTTTTTTTAATCTACAAAGTACCTCTTTTAAAGGAATAGCAGTAAATTTTATTTGGTATTGGGCAACAACAGATTTCCCACAAGTTTCTGGTGCAAGGAATGATGATGTGACATAGCATTGTGACACAGTGCTATACAAAACCAAAACTGTCCTTTGAAAATGAATTATGTATGTCTGCTAGTTAAACAGACACTCATCTTTATGCCCTAAATAATCTAGTGTAGTGACAAAAGAAATAAGTATTCTAAGGAGAGGCCACAGCTATTGAAGCAATGGTCAATAAGCAGGTGGTGACATGGTTCTTTGGAAGCAACGTCGGGAACGTACCGCAAAAAGTCAAAGCCGGTAGTCGTTAGACCATCACTGCCATAACTGACATGTAGTTCAGAACTACAGGGATGGACTAAATTCTTAAATTGACTTTTTGTTTCTACCGATCAGTGGAAGAGAAATAATTGAAAAAGATTGCAAAATGTCAATAATCATTTGTGTTGTGAATGTCAATCACTTAATCAGTGACAATGCCACAATGACCCAAGCAATGTATTTGTAAACCACTATCCTCTATTGGATAGAACTGCTCAGGTCCTGTGCTACAGGTCATGCATTGTATGCTGTTGAGTTAAGATGTCAATTTCACTTAAGTGGCTAGGACCTGTGCTATCAAAGGTCTTGCTTTCCTGATGTAGCTCTGAGTCACCATGTTCTGCAGTCTAGACTGAATTCACACAACACTCTTTTTCAGGGGGGTACAGGAGCAAACTACAACTGGAACAAGAGCAATTTTGTAGCTCTTCTTACTTGAGGAACATGGAATCATCAAGGGGAGAGAGGAGGAGTAAGAGTTGTATAAAACTCTCAAAATTGGGTTTGGACCAACAACTGCTAACAAGGGTGTTGTTTGAATGAAACTTCAGGTCCATGCACACATGATGTGCAGACCGAACTGTCACTGCATGTGCATGGACATGATTTATTTATTTATATATAAAAATTATCCCGCCTCTTCTGCCCACAGGGCAGCCCGGGGTGCCAAACAACAAATATAAAAACAATAGAACAATAAAACAATTAAATCAGTTTAAAATTTCACATATATGCAGGTAACAAAACTTCCTTCCCCCCCAGCCCCACCCACTCCACCCACGCTACCCCTTGCCAGAGGCCTGGCGGAACAGCCAGGTCTTACATAATAATCAAAATAACAGGAGGGTGGGGGCCAACCCAGCCTCCTCCGGGAGCTAATTCCACAGCACAGGGGCGGCCACCAAAAAAGATCTAACATCAGTGGCCATCCGCCTCGCCCGGGGAACTTCCAAAAAGGCTCCCACAGACGATCTCAAAGGTCTCACAGGCACATGGGGAGTGAGGCAGTCCCGCAGATAAGTAGGGCCCAGGCCGTGAAGGGCTTTACAGGTTTAGGCCAGCACCTTGAACCTGGCTTGGTGCTTTATAGGCAGCCAGTGCAGAGCCCGGAGCACAGGTGTCATATGCTTCCTCTGGCCTGCCCCTGTAAGGAGACGGGCTGTGGTATTCTGCACCAACTGCAGCCTGTGGACCAACTTCTCGGGCAGCCCCACATAGAGTGCGTTGCAGTATTCCAACCTCGAGGTGATGATGACAGTGGCAAGGTCGGAGTCTGAGAGATACGGCCAAAGTCGCTGGATAAGATGTAACTGCCGAAATGCACTCCCCACCACAGCCACAACCTGAGATTCCAAGCGGAGCCGTGAACTGAGGAGCACACCCAGACTCCACACTTGAGAGACCATGGGAGGGCGAACCCCCCCAAGAAGAGGAGATTCAACCATCCCCAGGCCCCACAAGCCCTCACTCATCAACATCACCTCTGTCTTGTCAGGATTCAATTGCAGATGGCTCAACCTCATCCAAGCCCCCACAGCTGACAGATAAAGGAGACTGTGTGACCTGGGTCAGTAGAAAAAGAGAGGTAGAGCTGAGTGTCATCAGCATACTGATGACACTGCATGCCCTAAAACCCTTTCACGATCTCCCCTAATGGCTGCATATAGATGTTAAACAAGAGGGGGGACAGAATGGCACTCTGCGGGACTCCACATGTGAGGTCCCGGGGGGAAGATGTACACTCCCCCAAGACCACTCGGTGAGTTCTCCCAGCCAGGAATTAACGAAACCAGTCGAAGACCTTCCCGCCAATCCCAGCACAGTCCCGCAGGTGGGTCACCAACACCTCATGGTCAACAGTATCGAATTCAGCTGAAAGGTCTAGCAGGGCCAACAGGGTTTAATGACCCTGGTCCAATGCCAGACAGAGATTGTCGATCAAGGCCACCAATGCAGTCTCCATAACCAGGCCGAAAACCAGACTAAGAGGGATCAAGGAAACCGGTGCGGTCCAAATGTTCCTGGAGCTGCTGTGCCACAACCGGTTCAATAACCTTCCCTAGAAAGGGCAGGTTAGAGACTGGCCGATAATTGGAGGTAGCATCAGCGTTAAGAGATGGTTTCTTGAGCAGGGGCCTAACCACAGCCTCTTTCAGGCAATCCGGGACCCTGCCCTCCCGCAGGGAGGCTCTAACCACGCCAGCCAGCAATGGCCATAATGTCTCCTGGTTGGCTTTCACCAGCCAGGACGGGCATGAATCTTGTTCACAAGTAGTGGCACGAACAGATCCCAACAAGGACTCCACATCAGCAGGTGATACCATCTGAAACCGATCCCACAAAACAGGACAGGACGGTGCCTCCATAACCCCAAGATGATCCTCTTCAATAACTATGGTACTGAAGTTGTGGCAGATGCGAGCGATCTTATCCACAAAGTACTCAATAAACTGGTCACAGCGGTCACTGGATTGCTCCAGGTCCCGGAGGAGGCAGGCAGGACTGACCAAGCCTTTCACCACCTGGAAAAGCTCAGCTGGACGTGAATTTGCAGACGCTATGAGGGCAGCAAAGAACTGCTTCTTTGCTGCCTGCACCACCACAGAATAGGCTTTAAACTGCTCTTATGCTGCGATCGATCGTACTTATCACGAGTCTGGCACCACCATCACTCTAACCACCTCGCTTCAAACACCACAGGCCCTCAGTAAACCAAGGAGACCTGCGGGAGACTCGGGAGGGCAGCGGATGCCTAGGAGCCACTTTGTCAATGGTCTCGGCCAACAAGACATTCCAGAAGACTACGGAATCATTGATAGAGTGGGTGTCAAGGTTGAGGGGAAAATCCCCCAGAATGTTCCGGAACTGATTCGGGTCCATAAGTCTCTGGCGGTGGACCAATCTAATAGGTCCTGCACCTTGTCGGGGGCTGACATGCACCAGAATGCATGCCTTAAGGAGGTAATGGTCAGACTATGACAAAGGCTCCGCCTCCCCTAATATCTACTAACTGAGCCCCCGCCTCAATGCCAGTGCAAAAAACCAAATCCAGCGTGTGTCCCTCCTCATGTATGGGGCCTCAGATGACTTGGGACAGCCCCATGGTTGTCATGGAGGCCATGAACTCATGCCTTGCTCCTCCAAGATTGGTGTCAGTGTGGATATTAAAATCCCTTGTTGATTTTAATATCACATGCACTTGTTGGCCTGACAGGAGTCTACAATGCCACTTGAGTCCAATAATGTTTCCCTGCCCCAGGAAAGCTCAATGTTATGGTGACAGACTTGGATGTCAGCACATGAGGACCCCCACAGGGACAACATGTGCATGCACAGTTCGGTCTGAGGATTGCACATGAGGGGCCCCTAATGCCAAGTCAATTGTGAGGTTAGATGGCTAGAGGGTTTACTTTGGAATACTGTACCCTGTTTTACCTCAGAAAGGGTACAGTTCAAGATTCTTCATGCTACCCCACTTGTATGCCTCAGTATTTTTCCTTAATTCAAAAATTCCAACTCAGTCCTCAGCCTTTCTTCTAAGATTACCAACAAGGGTACCGACTGTTTTCAAAATTCAGTGCTGAGTTGCAACAACTCTTTTGTTCTCCCAAGTCCCTCATGTGGAGAGTCCAACAATCATCCATCATATCCCCTCTTTTCTTTTGACATCTAAATGAGACCCCTGGAATAGACAAGTGCTAGAGGGTGAAAACAGACATGATGCTAACCACCCTTTAAGCACCCTTGGTGGTCATTTATGCATGTTTCAGGGCTGCATAGGGCACCAATACAGCCCTGCCACATGCATAAATAACCACCAAGGATGGTTAAAGGGTGGTTAGCGTCATGTCTGTTTTCACCCAGAGACTCAAGAGCCCAAAATATCCCAGTGACCCATAACTATATTGATTTCACCACAGGGATAGTTAAGATGTCAGAATAGTATGAAGAAAAAGAAGAGGAAAATTCTTGTTAAGACATTGGGCAAGGCCACATGAGATGTTAATACACTTTGGGCGGCATTATCCCACTTTTACCAATGTTAACACACAATGCAACTGATTATATGGATGGCGACCGCTAGATGTCCACTCAGCCCTGCCCTGAAGTGGGAAGCCGGCTGACGTGATCTGTCTGCTGGAGACCAGTGACACATCATGTGTTACCATTGCCCAATGTGGGATAGCACTGCTCAAAGTGTGTTAACGGGCCACCTCCTGTGTGGCCCATGCAGCCCCACCCTGCAGTAGGACCCACCAGCACCATAAAGCATCAGGCACAGTTCACCATTCCCATGTGTCCATGTCACAGCCAAGGGCAGGAGATCGGGCACGCCAAGGGATCGTGAGTGGTATGGGGCCAGGTGCCCATACGTATGGACAGCTCCTTAGACCATCCTGGGGCATAGTGGGACTTGTGAAGTGTCCTACCAGCCTGGTTTCCCCATAGCGGGGCATATTGTGTGGCCTGCTCTCTCCGCCGGCCCAAAGTGTGGCAGCTGTGTTCACCCTCCCAGGGTGGGCAGGGAAATGGGCCCGCACTATCTCATGTGGAGTCTTTCCAACCCATTGTCTCCAACTTCATTGAAAATCAGTACTTGTGTATTAAAACTGTGAGTTGGTCTGGTGTCCAATTTCCTACCTCTCTAAGCTTGAATAGCCAAGTATCATACACAACTGAAAGTTTTCTTCTGCCTCCATTTCACTAGGAAACTTTACCCCTTCCTTCTGGATGGAGACTTGATCATACTGATGGGGCCAAGCAGTATGCACACTGGTCAGTGGTCACCCCCAACCATGATTACTATAATTCAGTCCATTTGAAGCTCAGTATATATAGATTATTCACCAGCTCCTGCTGATATAGATTACAGCAACCTGTCTTCCATAGCATAGGCTGGTATGAGCCATTCACGCCTCTTCCCTCATCTCTGCTTGACCAAATCTCTGATGAATGTTGGGTCAAACCCTTCTCACCTCAGTTACGTAAATGCCAATACTGATGCTAAGGATTTGGCCCTACGTTGTGTAGACTAATTTCAAAGACTGACAAAACTAGAGACTCTAAAGAAGCATTTCTTTTTCTGGCTTAGTCACCTGTAAAAAAAGGTGCAATTATTTGATAACTTCACGACCTTTTATTTATTGTTACCCATTTTCACAGTTGTGCCATAGTTTCTATCAAACAGATTGCAGTTCCTTGAACCCACACATTTCACTACATAAAATTATACAGAGTTCAGTTTTTCTCTCCACAGTGGATGTTGCTGATGATGAATGCGAGTGTCTCTGAAAAGGAAAAATCCTTCCTTCCTTCCTTCCTTCCTTCCTTTGCATAACAGTAATAGAGAACAGGGGTTCTCAACTTTTTCATCTACAGACCCCTAAAATCTTTTTATGGAGGTGAGAGACCCCCCCCCCCACTCCCTGACATTGAGATTCCCGACCCCCACAGACCTCCCAGCTTCCCTGGCTCCACTCTGACCACCTCCACCATGGTGCTTCTCCCAAATGTTCTCTGCAGCCCCACTTACTGCGCTGAGCCTGAGGCTGCGCTGTCTGCCTTGTGTCATGCCGCTGGTGCCTGATTTGACCCATGTGCTGCAGGGCAACGCTTTTGCTTCTGGTGCTTCTCTTCTCTGCTCAAAGGCCGGGAGCAGAGGCAGAGACTGACCACAGGTTGAGAACCACTGATATAGATGATAGCAATACACTTTTATATAAGATGGCTAAAAACCTTAAATAAAATCTGCTTCTGGGTTCATACAACATACGACACTGATTTGAGCTTCCAGATTTCTGAGCTTTACTGGTAATGCTAAACTTCTTGTACTTAGGGAAAAGAGGACAACAGCTGAATATATTTTCTAAATGAAGAATTACATGAATTACAAGTCCAGTGCCAAGAGTGGAAGACAGGTTTCCTGTACAATGGCAATTGGATTTTCTTAACATCTCTGTTAGATTGCTGTACTGTGTAACTCCTGATAACCAAAAGAATTCATGAGTCATATTATACTTTAGTCAATTTTTACAAACACAAGACTTAGTATAGGTGCTGGTGGTCATTGTCCTAACTGAAATACACAATCCCTAATGGTCACCAGGCAAAATATGTGGCACAAACATTTTTAATGTGTCAATGAAGTAAAATAATAAAATGATTATTTTCTACGGATTTCTTTGTCATTTTTTTTAATTGTTGGATTTATTGCTTTCCAGAATTACACTGCACCTCCCTATCAAAGAAAACCTTGTAATGGGAAAAGTTTACAAAGGCGTTCTCGTGATTCATTAGGACATTATGTAGACTCAGTTCATAAGTCATGTGCTAATGACAATAGTGTCTTTGTGGCTCTTTTAAAATATGGATGAAATACGAGGCCTTTGCCAAGGTACAAAGTGTCATTAAGGGCTCAGGTGGTTAAAATCAACATGAAAAATACATGCTGCATTTTCTCTCCTTAAATACAATAATGTAATCAGATTTCAAGTCATCTTACCTACCTCACTTACAGCTTTATGGAGATTAATTAGTTTTAGCCCCCGTCACATGATCTTTTCTGCCTGCCATTTAGCTACATTTGCTATCTGACTAAAACCGGTAAGCTGCCTCCAGCCCCAAAGGACAGATTCAGTTTTAGTATTGGTTGCCGTCTCCCTTTGATTTAAAGGTATATTGTTGCAGTCATAGGTCAATTATTTTGTTGCTAATTAGGCTTGTGTTGTCATTCAGATTCAAAAGTAAGAAGTAACTTCTTCAGTTATTGAGCTGCAAAAGGATTTTTTTTTCTTCAGCAACATGATCCTCTTGTCATTTAGTGTTTGTGCAAAGTCCTAGCACTAGAAGGAGTCCCTTTCTTTTCAGTGGGGCTTGTGCCTGCACTATATGCAAACACTGGCACAGTACCTATAAGCTCTGGAAATTGTGCTGTAGGTGAAGAGTGATGGAGCTGTTTTCCATCTTCCCTAATTCAGTGTCTTTGTACACTTGGCTGCTATAGTATCTATGACTATTCTCTCCTGTCACTGTGTCAAACTCCTGGCCTGAACCCTGTAATCTAGGGACTTGATGCAAGCGAGTCAACTGAAGGGGAATCCTTGTTACCTCGGTCAGCCAGACTGAGGTAATGATGTTCGGTAGGCCTTGTGACTTAGTGAGACTGGGGACCCCCATCATTGATGGGGTCCTGCCTTCCCTAGTCACCCAGGTTTGTAGCCTTGGGGTGCTGTTGGATTCATTACTGGGAGCTGGTATAGCCTAGTGGATAATGGTTCAAATCCTGGCTTAGTCATGAACACACTGGAAGGCTTTGAGAAGGCATTAGCTCTCTGCATTATTTTCCCCACCTGTAAAATGGTAATAATAACGACCAACCGCACCGGGTTGTTGAGAGGGTGAACCAGATAAGAATTATAAAACACTTTGAATACTGAAAGTACTATATAAATGTTTGTAGCATAACTGGTAGGAATGGGACTTTCTGCAAATTACCGGTTACCGGTTTTACTGGTATTGGTTTTATCCGCTATCAAATTTATTAGAATCGGTATATCAGTTTTTTAACTGCTGATTTTTCAGATCTTTAACATTGCGGCCATTTTTAAAATGACCGCAATGTTAAAGATCCGAAAAATCGTCAATGTTAAAAAAAGATATACTGATACCGATATTATCAGTATTATCAGATTAATTCGATATTGCCAATTATCGACATTATCGGATTAATCCGATACCGATAGTCCCATCCTTAATAACTGGATTTAAGGAAGGATTAGGCAAGTTTCTGAAGCATAGGTCCACTAGCAGCTATTATCCAGGTAGGTTTTAGGGAAAGCAACCTCTTACTGTAAGGAGGTGGGAGTGAACAATAGGGTATGAATTGCCTCATTGTGACCTGTTAGACACTTCTTCCAAGTACCAAGCTTGAACACTATTGGAGACTAGTGCTGGACTCGATGGACCATTGGTCTGACCCAGTATGGCACTACCTATGTTCTCATGTTCTTATTGCTGCACTGGCTTCTCTGGTTCTGGTGGTGGCTAGAGAGCCTTTCACCATTTCTGCCTGGTGAGAAGGCTGTGTGACCCTTTCTTGCGGACTCAGATCTAGCAACTATCATTCCCACCATTCATGTCTTCGCAACCCCAGGTCTTAACTTCTGTGGTGGACTCTGTGTGGGGCTGCCCCTGAAGAGTGTTCAGAGGCTTCAGCTGGTGCAGAATATGGTGGCCCACCTACTGATGGGACTCAGAGTGAGCCATCAGGAGCACACTACACTAGTGAGCTGGGGTCTGCACTGGCTTCTTGTAGCCTTCTGATCACAACTCAAGGTGCTGTCTACACACAATAAAGTCCTAAATGGCTTGGGCCCAACATACCTTATGGATCACCTCCAACTTTGTCCCATCACTCTCTCTTTGGTCAGCCAGTTGTCGGCTTCTGTCCATGTCCTTTGAGTGCCAAATATGGATAGTGAGTATGCAGGCAGAGTCGTTCTCAGTGGCTGCTCTCCAGTTCTGGAACTCTCTTCTCTGCAAGGTTTGCCAAAGCTCCAGCCTACGCACCTTTCTCCTGCATGTTTGCTGTTGTAACCCCAATTTTGTATGTCTAAATTACTCACCTGGATCTTGAAAACCCAACTCTTTAAACTTCCAGATATACTCATGGATTTAGGAAGTCTTTGATCTCTGTGGTTTTACAAATCTGGATCCTGTAACACCCAGGTGTAGTGTCTCAAACTTGTGTGTATAAAATGTTCTCCTGGTAAACGACTTTGCTCCTGGCAGCCATGATCACGTTGTGCCCATGGCAACCCCTCTTGTCTACAACTGAGCTCTCCAGCACCACTACTGCAGACTGCTTCAGGGCAGCATGTGTGCGTGAAGAATGCATCCACAAGCTAATTTGTGGACTTGTAAACCCAGAGGATTGAAAGACCAGCACTTTAAGGTGTGTGTAAAAACAACCAATATAAAACATTTTTGTGTAGGCAGGCTTTCAGTGGTCCAGGGATGGTTAGGGGTGGGCATTATTGTGGATATTATTGTAACCCTCCCTAAGCCTCCTTTTTGTGGGATGGGTGGGATATAAATTTAAAGAGATGAGAGAGAGAGAGAGAGAGAGAGAGAGAGAGAGAGCATATAAGCACTCAGGAATCAGATGAGTAAGTTTTCTCTTTCTCCTTTCTCGTGTAGAGGAATCTGAGTTTGTGTGTGATTGATTAATTTGTCACAGTTTGGCACTTCATTTTGTTGTGGTTGTTTTTTTATTTTTTTAAAGTGCATCACTTCTGTTCTGTCTGAAGGGCATGTGGGCTCTAGATCGGAATAAATTGTAATATCATTTAAAATAGCAATTAATTCTGTGATCCAGTGTTCCTGGTGGTTGTGTTGAATGTTGAATTTGGAAATGGTACAGTAGATAATCAGACATTCAACAAGACCACCCATTGACTTCATAATGGTTGTGAAAGTTGAGTAGGATTTGGCCCTTATTGCAGATAGATTAAAAGCTCCGATTAAATACGTGTGGTTTGTGCTTCTGTCTAGTTTACATTAGGTTATTTTTAAAAGTTAATAACACAGGAATGTGATTGGAGCTGGGGGTCTTAATTGAGATGTATGTAGAGTGACTTTGGCGATCTCTACTTCATTAATTAACGTAACGTATGAACAATATCTCAACCTCTAACACAGTCCTTGTTTTGAAATGAGTTGGAGTGAAATAGCTTCCTTTCACACTCACACACACACACACACACACACACACACACACACACACACACACAGAGTGAGATTGTTAGGGCCAAAGCCACTGAACCATCACTATGGACATTACTTATATTGCTTATTTGTCACTTATTTGGTGGCTCTTTTTGTAATTTCCTTTATGGCAAATGTGCACCTTCATTAAATAGGACTCTGTGTGTTCAGCAATATAGAGAAGAGCTTTCTAGCCCTGGCCAAGAAGGTGCCACAGGATTTTCACTGCTCAGGTGTTGCAGAACCTAATCCTTATTCAGGAACCAAAATTATCTATTTTCCTTGCCTGCAGAGCTTGGATTCCTGCCTTTGGCTGTAGCCCCAGACTCCTGCAGAAGATGAAGACATCCCCCCATGCCTATATATGGAAAGAGGCCAACATGGATGCCATCAGAAGGATTCAGCTGAGCATATGCCGAGAAAATTGTGGCATCCATACTGTACATGAGGGCAGGTCTGACTGAACACACCAGTATATTGGAGATTATGGCCCTGAAAAGAAAACATAGGTTTGCTGAAAATGTCATTCAGGGATGTGCTAACTGTTATTTCCTGGCTCTGATCACAAGTGCTTTCAACACATTCTGTTCCTCTACCTCCGTTGCCTGCTTCACTGGCTACAGGCAAAGTAATATCTCTCTTGTGTTCTCACCTTCACCCATTTCCTAAACAAGGCAAAGGTATGAGAAAGGATGAAAACAGACATAATGTTAATTCCACTTTAAAGTTTCTTATGCATGTTGCAGGGCTCCATAGGACACCAATGCAGCCCTGCTGCAACATTCACAAGAAATGTTAAAGTGATGTTCAAGTGGTGTTAAAGTGGAGTTAACTTTATGTCTTTTTTCACCAAAGGCTTGCAGAGTTAAAGTGTCTTTCTGATGGAACACTGAAAGGAAAAAAGAAGAAAGAGACCAATTGGGGTTAGATCCCTTCATGCCGCTACCCCCAACTGAGTGTTTGGACTCCATTACTTGGGCTCCATAATGAGTGTAAAGAGAGGGACGCAAAGCCTGCCTTCCCCAGGAGCTGCTCCAGGGTCATGCCCCCACATTCTCCCACTCCTAGCTCTGTTTTGGTCCACTTTAGACAGACGAGCAGGTGTTCCCAGACCATAGTCCACCCATACACTGCAGAGTTGTGGCCACTCACCCGTTGTTTTAGGCTGGCGGCTGCAGTCAGGGCTGACTGGGGCAACAGCTGTTTGGGCATGGGCCGGAAGCGTGGGTCTTCCCAGTTGATGGACTACAGCACCACATTAATCCATTGTCATCCCATGTTTAGCTGTCCCATGCCACATGGTGTGCTCTGATGTTTTGGAATGCTGCCAGGGGGCTGCTCTGGAGCGGGCACAACCTGCTCCGCTTTGCAAATCTGGTGGGTGCCTATACACGGACCAGTCAAGCCAGGGGGTGAAGTGGGCTGACTCAGGCAGAAGTGGAGCTGCGGTCTGTCTGAACTGGTCCCCAATGTCAGTCTGCCAGGGCATTTCATTTACAGGGATTGCTCTCAGACTTAGTGCCTCCAGTATGCTTGCGATAGTCTATATTCTTAAGTTGTTCCCCTAAGTACTTCCTGAAATACGACTTCCCTGTCTGGCTGTATGAATTCCTCATGGACCCCTTGTCTCTCTCCCCTCCACCCTTCAGGTATTTTATTTTTGAACAGACGTGTCAACAAAAGTGATCATGTGTAAAGAGGTACATGAACCCCGGTGGCATTGCTGTCTTCCTGTGGAAGAGATTACATGCGCAGCATTAGGCAGACTTCCCCCCACAATCCATCTTTGGTTGATAGTTACCTGTGCCTCACTTATTTATTTTATATTTTCTTATGAAAGATTTTTATCCTGCCCCTCCTGCCCACAGGACAGCTCAGCGAAGGGACAGCAAGGTGGCGAACAGCAATCTAAAACAATAATACAATAAAAACTATTTTAAAAATTAAAAAATCCCATATGCAGGGAGAAAGATACCTTCCCAACCTCCCAACCCCCCTACCCTCCTTTGCCAAAGGCCTGGCAGAACAGCCAGGTCTTACATAAACATCAAAATGACAGAAGAGTGGGGGCCAACCGAGCCTCCTCCGGGAGCGAACTCCGCAGCACAGGGGCAGCCACCAAAAAAGATCTAACATCGGTGGTCACCCATCTCACCTGGGGAACCTGCAAAAAGGCTCCCATGGACAATCTCAGGGGTCGCACGGGCACATGGGGAGTGAGGCGGTCCCACAGATAAGCAGGACTCAGGTCATGAAGGGCTTTAAAGGTCAAAACCAGCACCTTGAACCTGGTCCGGTGCTTTATAGGCAGCCAGCGCAGAACCTGGAACACAGGTGTTATGTGCTCCCTGCGGCCTGCCCCTGTAAGGAGACGGGACGCGGTATTCTGCACCAGCTGCAGCCTCCAGACCAGTTTCTCTGGCAGCCCCATGTAGAGTGCATTGCAGTAATCCAGCCTTGAGGTGATGAAGGCATGGATGACAGTGGCGAGGTCAGAGTCTGAGAAATATGGTTGAAGCCACCGGACAAGATGTAACTGCCGAAACGCACTCCCTGCCATGGCCACAACCTGAGATTGCAGGTTGAGCCGTGAATCGAGGAGCACACCCAGACTCCACACCTGAGAGACCATGGGAGGGTGACCCCCCCAACAAGAGGAAATTCAACCATTCCCAGGCCCCCGAAGCCCTCGCCCACCAACATCACGTCCATCTTGTCAGGATGCAGCTGCAGATGGCTCAACCTCATCCAAGCCCCCAGAGCTGACAGGCACTGGGAAAATAAGGAGACTGCACTTAAACTGACAAGCCCTATACCTAACATGAGGTCACTATCAGAAGGAAGAAAACATTCCTAAATGCATTTATCTTGGGGGACTTCAACATCCATGCCACCGCCGACCTTGGGGGAGCAGAGCATGAGTTCATAGCCACCATGGCAACCATGGACCTGTCCCAGATGGTTATCGGCCTGACACATCATGGGGGACATACCTTAGACCTTATGTTTTGCACCAGCCTTGAGGTGGGTACTCCGTTAGTGGGGGAGATATCAGCTGTGCCCTTGTCATTACCTCCTGCAGACCTCTCTCTCCTGGTGCATGTCTGCCCCTGGAAAGGTGTGGAACCAATTTGGATGGTTCGCCCCCGGAGACTGATGGATTGCTCTGGGTGAGGTACCCTCTGATCTTGTCAGCTGTCTCATTGATGACCTGATTGAGTTATGGAATACCTTGTTGGCAGGGGCCATCAATCGGATGGCTACTAGGCATCTGCTGCCCAGGTGACAGCACTGCAGGCCTCCTTGGTTTTCCGAGGAACTGTGGTTGCTGAAGCGAGAAGGGCAGCGGTTGGAGCGATGGTGGCATCCACGTGCTGAAGCCGCCATATTGCATCATAGAGCCAGTTTACGAGCCTATGCCATGGCTATGCAGGCAGCAAAAAAGGAGTTTTTTGCTACCCTCATAGCATTCGCAAAATCCTGTCCAGCGGAGCTTTTCTGGGTGGTGTCGGGGCTGGTCAGTCTGGCCTCCCTCCACCTTGGAGTGGAGTCATCTACTGCACGCTGTGACATGTTTATGGATAAAATTGCTCATATTCACCATGACTTTGATGCCGCATTTATTACACTAGGGGAACTAGAGGTTATGGAAGCTCTTCCGTGTCTGAAGTTATGGAATCAATTCCAGTTGGAGACACCTGCCAATGTGGTGGATATTCTTGGGGTGGTCAGGGCCACCTCTTGTGAATTAGATCCATGCCCGTCCTGTCTGGTTAAGGCCTGCTGGGAGACAATGGGGCCATTGCTGCTTGGGGTGGTCATCGCCTCCCTTGCTGGGCTGTCTCAAGGAGGCGGTGGTGCGGCCTCTGCTTAAGAAACCATCACTTGACATTGACTCCTTCGCCAGCTATCGGCCTGTCTCTAACCTTCCCTTTTTAGGGAAGGTTATTCAATGGGTAGTGGCTTAACAGCTGCAGGGGCATCTTGATCAAAGCCATTTTCTTGATCCCTCTCAGTTGGGATTTCTTCTGGGGTATGGCACTGAGACTGCACTTGTGGCATTGGTTCATGATCTATACCAGGAATTGGATTGGGGTCGTTCGACCCTGATGATTTTATTAGATCTGTTAGCTGCATTTGATACCATTGATCATGAGATGTTGGTGACGTGCCTGTGGGATTGTGCTTGAGTGGGCAGGACTGTTATTGAATGGTTCTGCTCCTTCCTGACCAGAAGAACTCAGAAAGTGGTGCTTGGGGATTATTTTTCATCATACCGAGACCTCTCATGTGGGGTCCCGCAGGTTCTGTCTTGTCCCCTCTCTTGTTCAGTGTGTATATGCAGTCTCTCAGTGAGGTGATTAGGGGGTTTGGTATGCGGTTTCATCAATATGCTCAGGACACCCAGCTTTACCTCTCATTTTCAACAGACCCAGGCCCAGCAGTCTCAGTGCTTACTCAGTGTCTGACAGCTGTGGGGGACTGGATGAAGGCTAATCGACTGAAGTTGAATCCTGACAAGATGAAGGTGATGTTGGTGGGTAAGGCGGTGGAGATGGCAACCCCCATTATTGATGGGGTCTGCCCTCCACTAGTCTCTCAGGTATGGAGTCTGGAGGTGCTCCTCAACTTGCAGCTCTGCCTGGATACGCAGGTGGAGGCTGTGGCAAGAAGTGCCTTCTGCTAATTACATCTGGTGCGACAGCTCCGGCCATTTGTTTCAGACTCTGACCTGGCCACTATCATCCATGCTTTCATCACCTCTAAATTGGACTACTGTAATGCTCTCTATGTGGGGCTACCCATGGTGACGGCTTGGAAATTGCAACTGGTGCAGAATGTGGCGGCCTGTGGAACTGGGCCACCGGGAGCATATTACACCCATTCTCCTTTCTCTGCACTGGCTGCCAGTAGTTTTCCAGGCCTGCTTCAAGGTGTAGGTCTTGACTTATAAAGGCCTAAATGGCCTAGGCCCTACCTATCTGCAGGACCGCCTCACCCCCCGGATTCTGGATCGACCCCTGCAGCCATCCGGGGGTGCCCTGGTCAAGTTCCCCTGAGTCTTCCAGGGGACCACACTGGGGAGGGCATTCTCGGTGGTCGCACTATGGCTATGGAACTTCCGGTGGAGGCTTTGTTGGCTCTGGACCTCCCCTCCTTTTGAAGAAGTTGTAAGATCTGGCTATTCCACCAGGCGTTTGGCGGGGGAGATGGGTAATCTGGTGGGGGGAGTGGGTTAGTGTGGTGGGTGGGGCGGGATATTTTTATCCTCCTTTTATGAGTTGTTTTAGCTTTATTGTTGTTTTATTTTTGTTGTGATTGTAAGTCTCCCCGAACTGCCTGTGGTAGGAGGGCTGGGGTAGCAAATTAAATAAATAAATAAATAAATAATGTTGTATGTTGAGGGCAGGATTCCAAGTCAGGAGTGTACAGCCTGTACTCCTGTTCCAATGATACTGGGAATATGCGACATCTCTTCCAGCTCAGAGCTGTATAATGTGCTTATGGAAAGCAAGTTTCTGCATCTTGTGAATAAGGTTAATTGTTTCTGGAATAATAAGTCTCCACTCCCTTTTGGCTTTCTATGAAAGACCATAGCCCTGGCTAAGAAATAGTTCCACGAGTCCGCCAAGTGTTTGCTGAATTAAGTGGTGACGGCTGTGATTTTCACATCTATTGTTACATGGTACATGAGTGATGTTGTGGGCCACATAATTTTTCATTTTAATTTTTATCTTTTTATTATTTAATTTAATTTATTTATGTATATAAATTTTTTATATCCTCCTGTCCCTTCCTGCCTTGGCAGCTTGGGGCAGCAAACAACATAAAAATATATAATAGATAATACAAAATATAAAATATAAATATATAAAAAGATAAACATATAAAAAGATAAACAATAATCTTAACACAGGCCAGCAGCCCCCCCCCCACTCAACCCAACACTAACCCTCTCACTACCCGTCTCCCCCACTGAAAACCTGGAGGAACAACCAGGTTTTACATTGATGTCTGAAGGAGGGGAGATCCTGGGCCTGACGTACCTCCACTGGGAGAGAGTTCCAGAAATGGGGTGTGGTGAGTTCTTCTGGCCAGAAATGAGTGGAACCATTCAAGAACAATCCCACCCACCCTGGCCCAGTCCAGCAGATGAGTCACCAACATATCATAGTCAATGGTATCAAAAGAAGCCGATAGATCTAAGAGGACCAAAAGTGACAACTGTCCCTGATCTAAAGCATGGTGCAGCTTGTCGACTAAGGCCACAAGCGCATACCCCGGATGAAAACCAAACTCTGAGGGGTTCAAGAAAATGATCCGGTCGAGATGCTCCTGAAGCTGCTGGACCACCACCCATTCAATAATCTTCCCTAAAAGGGGATGGCTAGAGACTGGTCGATAGCTGGCAAGGGTATCCACATCAAGTGATGGCTCTTTGAGCAAGGGTCGCATCATGGCCTCCTTAAGACACCCTGGAACCCTGCCTTCCACAAGGGAGGCATTGGACACGCATGCCAACACCGATACCAATGTCTCCCTGGTGGCCTTGACTAACTAGTGCATGGATCTAATTCACAGGTTGTGGCCCTAACAGCCCCCAGGACCTCCCCCACATAAGCAGGAATGACTGACCAAAATGGATCCCACAAAACAGGACAAGCCAGGGCATTCACAGCCTCTGGTTTCCCAACTGTATCAATTGCAGCAGCAAAGTCATGATGAATGCGAGCTATTTTATCCACAAAAAAATTATCAAAAAACCTATCACAGCGTGCCCAGGAAATCTCCACTTCCAGGTGGAGAGAGGCTGGACTGACCAACTCCTTCACCACTTGGAAGAGCTCCGCTGAGTGAGATTTTGTGGACACTATGATGACAGCAAAGAATATCTTCTTTGCTGCATGCACAGCTACCACATAGACTTTCAAACTAGCTCTATGTTGCAATATGTTGTCTTCAGAATGAGTACAGCACCACCATTGCTCTAACTGCCCCAAAAGCTGGTCCGGAGGCTGCAGCTGGTGCAGAATGCTGCAGCCCGTCTCCTTATGGGGGCAGGTCTCAGGGAGCACATGACACCAGTGCTCCAGGCTCTGTACTGGCTGCCTATAAAGCACCGGGCCAGGTTCAAGGTTCTGGTTTTAACCTTTAAAGCCCTTCACGGCCTGGGCCTTACTTATCTATGGGACCGCCTCACTTCCCATGTGTCTGTGCGACCTTTGAGATCATCTGTGGAGCCTTTTTGGAGGTTCCCTCGTCGAGGTGGGTGGCCACTGATTTTAGATCTTTATGGTGGCTGCCTCTGTGCTGTGGAATTCGCTCTTGGAGGAGGCTGGGGTGGCCCCCACTCTCCTGTTATTTCGATGTTTATGTAAGACCTGACTGTTCTGCCCGGCCTTTAGTGAGGGGTAGGGGTTGGGTGGGTGAAGTTGTGGGGGAGGGAGTGTTTTCTTCCACATAATGTGGAAATTTTAACTGTTTTAAATGTTTTATTATTTTATTGGTTTTTTATAGTTGTTGTTCACCACCCCAGGCTGCCCTGTGGGCAGGAGGGATAGAAATTTTATATGAATAAATAAAATAAATAAATAAATAAATAAAACTGCCTCCCCTCTAATTTCAATTGCTGCAGGTCCTCCGTGAACAACAAGGACCTGCGACTCAGATGTTTGGGAAGTAAACGCCTGGGGGCCACCCAGTCAACGGCCTCAGATAGCCAGGTGTTCTAGAAAGCAACGAGGTTATCAAGCAGGTGGGTATCGAGATCAGAGGGTATCTCCCCCAGAGCATTCTGGAACAGTTTTGGTTCCATAAGTCTCCGGGGGTGAACCAACTGATCTGGTTCCACACATTTCCAGGGGCAGATGTGCGCCAGGAGTTGGGTCCAAAGGAGGTAATGGTCCGTCCAAGACAAGGGCAGTCCTGTCACATCTCCCACTAATGGATCCCCTGCCTCTAGGCTGGTGCAAAAAAACAAATCCAGAGTGTGACCACCATCATGTGTTGGGCCCCTCACTATTTGAGATAAGCCCCTGGTCACTATGCTGGCCATGAGCTCATACTCCGCTTGAGAAAGATTCGTGTCGGCGTGTATGTTGAAGTCCCCTAGAACCACCATGCTCTGGGATCTCAAGGCCACCTCTGACACCAGCTCAGCTACAGCATGTAGGGAAGCAGCTGGACAGATAGGTGGTTGGTAAACCAGCAGCAACCCCATACTGCCTCTGACCAAATCAAACACCAGATGGAGACACTCTATATCTGGTGGATTCTGCACCAGATACCGCCAGGCGGCCCACTAGTCCTTTAAAATAATTGCTACACTGTCCCCCGTCCCTCCAGCCATGGCTGATGCTACATGGAGTACCCAGCTTGAACAAGGTCAGCCAAAATAGGCTATGACTCAATGTCCAGCCAGTCCTCCATGAGACACACGAGGTTGGCCGCCTGGTCCAGGATTGGTTCCTGGACCGTAGATGATTTATTTACTACCAACCTCATGTTCAACAACATCAGAACAAGGCCCGGGGTCCTCTCACTTTCGGACACCACATCCTCTGCTGGAGGGTGAGAGAGTGGGACAAGAGCTAAACACCTGTCCCCCTTCCATGATCCAATTGGCCTCACCCCATGGACCCCACATAATTCCCCCATCCAGTCACAACCTCTATAATGACACCCCCCCAGCTCCCTCCCTCCTGGACCCCTCTCCACGGTATCCTACCAGGCCAGTGGGGGAGACCCCCTTCCCCCTGTATTCCCTCCCTCTCACTGAGGGATACATCACCGTATACCCTGAGGGCAGCCCCCCACTCCCACCAGGGAGAAACCCCCACTTGCCTAACCTGATCCCTAAGCTGATCCTCCTCTTACCCACCACAACCCTCCACCCACTCCCCTAAACCTAACCCCCCCAGTTCTAAAACCCCGTATAAAATAATTGATGCCCCCACCAACAGAGCCCCTCCTCCCAGTCCCTCCTGGTCCCTCTAAGGGTCTGGTGTAGCCTTTAGGCATGTGCCTCTGACACTGCCAGGCAGCAGGCCACTTTTCTCTCTCCCCAGGGTCCTGGAAGTCCACCTGGGAAACCCTGGCCCTGCCCCCTCTCCTCCCACAGAGAAGCCCTGGTCCCGCTTTTCTCTCCCTCAAGGATCCCGGAAGTTCCACCTGGGAAGTCTGCCTGGGAAGCCCTGGTCCCGCCACCTCTCCTCCTATTATCAACCCATAGTAAACAAGAAACTAGCTGCAAACTCCCATGAGTTGGTAGGATCAGGTCTCCGGTAAATTTTAAGTCCTAGCCTTACATTTTCAGAAGTGGCAAGTGGTTTTAGGATGCCAAAACTGAAGCACCTCAAGGGGCTGATTTTAGGGTTGCCATTGCCACTGACATATCCCCAGAATACAGGACATTGTGGGGGTGGGGGGGAGAATACAGGATATGCAGGAGGGGCGGAGGGGAGGAAGAGTGCAGCTGGCTCAGGGCTCCTTCCCAAATCCAGACACTATGGTAACACTAGCACACGCACACGTACACACATATACACACACACACTACTGGGACTACTGGCTCAGCTCTGAGTCCACATGCTGACAGTGCCACTGTTCCCACCCAGAAGTCATGAGATCATGACTTGGGCTTGTGCGTGTGAAAGTGGCAGAGCTATCAGTGTGTGGAAAATACAGGACAAAAATGTGCAAATAAGGGACAATGGAAAAACCCTTAAAAAAACAACACCGTCCTGTATAAAACAGGCCCTCCTTAGCTAATTTGGGGAGCGGAGAGAGCGAGCTGGTTGGCACTTTCTAAAGATTAGGTTCACTAGGGCCGGATCCAAGGAAGTTGGGGTCCTGTGAGAAAAGCTTGCGTGGGCCCCTTTTAAACATAGGAATCGTTGATGGGCACACACTGACTTCACCCATTAGAAAAATGAAAATGTTCCTGTAATTAATTTTTGATGTTCAGTTAAACTTAACATCCCCTTCAGGGGCTGCAGCGCTCCAGGCATAGCTGTTATGCATATATTATTACTTCAAGTTTACTAATAGCCCAATGTGTTGTGGACCCCATTCTGAATTGCTGCAGTTGCATAATGGTTATTGACCTGGATGTGGTCCTGCATCTCAGGCTGGGCACCCAAATGCTGCGTCACACAAAAGCTCATCACATTGGAAAATTTCGAGTTGTGGTTTCCAAGATTTTACCTGTGTCATCCCTGTTTTAAGATATAAAATATCATCCCAAAATTAAGGATATGCAAAGTTTGCCACGTATCAAATGAGATCCTGACTCCATCCTCAGATGGCATGACTCCATTATTGGTCCCAATTCACATTTTGGGAAGTTCTGATTTAGACAATTAAAAATGAATATTTTATTTCATGTGCAAAAAATAATAAGTCACATATAACACCCACAATGAGGAAGATAAGAACTTCTGTCTAGTTGTCATGAATAAAAGCATATATTAAAAATAAATGAGAAAAAACAAATAGAAAAATCAGAGAGAAGGAAAGCCAGATAAGAATGTCCTTAGAACGTTGCTAGGTATAGAATGAATTGGGCAAGAGCTTCCAGCTGTGTTGTATAATGCTTAAAATAATGGCAAAGAAACTGGTTCAAAAAAGTTCTAAATGCAGATAGCAAACACAACATTAGTGCTAACTAGAAACTACAGCTAGGAGAAATTACTCTTGAGTGGTCTCCAATTCGATACCTGTTATCTACTAATGCAGTCAAACGAAAAATGTCGGCATTACTACTGGACCCAGTTCACTAATATTTATTGCACTAAATCCAATCTATAATACAGTGTCAGCCTTGTACCAAAGCCGGAGACAGTAGTATTTATGATTATTAGTACAATATTGAATCATCCTGAACCAATTACTGATCCAATTACTGTGTCATTATTATCTTCTGAATAGGGCTTGATTTGTCTGTGATAAATATGATGCAATTAAACCACCTTTTTACATAATAAAACACTGCAGGTGTTTATTCTTAGTGCTTTACGGATACCAACAACCAATAGATTTAATTAAAAAAATCTTTGCAATAAATGTGAATTTCATTACATTGTTCTAACATTAGCGTATTTTGAAAGTACATCCTCCTGAAAGATATAATTGGGCTCTCTCTATTTAGGAGTCCCTAAAAGCTGAACTAAATGACCAAGCAAACAAAACCAGCCCTGCTTCCTAATATTCCAATAATTAATGTGCTTTCTTTAAAACACGCCTAATTGGTGTGTAACATTATAACTTAGCTGGAGAGGAAAAAAAGTTTATTTTAGTTTATTTGGGAAATATGAATGCTGTTATTAACAAAACATCATACAAATTAAAATCAGATTTTCTGCTCAATAAATTCAAATCCAGTCTTAAGTTCCTGGCACAACCTCCAGAAAAACAATATTGACTTAATGCTATTTTTGTATTAACAAGATGAACTAAAAGCTACAGTATTCTTTGCTTTTCAACCATTCTAAAAAAACACAACTCACATTATTATGGTGCTTCCCAATTGGTGGTGTACGGACCACTGATGGTCCCGGAAGTCAGGGTAGTTGGTCTACAGCTGGGCTGAGGGACCAGTTACAGATATAACAAAGGAGACTTTCCTCTGTATCAGCACTGCAGCCATCTGCAGTGGGAGAAGGGACTTAGGGATACCACATTGAGTGTATGCAAGGCTGTGGATATCTCCAGCGGGTGAATGATGGTCCACAAGTTTTTTGGGGTGTTGACGGTAGTCCATTTACCTCAAAAGTTGGGGATCAACTGGATTGCTATATTCAAAAATGCCACAACTTTAGGCCATAGTTATAGATATAAACAAAGTTGTGGACCTGTGGAGAAACTCACAGAAATTTAGTGAATCAATAATTTGATTGTGTTTCTGTAGTGTAGACCCAAGATTCAGTCTATAACTCTTTCTTTTCCCTACCCCAGTCTGCCCTACTACAGTGGTTCATTGACATGTCACTACTTTTTTGTTCTCTGACCTTTCTTCTCTCCTACTGCTACTGGCACTAACTTGTAAACTCCTCAGGGTAGGACACACCTCTGGCAGTGTGTTTTTACAATCCATAAAACAATGGAGTTGAGATCTTGAGTACGGGCCATGTTTGTAACTATATGACTTGATTGTGGTTTTTGGGACTAGGATATGCCTTCACTACTGCTGCACATGTTTGTGGTGTGCTTTGGGGAATAGCATCTGCTAATCATGAATGGAGGTTTCTGTTAAGCAAGAGGAAGTGGGAATCTTAGAATATAGCATTTTGAAAGTCACAGTTGACAGGGTAACATCCTGATCATCAGGGTTCCTAGTTTTCCGTTTAGAACAGAAAAACAGAGAAAAATGTGGAATTTCTGTTTTATCAGAGAAAAATCCAGTATTTCTGTTTTATCAGAGAAAAACACGGAATTCTGGGAAATTTCTGCCTGCAAAACCTCACTGGGAGCAGCAGTGTCAGCACAGCGGAAATTTAAAGAAGATGGAAGCTCTGTGGAGGTTCTGGTGTGCACCTGCATCTGAGAGAAGAGATTTGGTGTGAGAACACAGCTGCCCTGGCTTTTGGCAAGGCAGAGGTATGTTAAGGTCTGTGCCGGGGGTGGTAGGAGTTGGAGTGACACCCCCACATACACCTGCAGAGGGAGAGACTTGGGCTCCGTGCCAGGGTTGGCTGGTGTGGGATATTGTTTTATTTTGTTATTTGAGTGGCAGTGGCAACCAGTGCATCAAATTGTCACCAAAAATTAATACTTTTCAATAAACACTTTTAATTTTAACAGTAGAAAAATGCAAATTATGGTATTTTTTAATCAGAGATTTTAGGGGGTGGGGTTCAGAGAATGTTCAACTTTTTGGCAGTGAAAACTTGGCACCCTGCTGACCATGTAGCTACCATGGAACAAGGGGGCTCTGTTGAGCCCGGCCCTTGGACTCTGAGGATACAGGAAGGGATGGGGGGTTATTACACTGCCCCTGACAACCCTGAAAATTTTCTAGTGCCTGTTTGCAAAGGGCCTTACCAAGAAGGAAGTTTTCTGAGGTGGTAGAGGGCTGGCCTCATTCTCACCCACACTTAAAACTACCTTCCTGGTGGGATTGCTGCTGATCCCTGGGAGGGGAGCACGCACTAGGAGCTAGGGCAGCACAGCCTTCATGGGTAAGCTCTGTCTGACCCCCATCCTGGAGACCCTAACCCTTTGTCCTAGGGAGGGACAATGACATCATCCTGCACCCACTACCGCTTTGTTATGCCACTGATCCTGATTCTTCATCGGGTTCAACTTATTACCCAGAATTCAGGATGCATGAATGAGACCAACACACCGTGGATGCAGGTTTGGCGGTATTGCCTCAGTTTGCCAAGCTGACATTAACAGGGAGTACGTGGGTATAGGTCTCAATGCCAGTTCCTCTTCTGGCTTTGAAGAGGAAAAGTCAGTAACTCATATAATTTTACATCTAAATTTATCAGTTTTTTTTTGTTCCTCTTATTTCAGTTGAATGAACGAAGAGGCAGCACTTAAGAGGAAAAGAGTTGGCAGTGCTAAAGAAATATTGCTTCCATTTTTAGTTTCACCTAAAGGTACCCCAAAAGATCATGTTTATCATTCTTCCTCTCTTTTCAGGCTAAAATGTCTAGGCGAGAAGGTCATGACACCTAAGCCTTGTGTAAACCCATATAGCTGCATTAGGTTGAGACTGATATGCATTGCTGATACTGCGTCCCATATTAAGATTAAGGTGTCCCCTACAACTTTCTTTCAAGGGAGTTGTCAAGAGCCTTGTGGAGGATCGATGGGGTACAGACAAACACTTGTTCAACAACGGTTGAGCTGGCCCCCTCCCCTGCTCTGTGGTTGTTGCAAGGCCGGACCGATGCAGCAGTCAGGGCTGGCCTTACCACATTGTGACCCAAGGCAACCACCCTAGGCCCCACTCTTTCTAGGAAAGAGATTGGGGTCCCCCACTCCCTCCCAGCGGGCTCCCAAACACAACCACCTTTATGAACCTGTGGAGGGTGGCCCCAAGGGGCAGGGCCATGGCAGAGAGGCCACCAGGGAACCCATATTTTATTTTTACCCTGGGTCCTGAAAATTGTATGGCCAACCCCGGCATTAGCTGTCAAGTGGGACATGGTCCTGCGGGATTCCATGGGAGCTCAGCATTGATCAGGATGTACTCTTTCCTCACATAGATACAAGTGGTCACCCACCCCTCCCCCCGGTACAGAGTTCCTGGGAAGTAGGAGGGGAGGGGGGAGGATGTCGCTGCTGGTTTGTAGTGCCCTGAGGAAGGCAAATGCTGGTCCCCTTTTCACAGGGACTGTTGAGCATTTAAAAAAAAATTATTTTTTTTTAAATTCTGGAGAGTCTTCAGCTTTGCACTTTCTCCACAGCAGCCAGTAAGGCAGGTTAGTGTTAGGCTTGCTGAGATTGTGTTTGATTGCTTGATGCAACTTTGTGGGTGCAGTTATGATAATCCAATTCACAAGAGTGTAGTACTAACCCAAGTTGGCATCTCCTTAAGATATGAAGGGATGAATTGTGACCTGCCTGTCAAGGACTTGCACAGCTGCTGGAGGTGGCCTATGACCATTGACTTAAGGGATGTAAATGGAAACAACCCTTAAATCACTTTTAGGCTGCATAGGCCGCATTTAGGTGAGTGCTGCTCGCTCGCACTGTGAAATCATGTGGCTTGTAAAAGTGCTGCAGGCAGCTTTTAGACGTGCCTGTATGCACCATATTTTCAGTTGTGCATTCTTTAACAGCATAAATTAAATACCTCGATATGCAAGGTATTTAATTTGCACTGTTAAAGAATGCATGAGTGGAAATACCTCAATATGCGAGGCATTTCTTTTGCGCTGTTAAAGAATGCGCGACTGGAAATATGGCACATATTGGCATGTCTAAATGCCCGTGGCATTTTTACAAGCTGCATGATTTCACTGTGTGAGCGGGTGGTGCATAGTACTTGCATAGCCATATTATTATTATTATTATTATTATTATTATTATTATTATTATTATCAAGCATTTATAGAGTGCAAGCAATGTACCTTGTGCTTTACAAAGTAATGCAATAACATTGTTCCTGCCCTAGGGCTTACAATCCGTGAGACAGGGGGGTGGGAGGTTGGAGACGAAGGAAGGGGAACATGTTGCAGGGCTGCATAGGGTGCCAATGCATCCCTGGAACATGCATGATGGGTAGGGAATGGGTGGGGTGGCACTTGTCTAAAAACACCCATTATGTTAGTTATCACTGTTGCAGGAAAGAGTCTCATGGAACTGCTGGCCCTTTAGGGCAGCTAGCACCAGCACAGGGGCAGGGTGAGCAAAGCTGAAGGTGCTGGAATTGATGTTGAACTGTGCCTAATTGGGAGCCAGCTGCATGAGGGAGTGGCACCAGCAAGCCCTAAGGAGTCAAAGCTGAGAGTACCCCGTTGTGGAAGAAGACCGCAGACTAGCAGGACTGAGGAGGAAGCTCTCCTGCTGAGAAAAGATAACTGCCAAGGGGCTTCTGGGACTGTGGGGTAGCCAGAGCCAGTCTGAGAGACTTTAGAATACTATGGGAGACATGAAGGGGGGAGGAGCTGTCTCCCTTGGCAAGGCAGCACCAGGAGCCTGGAGAGAGGAAGAAGGGCTGCTGGAGGAGCCGCTCCAAGCCTGGAAGTTTGGTGAGAGTGGTCATCAAGTCCAGAGGGGATGGCGCTTGATCAAAGCCTGGGGTTTATAGAGGACAAAGAGAGTGGGTTGTCTCTATACCCGGAAGAACCTAGGAAGGGCTACTGTGAAGGAAACAGTATTCCCAGAGACTATGGTGGAGACTTTTGTAAATAAAGGCTATAAAAGAGCTAAGACCCCAAAGAGACTGCAATGACTGGACTCTAATCCTGCAGGTACTTACCCTGGATCACTGCCACCCTGTCACAATCACCCTAGGACGAGTGTGCAGATTCTTTTCCCTCCTGGAGGGGCCTCTCTGAAAATTAGTACGAGCTCTTGATTCCACATTGAATGGGGTGGGGAGCCTGGAGCCAAATGCAGCCCACAGCAGCTTTGTATGTGGCCTCTTTCTCATTCCTGGCTCTGGCCCCTGTATCCAGTTCCTACCCGCATGCACTGAAATCCTGAGCTCGGAGCCAGCGAGCAGAACTGTGAGAGAAGGCACATAAGATATGGGGACAGAGCCATGTCTCAGATCTTTGATCTGGGCCCTCCCGTTCTTCAGCATGCCCCTTAAACAGCCTCCCTCCGCCCCAAAATCGATGTGGCTTAGGTCTTGTACTTAAGAGTGGCCGTGGGGGGGGGGGGGCGTTCTCCACCCATGGCATCAAAAGGGACAGGGGGGCTTAAGAGCTGCATTCAGGAGAAGCATCAAGATCCGGGGGCCAGATCCAAAAAAGAGAAAGGGACCAAAATAAAAACTCATCATGGACCACACTGAAAGAGTGAACTCAGGATAAGGGAGCAGTGATGGGGGAATGCACACAAGGATAGGAGACAAATCGATGGCACAGATCTATGATCTGTACCTTCCCCTTCCTTAGGACACTCTTCAAGCGCACCCATCACCAAGAGAAGGGGGCCAAACCTGGGGAAAGGAAGGAAGGGGTGAGGGCTCTTGAACAAGAGGGTATAACAGGCAAAGAAAGAAGGGGGGAAGCCCAAATTAAAAAGGGGGGTTGGAGAAAGATGAAGGGGGAAGCAGAAATGAGAGGGGGAGACATGAAAGGAGAAGGAGGGAGCCCAAACAGAGGCCCGGAAGAAAGGAGACGGGGAAGGGGCTAAATGATGGTGGGGGGGAGAGAAAGGATAAGGCGAGAGAGGATATGTAGACTTGCCCAGTAGCAGTTCCAGCCACCATTTTCTTCAGCTCCACTCAGCTCAGCTGGGCTCTGAGTGAGGCGGAACGGTAGAAGGCTTGGGCTGCGTTCCCACCTGTGGCAGCAGTGGCAGCAGCAGGAGGAGCGAGGGAAGACACGGCAGTGTGGAGGAGCCGGCCAACGGGAAAAGAGCCGGTGCAAACGGGGATCTGCCATCGCTTCTCTCGCACATGTCAGGGCAGGATTTTGCACCCTGTGTTCAACCCCTTCTCTGTTCTGAACTGCAGCACTGTGCTGGGGGCAATTTTTATGGAGTCCCGCCAGCCCTGCTGCTTCTCCCTCCCACTGCTCCTGCTATCCTCACCGTCTACTTTACCATTAAAGTGGGCATACACGCAGAAGGCCCAAGCAGCCTTCTGTGTGTGTGCCTGCTAATGCAGGGCAGCAACAGTGAGGGCTGGGGAGCTCAGAGAAGGCAGGGTACCACCCCTTTTTGCCCATATGACCTACCGCCTGTGTATTATTTATTTTTATTTATTTTATTTTATAAATTTATACCCCGCCCCTCCTGCAAAGCAGCCCGGTGGGCTAATTGCCTACCTTAATAACCTTAGTTTCATTTGTGGCAAACAAGGCTGTGCTAAAATAATGGAGAACGTAATATTGTTTCATTTTTGTAAATGATTGTGTTAGGAGTAGTTTTCTTCAGCTGTGTTTTGCTAAATTAGTGGGAGATCTTATTTTTATTCCAATAACAGCAAATGTACATTTTTGAGCACTGATCGATCATTTGAAAAGTCTCCCATCAATATCCTACGTTGGTTATAATTTTGCAAATGGAGAAAATAAACACACCTCCAGATGAACAAAAATAATAATAATAATAATAATAATAATCCATTTTTGCCTTTCTATCTATGCTTGTACTGCAGACAAAACAGGCTTATTTCTTGCCTGCATGAGGGGTATTAGTGATTAAAAGGAGGCGTTTGCTTTCCATACTGTAGAATAAAATTTAGTGTATAAATTAAGAGTTTAGTGTTCTTTTGTTTTTTAAAAAAAATTAAAATGGAAACTCCATTCCAGACAACACTTAATTTAAACTAAGCGTTAAAATAAAAGCAATAGCACTGAGAATAAATTAATGAACTACAATTAACTATATTTACTACAAGTGTTTGGGTTGGAAACACCTATTCCCTCCACTGATAAAATAAAACCTGAATCCCGCAAAAGCCAAAATAAGTTAAATGAAGATGCTTTTAACAAGGTTATTACTTAAGCAGTGACAGGTTTACAGATTTTAGCACCACGGGGTTTTCACAGGAGCTGCAGCAAGTGCTAAAATAACACACACCTTCAGGTTCATTAAATTCACCAGTGTGATGAAATAACTGATATTTTGCTATATTACTAGAGAGCCTCCAAGAACTGACTATAAATAAGATACACTAATAACAACTGTTTGCAGTGCTAAGACAATAAAATAATTCTTCCAGGCTTATATCTGCTAAGAAGAAGAAGAAGAAGAAGAAGAAGAAGAAGAAGAAGAAGAAAACTGTATAAGCAGGACTTTTAGCATACTTTATATCTGGTGTGTGGAGTTCAGTTGGCACCCTGTATTAAGGGATGCCATGTCAATTGTTTTAGCTTTCATTATGGGAAGAGAGGCACTTGTTAAAAGGGTTTGTAAAAAGAGAAATACATGGATTTCTTCCCCCATTTAAAAAAAAAGAGTTTACTTTATAATCAAATGTTTACTGGAGATTTTTTGAAGAATGGTTTATAGGGAGCTGATTTCCTTTTTTTTTTTTTTTTTTAAAGAACATTTTAGATGATGATAAATCCACCACATAGCGTCTGTTTTGGGACAAACCAAAAGCTGAAAAAGCAGATTTCTAATAAATCAATAGAGCTCGGCCTTTGGAGACCTAGAAGACATATGTACAGTAATAGAGTATCTCAGGTTGTCTTGTGAATGATTCCATCTGGATGAGAGCTTGGTGTTATTCACAGCCTTCGTCTCCCCTAAAACACCTTCAATCTTATCCACAGCCTCTATCTCAAATGTCAGACCACCTGGTATATGCAGCTGTCAGGCTGAAAGGGGAGCTGCCTGGGTCTGCCCCTGGCCGGCTCATCAAGAAGATACTGTCACTGACAAGCAGGCATTGCTAGGTGCATGGGGGTGACAGGAGTATCAAGGGCAGGGAAAAGTGCATGACTTTGGATTTTCAGATGCAACAGAAAAATATAAAGAACAAAGCATGAACTGTGTGCATCTTCCTGTAACATGACAAGTTCCACTAAGAGGTTTATGCTCTTATCCTCAGAATGCTGCACGGGCACAAAGCCCCATTTGCTTGAACTGCACTTGTGCTGGCTCAGTGCTTTGAGGAGCAAACTGCTAGTGTTTTTGTGTATGTGAACTTACAAAAACCTTTCTAAACCCCTGTCTAGAGTCAATGCAAGTGTTCGTCTCTGTGTGTAGAGGGAGATTCTCCTCTTGCTGACAGCACACACCAGTGTAAATCAGGGGTAACTCCAGCCATGGCTAGATTAAAGGATGTTGGCACCCTATGCCGGAGTCAGGGAGAGATAGGTAGGGACACTGGGTGGAAACCACAGGGCCAGGGGCCAAATGCACCCAACAGGCAGTTTTTGTGTGGTTCCTTTCCAGTTCCTGGACTTGGCCCCTAGATTCAGTTCCTACCTCCAAGCACAGTAAAACTGAGCTCACGGTAAGGGAGCAGAGGTGAGGGCATCTGCACAAGGACAGGGGACAGATCCATGGCAGAAATCTATGATCTGGACACTCTTCTTCCTGACCACACTCCCTAAGCACCTCCAGCCCCAACGTCTTCTATGCAGCCCATAGAGCTTGTAATTTCAATGTTGCCCTGGGAAGGGAAAGAGTTCCGCACCCGTGTCCTTATGTCAAGCCTTATTTTGGGCACCTTGGTGTAGATGTGAGAAGGTGCAGGCCAGTGGCATGATTGTGGCACTGTGGGTCAGAAAGACCAGGGCTGAGAACTGGTAAAATTCAGTGCCTGATCCAGAGAAGCTGGGACCCCATGTGAAGTGAAATGGTTGTGTGCCCCCTTTTGTACAGCAATGTTTGACTCGCCCATTACAAAAAGGAAAATGTTGCTGTAATTAATTAATTAATTAATTAATTAATTAATCCCCATTACACCTAGATCCAGCACTGGTAGAATCAATTCTTGACTGCCTCCCGGGATGACTTGCACCAGTACAGCAAATGCAGTGCAAGCTCCAGAGTCTTTATAGAGCATTATATAGACCTGGGGCCCTGCTGGAGCTAGGTAATTGTAGACACACACTCTAACCTGTGTCGTGCACGTGGGGCTCTGTAAGCTACTTCCACTAATGCTCTAGCATAGTCAGGATTAGATAATGGTTAATCAGTCCATGACTCCAATGAAGTCTGCTCAATGAGGTAGTGTACAATGCCCAAGAGATATTTCACCTTTTTTTTCAGTAAGGTATCAGGATTGAAGTGATTTCAGCCCACCCCCACCCACCCCCAGCCCCTTTTAGTGGCAAAAGCTATTTCAGGAAGAGATGTAGGGTCTAACCACATTCACTTGTGTTGGCAGCTTTCTTTTCATGCACTGTACAATTTCAACAGAAGCATATTGAGTTGCTGGAAAGGAAATCTATGCACAAAGCTCCCTCTTATCCAAGAAGCCCATGTATCTTGGACCTAGAGGGTTAGGATGAGAAACTCCCTATCTGCTTAATCATCTAGCTTCTGATTAATCATCTCCATGGAGAACTACGATATGGGGGTGAGAATGGGCAAGTGCTTAAATATCCCACTTTCCAAGGATCCTAGTAAGGCCAGGGAAATAACAGCATGGAAACTGGAGAGGTAACCAGGAACCACACTCTTGTATTGCCCCTTTGTCATTTTTCCTGGGTGAGCCCTGTACACCTGTACCACATTCAAGTATTACAAAGGTTCAGTCATGTATCATCAGAGACTAGAGCTGCAACTTTGACAAATCTAGGGTTCCCAAATCAATGGAATGCCTGAATAGGACCTGATGGGCTGCTCAAATGCGACAGCTGGCTTTTGAAAGTGACAAGCCCCACCCAAGATGGTCCCACCTGGGTCTTGTATATTTCAAAGACTGCTCCCCACCACCACCCAGTACCTCTCATTCTCACTTGTCACTTTGAAAGTGACATGCCCCAGCTGGATCCACTATGGAGCCGGGCTCCACAGCACTGTCGGCTGATGCTTGTCAGTATCAAAGTTGGCTTCCCAGCTACAGTGCCTGTCAGAGGGCTGTGTGTGGGAAGCCTCATCCTGCCTTTGAAACTGACAAGCCCCGGCTGGAGTGCTACAAAGCCAAACTCTGCACTCCTGGTTTGGGGCGGGGGGGGGAGGGGGTCATCCATTTTTCAGGTAATGCTCACCTTTTCAGGCATTTTAGTGCCTGATGCAGTTCTATCAGAGACCAACTCGGATGAATGAAAGGGGACCTGTCCTCCCTGCCCCTCCCTAGATACAGTCCCAAGAGAACAAGTTAGAGACACCACATTTGTTTAGAAGTTGGAAGCCAGCAGTGGAAGTACAATACACCGAACTGTTTCTCAGTCCCCAACTACATCCTGATGCCGTTTCTTTGCCTCTGCTCCTATTTTTTTTTTAAGGGTTTTCTGCAGTTTTCTGCAAAAGCCTTCTCCATTTATTTATTTATAAAATGAGGAAGCAGCTCCTACTTCCTCGCAGAATAGCATGTTCTAGCAGAGCAGAGTGTTAAAGGTGATGAGTACGGGATTCACAGCTTTGGTGGTTGCTGTTTTCGTAACTCAATCTCGCTCTAGATTCCTACTGTACGGATGGACAAAGAAAACAAGAAATCTTACACGAAGAAGCAGAGCAGAGCTAATTATTTAGGTATACTGAGGCAGAATAATTGAATTACTTTCTTTATGCAAAGATTTTTAATGTGTTGGTGCCTTTGTATTAACGAGTTAATGTTAATCATATTCCAGGGAAGCAGCTATCAGTATCATTATTAACAGTGTCTATTATTTATATATTTCCAAGATGTCATTCTATTTGAAAGAATTTGTCTCCAGCAGCAGTGCCAAATCACTCATCGCTGAGTTCCATGTAGCTATCTAAGGGGGATTTCCATTCCAGAATAATCAACTTCTTTGTGACCGTTGCTGCTCTGAGTAACCATTTCCCTGTACCATGCATTAGATTATTTAAGTGAGGGAAAAATGACCTAATAATACTTATATAGTGCTATTCATCTGAGCATTCCATGGCCTTTTAAAAACATTAATTAGGTTTCGTAACATCCCTGTGACGTAGGTGTCATAATCATTTTGTATATGGGCAAGCATAAGCAGAGAATATATGATTTACATGCCTGGCTATCACACCGTGCCCATCTGCAAGGTATCAGAGTCTCACAGACATTTATTAAAGGAAACACAAAGAGGTCTGCATATTGCTTGGTAGGTTTTGCGACAGTCTGTGACTTATTTTGGAGGAGTTGGCAGAGTTGCTGTCCAAGGAATGGGCTCTAGATTCCATTGTTCAGGTGCCAAGGTGCATCCCTTTGAGAAACTTGTCTTCTCAGGTCATGACTGTCAGTGTTCAATTGTTGAAAAGCAGGGTCTGTCTCAGGGGGACACGCATTAAGCATGTATCATATTACAATACTGCAACAGGGATTTCACCATCTCACTAAAAATATTAATGAATATAACAAATTTGAAGGTGGTGGGATGATGCCTCAATGTATGCTGACTGCTCAACCTGCCCAGTCTGCCCTGTTTCAACGGCAGGCCCAAGCCACAATCCAGAATGTTAACTGCCTTCCTGGGCTCAGTTACAGGCAGGGAGTCAATGAGGCTGCAATCCATTTTTTATGCTTTGAACCATGTGCCATGCCATTCTGGGACAGCCTTGTTGACACATCTGTGAAGCCCCTTTGTTCTAGACATCTTACGTACTGCTTCTTAGCAGAGGCTAAGGACCTTCTGGGCACCCTCCTCGACCTCCCTGGCTATAAACCTCTTGAGAAAGCTATGTCTCACATGTATACTCACCCCACTCTTATGTCTGAAACGCCCCTTTTCCAAGTACGAGGAACATTGCTGTAGTAGAATCACTCACAGAGTGAGGTGGTCCTCAATCGCACAATGATGTGGTGTGGCAGAAGTAATTATCAACAAGAATTTGACATTTCCACAGTTCATAACACCAGTGCCTTGATGCAGAACAATTCACTGGAATAGAATCAAGGAGTCCTGACTTCCAGCCTCCTGCTCTAATCATTAGACATAGCTACATTATTTCTCCCTCACTCCATACCGTAGTATTCTTATTTTCTTGCTATTAGGCCCCAATCCTGCATTTATTTTATTTTTATTTATTTATATAAGCATTTATTATCCCGCTCCCTCTTGCAGGCAACTTGGGGTGACTTACAACCAGTAAAATACATAAAATAGGGACATAACCCCCCTCCCTTCTGTCCCAAATCCCCCATCTCATCCCATCCTACCTGTCTCCTCCTTCAAATGCCTGGCAGAACAGCCAAGTCTTAAACCGAGTAGATCCAGACAGTGGCAAATCTCTGCTGGGAGGTAGTTCCACAGCAACAGAGAGACCAACGAGAACGCCCTCCTTATGGTGGCCGTCCATCTGCAATACAGGCGCTCCAGGAGGGTGGAGGCTGCCCCAAGTCTCAGGAGGTGATTCCTCGGAGTAATATTTGGTGATTATTTTGCAGAGAAAATCGCTCGGATTCACCACAACTTTGATGCCACACTTATTCCAGTGGGTGATCCGGAAATTGTGGAAGTCCCTCCTTGTCCAGTTTCGTGGGATCAATTTCAGTCAGTGTTGTCCGCCAGGGTGGGGGGATGTCCTTGGGGCTGTTAGGGCTACCTTTTGTGAACTTGACTCATGCTCATCCTGACTGGTTAAGGCCAGCCGGGAGATGGTGGAGCCACTGCTGGTGGGGGTGATCAGTGCCTCCCCTCGGGAGGGCAGAGTGCCAGGCTGCCTCAAAGAGACAGTGGTTCGGCCTCTGCTCAAAAAACATCACTTGATGTTGATTCTCTCGTCAGTTATTGGCGAGGTTAGTTATCTAACCTTCCTTTTTTAAGGAATGTTATTGAGCGTAGTGGCCCAGCAGCTTCAGGGGCACCTAGACCGCACTAGTTATCTTGATCCCTCTCAGTCCGTTTTTTGTCCGGGTTATGGCACGGAGACTGCGCTTGTGGCCTTGGTCGACGACCTTCGCTGTGATTTAGATCAGGGTCAATCGAACATGCTAATTTTGTTAGATCAGGCTGCTTTTGATACTGTTAACCATGAGATTTTGGTGACTTGCTTGCGGGATCGAGCTGGAGTGGGCAGGATCATCCTTGACTGGTTCTGCTCTTTCCTAGCTGGGAGGACTCAGCATGTGGTGCTTGGGGATTGTTCGTCATCTCCATGGGACCTCACATGTGGGCCGCAAGGTTCTATTCTGTCCATGCTTTTGTTTAATGCATGTATGCAGCTACTCAGTGAGGTCGTGAGATGGTATGGGGTGTAGTGTCATCAATATGCTGATGACACCCAACTCTAACTCTTGTTTTCATCTGACAAAGACCCAACAGTCTCCGTGCTTACCTGATGTCTGGCGGCTGTTGGGGATTGGATGAGGGCAAGCCAACTGAACTTGGATCCGGACAAGATGGAGGTGATAGTGGTGGGGAGGGCAGTAGATGTGACTGCTCCCATCATTAATGTGATCCACCCTCCGCTGGTATCCCAGGTCCATAGTCTGGGCGTGCTCCTTGATCCGCAGCTCCACCTGGATTCCCAGGTGCAGGGCTGTGGTGAGGAATGTGTTTCACCAATTACATCTAGTGCAACAGTTTCGGCCATATGTTTCAGATAGTGACCTGGTCACCATCACCCATGATTTCATTACCTTGAGATTAGACTATTGCAATGCACTCTACATGGGGCTATCTCCGGATGGTCTGGAGACTGCAGCTAATGCAGAATGCAGCGACCCATCTCCTTATGGGGATGGGTTGATGTGAGCACATTACACCGGTGCTCTGGGCTCTTCACTGGCTGCCTATAGTCTTCTGGGCCCGATTCAAGGTATTGGTTTTGACCTATAAAGCCCTATACAACCTTGGTCTGACTTACCTACAGGACCGCCTCGCTCTCCACACTCTGGAGCAACCTCTGCGGACCTCCGGGAGTGTCCTTTTCAAGGTTCCCCATGTAGCGTGGGGGGGCACTATGGAGAGGGCATTCTCAGTGGCTGCACCTAGGCTGTGGAACTCCTGGTGGAGGCCCGGGTGGCCGTGGATCTCCCCTCCTTTCATTGTATGTGTAAAACCTGGCTGTTTTGGCTGGCTTTTGGCAAGGGAGATGGGGTGTAGGGGGGGATGGGAGGAGGGGATTTAGTTTGGTTTGTGCCATCCCTTTTTATTGTATTGTTTTTACTGATTTTATGTGTTTTAATGTTGTAATCCGCCTCAGGCTGCTTGGAGCAGGAGGGATGGAGAAGCAAATGATTTTATAAATAAATAAATAAATAAATAAGTTTATATTGGCCTTTCCCTGTCAGGAGATGGACTCCGACATTTTGAACTAGCTGCAGCCTCTGGACCATCACCATGTAGAGGGCATTACAATAGTCTAGTCTGGAGGTGATGAAGGCATGGATGTGTTGGAATGTGCAACAGTCACAGGTAAAAGCCCATTGCAAGCCCTGCAAGCTTAATATGGGGCTTGTCCAGTAGGGGGAGGGTCAGGGGATGAAACAGTTTTTCTCTCTCTCCTTGTCTCATCTCTTCTCTCTCTGTCCTCCATCTTGTCCCATGCAGTCT
>QEPC01006430.1:972937-989437 GCA_003113815.1 Sphenodon punctatus | reverse complement strand
CCCTCATCCAGTCCCCCACAGCTGCCAAGCATTGGGTAAGCACTGAGACTGCGAGGTCTGGGTCAGATGAAAATGAGAGGTAGAGCTGGGTGTCATCCGCATATTTACGGCACTGCACCCCAAACCTCCTCACAACCTCGCCCAGCGGCTGCATATATACACATTGAACAGGAGGAGGGACAGAATAGAACTCTGCTGGACCACATGCAGGAGGCCCCAGGGAGATGATGAACACTGAACAATCCCCCAGCACCACCCACTGAGATATCCCAGCCAGGAAAGAACAGAACCATTGAAGCACCATTCCGTTCACCCCAGCTAAGTCCCACAGGCAAGTCACCAACACCTCATGGTCAACAGTGTCAAATGCCGCTGACAGTTCTAATCGAATCAAACTCATGCATGTGAGTATTGTCCTGACTGATCATTATCCTGCACAGATGCAATGAAAGACTGGCCTAAGGTTGTCATTGCCATCCATCAGGTATTTATCTGGATAATCAGGTAATCAGTTTTTGCATCTGTGTGTCCGGACAGTCTTGTCAAATTCTGGAAATGTGGATCAGGGTGGGTTCTTTTAAAATAAAATTCTCCCATTTGTTGTTGGATCAGGTGGACAGTTTTATTTGGCTGCTGAAAGCGGGGAGAGAAGGATGGAAAGACAGTCTAGATCAAGCAAAGATCAAAGTCAGGAAAGGTGCTTAGGAAGTAGTTATTCAGACTCCACAAAGCAGCATCTTTATTGCAAGACTCCCACGTCCTGCACAGAACATAGGTGTTCTGTGTGAGAGTTTGAGACATTTGAAATGAAGCAGAAAGTGTCTGCTCCACTTGGCCCTCTCTTGGTCCTCCCTTTTTCAACCTCAAATTTGTGATCTCCAACTCTATACTTGGTGAGTACAGTCTTTGTTTTACAGTTGGCTTTACAGGTGACAGCAGTCTTTGTTTTACATATTTTTTCTATGGTAAACTAGTCTGTGAGAGCATAGTTCTGTACAGGGAACACATTCCACCTTGTGGCTTGTTTAGTTTTCTTCCCATTAGTTTCTATTGCATACTAGCAGTTAGCAGAGGTGTGAGTCCTAATCACTTCAGAGGGGCTCAAGCCCTCTTGCCAGCCGAGGGGGTTCCAGGGTCTGTTAAGGCCATCTTTTGTGAATTAGATCCTTGCCCGTCCTGGTTGGTGAAAGCCACCAGGGAGATGTTTGGGCTGGTGCTGGTGGGTGTGATCAATCCCTCCCTCCAGGAGGGCAGGGTGCCGGGCTGCCTCAAGGAGGTGGTGGTGCAGCCCATGCTTAAGAAACCATCTTTAGATGTTGATGCACTCACTAGCTATTGGCCTGTCTGTAACCTCCCCTTTTTAGGGAAGGTTATTGAACAGGTGGTGGCCCAGCAACTCCAGGGCCATCTGGATGGCATCAGTTTCCTGGATTCTTTTCAATCAGGATTTTGACCAAGATATGGCACCAAGACTGCACTGGTGGCCTTGGTGGACGACCTCTGTCGAGAGATGGATTTGGAGCGTTCAACATTACTCATCCTGTTGGATCTCTCGGCAGAAATTGATACAGTTGACCATGGGTTGCTGTTGAGGTGACTGCCCTGGAGTGTGTGTGTGTCAGCGGGACTGTCCTAGGATGGTTCCGCTCATTCCTTTTGGGGAGAAGCCAGGGGGTGGTGCTGGGGGAAGAAACATCTAGCCCCTGGGATCTCACTTGTGGTGTATTGCAAGGTTCCATTCTGTCTCCATTGTTGTTTAATATTTATATGCAACCCCTTGGTGCTTTCCCAGTGCCTGACAGCAGGGAGCGACTGGCTGAGGTTGAGCAGACTGAGGCTGAACCCTGATAAGATGGAGGTGATGTTGGTAGGTAGGGCAGCTGAGGTGATGGCCTCACTTGTGGAGCAGATCTGCCCCCCGCTGGCCCCGCAGGTGCAGAGTTTGGGGGTCCTGTTGAACTCTGGACTCCACCTGAATTGTCAGGTGGAGGCGGTGGCAAAAGGAGCCTTTCACCAATTACATCTTGTGTGTAGGATCCAGCCATATGTCTCAAACTCCGACCTGGCCACCTCATCCATGTATTCATCACCTCTGGGTTGGATTACTGCAACACGCTCTACGTGAGGCTCCCCTTGGTGATGGTTCAGAAGCTGTAGCTGGTGCAGAATGCTGTGGCCCGTCTCCTGATGGGGACAGGTCATATGGAGCACATTACACCAGTGCTCCAGGCTCTGCACTGGCTGCCTATAGTGTTCCAGGCCTGATTCAAGGTGCTGGTATTGACCTTTAAAGCCCTACACCACCTGGGCCTTTCCTACCTGAGAGACCGCCTCACTCCCCAGGCCCTGGAATGATCTCTGTGATCTACTGGGGGTGCCTTCCTGGAGGTCCCCCAGGTAAACCGGGGGGTCATGATGGAGAGGGCGTTCTCAGTGGTCGCTCCGCGGCTGTGGAACTCCCTCACAGCGGAGGCTCGCCTGGCCCCAGATCGTTGACCTTTCGCCGGGCCTATAAAACCTGACTGTTCATCCAGGCCATTGGCGGAGGAGAGTGGTGGTGGTGTAAAGGGATAGGGGGTGGGATTTTTAGCCAGTGGGTCATATCTCTTTTTATTGTATTTATTGTTTTTGTAAAAAAACCACAACTTTTTGTATATTTTTGCATATTTTTATCTGTTTTAAATTATGCAAGCTGGCCCAGGCTGCCATGAGGCTGGATGGAGTGGGCTCAGTGGGGTAGACATTACTAAATAAATTATCTACTATCTACAGAATTGTAGCAATGGAAAGAACCTGGAGGGTTACTGAATTCAGCTTTCTCAAAGGTGCAGAATCTGCCATACCCAAACTATCGCAGACACATGCCCATCTAATGTCTTAAAAATCTCCAGTGATAGAGAATTCACAATTTCTTGAAGTAGTCTGTTCAATTGCTTGTGTGTATGGGAAGAACATGACTTTCTTCCCCAAGTTAGTGAATGTCTTTACAGATCTGCGCTGGTGGATAAAGCAGCTGCTTGGGCTCCACTGCATGGGCCTGAAACAAGGAATCGCAGTGAATGCAGTTTCCGTTGGAAACAGGTCATTTGCCTTCACTTGTACGACAAGGAAATTTACTGGTTTTTGCTAAAAATTTTTTTGCTATTTTTTGCAAGTTCCTGTTCGAGAATCACGGTTGTTTAGTAGTTCCAGTAGTTCTTTGGTAGCATACTGAAATTATGGTTCTCTCCTAATGCAAAATGAACTGAACTGCTAACACAATGGTTTATATACTGACTAAGTAATGTAACATTGATGGAAAGTGATGGAAACTGCCAAAAATGATGTAAAGTGCTGAAAATGTATGGAAAACACCAGAAATTGACAAAAAGTACTGAAAATGGATGAAAATTGACAAAAATACCAAAAATGGATGGAAAATGACAGAAATTGATGTAAAAAATAATGAAATTGGCAGATGCCTATCTCAACAATAGCGGACGCATGAAATCAATTTATATTGAGGAAATAACAATTACAAGCACTCCCAAAACATAGTAATGGCTTCAACGATCTATCACTTCCAGCCCCCATTCACTTGTTTATAGTCTCCATGCTTTGGCATGGCTGAGACTCCCAGTAATGTTGCTAAGTGTAATTGTAACCAAAGAACTGATATGAACTGGGCTGAGATCATCAACTCACTTGGCACAGGTGACTTGGATTAGATAGGACCATCTCAAAATCTAAGGGCCATTTGGTTCTGGTGTGGTTTGATTTTTTTCTCCTTGTCTTTCTTACAGACAAAGTTCGACATACAGCTTTCACTTATTGAAATGCCTGCATAGTAACTAAACAGTTCTTCATCCTTCAGTGGGCTGTTTTCAGGCAGATTCCAGAGCCATATGGAGCCACACTGACGTCAGTGGGTCTCCACACAGAAGCAGAATCATGGTTCTTTAGTATGTGTTACAATAGCTATAGAACAATGGGCTTCATCCTGGAGTAAACTACTTAACTGAATCCACTGAAAACAAGCCATGGTTAAGGATCTGACCCTGGTTTGAAGATTTAATTAAATTATGTGCCAATGGCCACAATCTCAAACCGCGCAGATGCCACTATACAGATGTGGACACGTGCCGCCATGCAATTTGCATGCACCCTGTGAGCCCCGTGCTTGGCAGACACGTGACTTGCATGTGCCAATATGTGCTGCGTGTACTGCACTGATGGCCCGTGGGGATTGGGATTGGCCCCGCCGACCACAGTGAATGAAAAATCGAACCTGAAGAGCGGGTTCAGTTTGAAATCTTCGCATTCTCTCTCTCTCTTCTGCTCTGTGTTCTCTCTCTGCACATTGCTTTTAGAATATCCTAGGAATGGGCTCACAGTTTTCTCCAAGTGTCCGATGGCCACGTCACTAAATTCAAGTGGCCTTTCTTAAAGATAATCCGATAGCAGGAGCTGCACGTGTACAAATGGAAAAGGCGAGAATCTGTGGGATTGAAAACTAAGAAGGAAGTCATACCCTTTCAGCTGACATCGCTCCGCCTAGCAGTTCATATTGCAGGCTCCTCATATCTTCCAGGCTGCTCCAAGACTGCAGTTTGTAAAGTGGAGAAAGGAAATGAAGAAGCAAAAATAAATATTGAATCACGTAAGAATTAAATATTACCTATTTAAATAGCAATTATGCAGTTGAAAACAAGATCATCACACCTGTACAAGAAAATGCATGCAAGCCCAAAACATCTGTTTGGATCCACCTGCCAGGCACCTGTTTTGCTGTTTCAATGCCATTTGATTGCTGGAGATGTAGAGGCTCTTGTGAGGTAATGAGTGATTTTACATTATGCATGATTGAAAACAGGTGTTCTAATGCTGTACAATTCCATGCATGAATAAATCAGTTTGTTTAGAGCAAGATCTTTATAATAAGTATGGTCTTTATTTTTTATATATAAAAATATTACGGTTATTCTTTAAAAATGTATGGTAGTTGTTCCTTTTCAGTGGACGAGTTGATGACTATTTCTTGTGTAATTGTATGGAATAACACTGTGAAAGGTAAGAAATAATCATACCTAAAGCATGTAAAGAAGGAAATTGAAAGGTCTCTTAGCAAAGGGGGTGGGGGGGAACTCTGTCGTCATTCTAAGGGAAAAAGCCAGATGACTTCCTCCATGGCTTGCTTCATAGCGATAACAAAACAGACTAAGAGCTGTAATTACAGAGGGGTGAAGTGATCTCGGGAAAGTAGGAGCCTGTCCATATCTTGGCCTGGATACAAAGCCGACTCTGAATCTGTTTAAAGATCGTTTTTTGGTTGTGGTTGGGCAGGGGTTGGGGGAGGGGGGCGGTGATAAGGAAACCCTTACTTTCTTGAGTTTCTGAAACACATGCAAAGTTAGTGCTCATGAAAAGGGTGTCGATAACCCTGAATGAAGTCCTCTCTTAATCCACAAGTTAAGGCAAAGATGGTCACACCACAAGCTTGCTCATGCTTGCTTTTCCCCATTTCCCCAGGGCTGCTTCCAGATCTGTGAGGGGAGGTTTTTTTCTGTACTTCTACCAGGGACTAAGTAGATATGGTTGAGTTGTTCTGTCTGTGATCCTTACTCCTTGATCCTTCTGCCCAGGCTGCCAATAACATTTGCAATTACTGCTAGTAGTATGCAATTTGGTTTTGTATTCTTAGTTGCAAAAACAAATGGAGCCCCATTCATTTTAGTAACTAAAGACCCGAAAACAAATGAATAAGCAAATGTTTGCTTGCTTTCATTCATTTTCATTAAAAATAAATAATAATACAATTTTTAAAAATGATTGTGCATGCTGCCAAACCATTCTGCACATGCACACCCTTTCCCCAAATGGTGGTGACAGCATTGCTGCCATTTTGGAAAAGGGCAGCCGGTCTGTGCATGTGCGAAATGGCCACTGCACATGTGCAGACAAATTATTATTATTATTATTATTATTATTATTATTAGCATTTATATATAGCGCAAGAAGTGTACCTGGTGCTTTACAGAGGATAANTACCGAACTTCCCACCCCTAATATTTAACCTAAACCCACTTTCCTTAAAACTATTGTTTCTTGTCCTGTCTTTGGTGGCACTGCACAGAAAATGTCCATCCTTTTTTATGGCCCATTAAATTTTGGAAAACTATGAACATGTTCCCCCTTAATCTAACATGCAGAGACAATTTTTGGGAATAACTTCTGTAGAGTTTACTCATCAGCATTTCATTCTAAAACATACTGCTCAGTAATTTATTTATTTTTAATTCAAATTTATATTTATTTATTTATTTCTTATTTTTATTTATTTAAAATTTATATCCCGTCCCTCCTGCCCTCAGGACAGCCTGGGGTGGTGAACAACATTCAATAAAAATATAATTTAAAAAAAAACAATTTAAAATTAAAATATGTGGGGAAAATCCCCACCCCCCACCCCACCCCTACCCCTCGCCAAAAGCCTGATGGAACAGCCAGGTCTTACATACACACTGAAACATCAGAGAGTGGTAGACAACCAAGCCTCCTCTGGGAGCGAATTTCACATCACAGGGGTGGCCACCGAAAAAGATCTAACCTCAGTGGCCACCCACCTCGACTGGGGAATCTCCAAAAAGGCTCCCACAGATGATCTCAAGGGTCACACAGGCACATGCAGAGTGAGGCGGTCCCGCAGATAAGCAGGGCCCAGGCTGTGAAGGACTTTAAAGGTTAAAACCAGCACCTTGCACCTGGTCTGGTACTTTATAGGCAGCCAGTGCAGAGCCCGGAGCACTGGTGTCATGTGCTCCCTGCGGCCCGTTCCTGTAAGGAGATGGGCCACAGCATTCTTCACCAGTGGCAGCCTCCAGACCAGCTTCTCGGGCAGTCCCATGTAGAGCGCGTTGCAGTAATCCAGCCTCGAGGTGATAAAGGCATGGCTGACATTGGCGAGGTCGGAGTTTCAGAGATACGACTGAAGCTGCCGGACAAGATGTAACTGCCAAAATGCACTCCCTGCCACGGCCGCAACCTGAGATTCCAGGCTGTGCCGCAAATCAAGGAGCACACCCAGACTCCGTACTTGAGAGACCATGGGAGGGTGAACCTCCTCAACAAGAGGAGATTCAACCACTCCCAGGCCCCCCAAAGCCCTCTCCCACCAACATCACCTCCATCTTGTCAGGATTCAGTTGGAGATGACTCAACCTCATCCAAGCCCCCACAGCCAACAGCCATTGGGAAAATAAGGAGACTGCATGGCCTGGGTCAATGAAAAAAGAGAGGTAGAGCTGAGTGTCATCAGCATACTGTCATCAGCATACTGATTACACTGGATGCCCTGAAACCCTCTCACGATCTCCCCTAACAGCTGCATATAGATGTCAAACAAGAGGGGGGACAGAATGGCACCCTGCAGGACTCCACATGTGAGGTCCCGGGGGNGTAAATGGGAGTTTGTAGATAACAGGTAGGGGATAATCCTGGGTGGGGATGATTAGCAGGAGTTAGGAAAGGTGGAGCGGAAGAAGTGGCTTTCTCCATCATTTTGGAAAAGGGTGTGCATGCATAGAATGCTCCAGTGGTCATTTTCTGCATGCAGTGATTTTTTAAAAATATGTTTTATTTTAAAATAGGTTTAATGTGAAAATATTACTAAAATAATGAAAACTCACAAATTAATGTATTTTTTTTTTTCAAATGAAAATTAAGGAGCTCCCTTCTGCTCACCTCTAATTACTGCTAACTGCATCATGTCTTCACCAGGAACTGGATTTGGATACTAAGGTGTATATTACATAGAGATTCATCTGCTTTTACTGATGTCCCAGAACTGCAGAGTATCTGAAGGTCTGCCAGCTTCTGGGGCCAGCAATAAACTTGATGTCTGGCATGCAACAGGGCTTCCTTGAGTCAAGTGTGTTGCCAGAATGGACTTCACAACTCTGCTACCAGGCACGGCATCTCCCAAAGCAGTAAGCACACCAGAGTTGAAAACAATGGCTGTTGAAGAAGAAGCTGCCAGACTCCCTAAGACTTTGTAAAATATCAGCACAGGTTGATGGAATGGGGGAGGGGAAGGGGGATATATTTACACACACACCCTTTTAAATTCCAGATCTCCCTATCTTATCCGATGCAGGGAGCAGGATGTTTGATTATACTTGCAGAGAAGAGCTACAAGGGGATTAAAGAACAAGAGTGGCCAGGGGGACAATTCCGATCGATTTGGAAGGAAAGATATACCAAGAGGGGGGGAAATTTGCAAAAATATATTACAGTGTCCTACACTGAGGTGCAGTTCTTAAACTAACTAATTCATATTGAATGCATTGCAGCCTAAATGACCAAGGCTGCTTCCCCACTTCAATCTCACAAGAAAACAGCAATTGCCAATTACATGAGCTCAAGGTGGACTGTATACCCATGTTGATTTTTCTTTTCTTTTTCTTTTTCTTTTTCTTTTTCTTTTTCTTTTTTGCAGTGGGATGGATCCTTTGTCAGAAAAAAATGGATCTGTGCCCACGTTCAAGGCAGGTAGCTGGCCCTCCTTCTCCTCCTGCCTGGGCTGGGTTGAATGGAGGGATAACGGGGGTTGCCTCCCCCACATCCTCCTCAGTCCAGCATTGAACCTGGCTGGTGGTCACTGGAGCAGTGACTCCGGCAGTGTATCGCAAGCCTGGTACATTCCTCTGCAGGCAGGGCGTGATGGTCTGACAGGTGCGCAGGTGAGTCCTCCAGTTTTTCTTCCCCCCTGGACTGTCCTCCTTCCTCTTCCCCCAGGCTGGATTGGGTGGGTGGGTGTCTGGGGTTGCATCCCCGCTCCCTCCTTCATCCATGCTCCCGCCTTCTTCTGGCAGGGGAATTTCACATTAGTTTAACATGAAATTTGAATGTACTGCATACACTCAAATTTCACCTTGGTTTCCACTCATGTGAGTGACAGCACTGGATTTTCAGCCTTGTCTTCCATGATGGCACTAACATGAATTTTCCGTCCCAAATGAGGAAGACTCCTGGCCTATGTTACACAAACTAATGTTATATAGGAATTAATGTTAGTTTGTGTAACTTGGGCAAGCAGCCCAATACTGCTAATATAGGCGATTATTCCATGTAACCAATACATAAAATCCTAGACTATAAAATTTTGGGGACATTTGCATAGAATAAAATGACAGTATTCAGTAAAGAAGAGGAATGTGTAAGATTCCAGAAACTCAGGATAAGTTTAGATAAGCACTTGAACTTTCATCTGAAGCAAACCTGTAACCCTGAAGACCAGAGGTTCCCAAAATAGTAGTCAGGATCCCAAGTATGGTCATAGAATCATTAGGGATGTGCAAACAGAATGGGTTTGACTGTTTGGCCCGAAAACTGAGTTTGGGTTCATGGGTTCGGTCCCGTGGAGTTTGGACCCCCTCCCAAGTTTGGAAAATCCGGCCACCTGGAGGCTTGGGGCTCTCCAGGGGTGCCCGTGGGGGTATGGCAGGCTGTCGGAGACACAGCAGCAGCAAGAGAGACCGGGAAGGCTTGGCTCATTGCTTGGCCCCTCAGGGTGCCTGTAGGGGCATGACTGGTCATCTGAGACCCAGCGGTAACAGCAGCAGCAGAGGCCGGGAAGACTTGGGGCTTGGTGGCTGGCTTGGCACCCTTGGCGGAGGTCCAGCCAGGGCAGGGTGGCTAGCACCCCTACTCAGTTGGGCATTGCAGGCTGCCAGGCATCGGCAGAACAGCGGCAGAGGCCTGGTCAGGACTTGGTGTCTGGCACCCTTACTTGGCCAGGCACTGCAGGCTGCCTGGATTTTTGGTGAGCACTCTGTGCATGGCCATGAGTGGGTGCTCTATGGTATGGCACCTGACACTGATGCATTATGCGGTATGGCTAGTATGGCCAGCCCTACTTGGCCAGTCGTTGCAGGCTGACATCGTACTTGAACGATCTCAAGAAGCTCTACTGCAAATTGGGCAAGCCTTGCCCGGTGGTGAATCTCATGGACACCCAGCCCTCTCCTGCCAGCNGGGGAGGGGAGACAGGGAAGGGGGAACAGAGAGAGAGACAAGGGATGCAACATTCATGAGGATGCGAGAACTCAGGTGCATGTTCTTGGCTTGGTCACAGTAAATGGGAGTTTGTAGATAACAGGTAGGGGATAATCCTGGGTGGGGATGATTAGCAGGAGTTAGGAAAGGTGGAGCGGAAGAAGTGGCTTTCTCCATCATTTTGGAAAAGGGTGTGCATGCATAGAATGCTCCAGTGGTCATTTTCTGCATGCAGTGATTTTTTAAAAATATGTTTTATTTTAAAATAGGTTTAATGTGAAAATATTACTAAAATAATGAAAACTCCCAAATTAATGTATTTTTTTTTTTCAAATGAAAATTAAGGAGCTCCCTTCTGCTCACCTCTAATTACTGCTAACTGCATCATGTCTTCACCAGGAACTGGATTTGGATACTAAGGTGTATATTACATAGAGATTCATCTGCTTTTACTGATGTCCCAGAACTGCAGAGTATCTGAAGGTCTGCCAGCTTCTGGGGCCAGCAATAAACTTGATGTCTGGCATGCAACAGGGCTTCCTTGAGTCAAGTGTGTTGCCAGAATGGACTTCACAACTCTGCTACCAGGCACGGCATCTCCCAAAGCAGTAAGCACACCAGAGTTGAAAACAATGGCTGTTGAAGAAGAAGCTGCCAGACTCCCTAAGACTTTGTAAAATATCAGCACAGGTTGATGGAATGGGGGAGGGGAAGGGGGATATATTTACACACACACCCTTTTAAATTCCAGCTCTCCCTATCTTATCCGATGCAGGGAGCAGGATGTTTGATTATACTTGCAGAGAAGAGCTACAAGGGGATTAAAGAACAAGAGTGGCCAGGGGGACAATTCCGATCGATTTGGAAGGAAAGATATACCAAGAGGGGGGGAAATTTGCAAAAATATATTACAGTGTCCTACACTGAGGTGCAGTTCTTAAACTAACTAATTCATATTGAATGCATTGCAGCCTAAATGACCAAGGCTGCTTCCCCACTTCAATCTCACAAGAAAACAGCAATTGCCAATTACATGAGCTCAAGGTGGACTGTATACCCATGTTGATTTTTCTTTTCTTTTTCTTTTTCTTTTTCTTTTTCTTTTTCTTTTTTGCAGTGGGATGGATCCTTTGTCAGAAAAAAATGGATCTGTGCCCACGTTCAAGGCAGGTAGCTGGCCCTCCTTCTCCTCCTGCCTGGGCTGGGTTGAATGGAGGGATAACGGGGGTTGCCTCCCCCACATCCTCCTCAGTCCAGCATTGAACCTGGCTGGTGGTCACTGGAGCAGTGACTCCGGCAGTGTATCGCAAGCCTGGTACATTCCTCTGCAGGCAGGGCGTGATGGTCTGACAGGTGCGCAGGTGAGTCCTCCAGTTTTTCTTCCCCCCTGGACTGTCCTCCTTCCTCTTCCCCCAGGCTGGATTGGGTGGGTGGGTGTCTGGGGTTGCATCCCCGCTCCCTCCTTCATCCATGCTCCCGCCTTCTTCTGGCAGGGGAATTTCACATTAGTTTAACATGAAATTTGAATGTACTGCATACACTCAAATTTCACCTTGGTTTCCACTCATGTGAGTGACAGCACTGGATTTTCAGCCTTGTCTTCCATGATGGCACTAACATGAATTTTCCGTCCCAAATGAGGAAGACTCCTGGCCTATGTTACACAAACTAATGTTATATAGGAATTAATGTTAGTTTGTGTAACTTGGGCAAGCAGCCCAATACTGCTAATATAGGCGATTATTCCATGTAACCAATACATAAAATCCTAGACTATAAAATTTTGGGGACATTTGCATAGAATAAAATGACAGTATTCAGTAAAGAAGAGGAATGTGTAAGATTCCAGAAACTCAGGATAAGTTTAGATAAGCACTTGAACTTTCATCTGAAGCAAACCTGTAACCCTGAAGACCAGAGGTTCCCAAAATAGTAGTCAGGATCCCAAGTATGGTCATAGAATCATTAGGGATGTGCAAACAGAATGGGTTTGACTGTTTGGCCCGAAAACTGAGTTTGGGTTCATGGGTTCGGTCCCGTGGAGTTTGGACCCCCTCCCAAGTTTGGAAAATCCGGCCACCTGGAGGCTTGGGGCTCTCCAGGGGTGCCCGTGGGGGTATGGCAGGCTGTCGGAGACACAGCAGCAGCAAGAGAGACCGGGAAGGCTTGGCTCATTGCTTGGCCCCTCAGGGTGCCTGTAGGGGCATGACTGGTCATCTGAGACCCAGCGGTAACAGCAGCAGCAGAGGCCGGGAAGACTTGGGGCTTGGTGGCTGGCTTGGCACCCTTGGCGGAGGTCCAGCCAGGGCAGGGTGGCTAGCACCCCTACTCAGTTGGGCATTGCAGGCTGCCAGGCATCGGCAGAACAGCGGCAGAGGCCTGGTCAGGACTTGGTGTCTGGCACCCTTACTTGGCCAGGCACTGCAGGCTGCCTGGATTTTTGGTGAGCACTCTGTGCATGGCCATGAGTGGGTGCTCTATGGTATGGCACCTGACACTGATGCATTATGCGGTATGGCTAGTATGGCCAGCCCTACTTGGCCAGTCGTTGCAGGCTGACATCGTACTTGAACGATCTCAAGAAGCTCTACTGCAAATTGGGCAAGCCTTGCCCGGTGGTGAATCTCATGGACACCCAGCCCTCTCCTGCCAGCGCACTCATCCGAGCTATGCCCGTTTACAAGAGTAAGGAGCAAATGACTGATGTGCACTACCAGCAGCAGCAACAGACATTGGATTGCCAGGGTACAGATACCATGGCACAGCAGTGGCAGCCTCATCCTCATCAGAAATTAGATTGCTGGGCCAAAGTACCTATGGTACAGCAGCGGCAGCAGCAGCAGCGGACATTGGATTGCCGGGGCACAGTAACTGCAGCTGGCACCCATCCTTGGCCAGGCATTGCAGGCTGACTGGCATTGGTGGAGCAGCGGTAGAGGCCTGGCCAGGACTTGGTGACTGGCACCCCTACTCGGCCGAATTGCAGGCTGCCAGACATCGGCGGAGCAGCGGCAGAGGCCCGGCCAGGGCTTGGTGACTGACACCCTTACTTGCCCGGGCATTTCAGGCTGGCTGGAATCAGTGGAGCTATTCTGCTTGCCTCGCACAAAGCACTCTGAATTTTCGGTGAGTGCTCTGCGCATGGTCATGAGTGGGTGCACCTGCCACCTATACATTATGCGATATGGCCAGTATGGCAACCCTACTTGGCCGGGCATTGCAGACTGTCAGGCATTGGTGGAGCAGCAGCAGAGGCCAAGCCAGGGCTTGGTGGCTGACACCCCTACTTGACTGGGCAATGAAAGCTGCCTAGACTTTCGGCGAGCGCTCTGTAGCATGGCCATGAGTGGGTGTTCTGTGGTATGGCACCAATGCATTATGCAGTATGGCCAGTATGGCACCCATACTTGGCAGGCATTGTAGGCTTCCAGGCATCGTTGGAGCAGCGGCAGAGCTCTGGCCAGGGGTTGGTGACTGGCACCCTTACTTAGCCAGGCGTTGCAGGCTGACTGGCATCGGTGGAGCTATTCAGCTTGCCTCACATGAAGTACTCTTGATTTTCGGAGAACACTCTGTGCGTGGCCATGAGTAGGTGTTCTGTGGTATGGCACCTGCCACCAATGTGTTATGCGGTATGGACAGTATGGCACCCCTACTTGGCTGGGTGTTGCAGGCTGACATCGTACTCAACCGATCTCAAGAAGGTCTACTGAAAATTGGGCAAGCCTTGCCCGGTGGTGAATCTCATGGACACCCAGCCCCCTCCCACCAGTGCACTCATCTGAGCTATGCCCATCTACAAGAGTGAGGAGCAAATGGCTGATGTGCAGTATCAGCAGGAGCAGCAGACATTGGATCGCCAGGGCACAGAGCCCGTGGCACAGCAGAGGCAGCATCAGCAGAGGCAGGAGCAGTGGACATTTGATTGCCAGGGCACAGTACCCATGGCACAGCAGTGGCAGCCTCATCAGCAGGAGAAATTAGATTGCCGGGCCACAATACACATGGTACAGCAGCGGCAGCAGCAGTGGACATTGGATTCCCAGGGTACAGTAACTGTGACTGGCACCCATCCTTGGCTGGGCATTGCAGGCTGGCTGGCATCGGTGGAGTAGCGGCAGAGGCCCGGCCAGGGCTTGTTGGCTGGCACCCCTACTCGGCCAAATTGCAGGCTACCAGGCATTGGCAGAGCAGTGGCAGAGGCCCGGCCAGGCCTTGGTGACTGGCACCCCTACTTGACCTGGTATTGCAGGCTGGCTGGCATCAGTGGAGCAGCAGGGGCCTGGCCAGGGCTTGGTGGCTGGCACCCCTACTTGGCCAGGCATCGCAGGCTGACTGACATCGGTGGAGCAGCAGCAGAGGCCCAGCCAGTGTTTGGTGGCTGGCATCCCTACTTGGCTGGGCATTGAAGGTTGGATGGCATCAGTGGATCAGCGACAGAGGCCCGACCAGGCTTGGTGGCTGGCAAGCCTACTTGGCCAGGCATTGCAGACTGGCTGGCATCAGTGGAGCAGCGGCAGAGGCCTGGACAGCACTTACTGACTGGCACCCCTTCTTGACCGGGCATTTCAGGCTTCCATCATACTCGCCGGATCTCAACAAGCTTTTCTGGCCTGTACCAGGTGATGCACCACTGACAGCACTCATGGGAGGGGCATAACATGGTGGCGACACAGCTCTCAGAGAGACAGCCATCGCTTCAGCACCAGACATCTCCTCCACAGGACTAGTATCTGCCTCACTGTCCCCAATCTGAGATATGTCCCATGAAGGGGAGTACTTTGACCCTGAGGCTGATCAACTGCCCATGCTGCTGCCACTCTCACTGTGCGCCCTATAGCTGCCACTGCCGCTGCTGCTGCTACTGCTGCTCCTCTCCCTGCTGCCATTGCCCGGTGATCGGGTCCTCCTTCTAGCAGCCAGACTGGAATCCACCAGCTCTGGACTGCTGGGGACCACATGAATAATGGGAGACATTGGTGGCTCATGATGAACATCCGACCCTAAAGCACCTGCACCTGCTCCGCAGCAGAGACAGCCGTACCCTCTTGGACTGCAGGCCTTCCAGTGCTCTGTGTGGCAGTGGAGGATGCTGGCAGGAGGCGACACCGAACTACACTCCTAGTGACACGCAGGCTAGGAAGGCAGGCTGAGGCAGGGTTCAAGCTTTGTCCACAGGGTGGGCAGACAGGCACTTTAGCATGAGCAGAAGGCAGGCTGAGGCAGGGTTTGAGCTTTGCCTACAGGGCGGGCAGGCAGACAATTTGCACAACACAGGGAGGGCTAAAAAATAAAAATAACACCTAAATCTATCTAATCTAATCTAAATAAATGAAACTAAGAGGTAAATGTGTGGAAATGGGTGAAATAGGAGGAGGATAGCAATGGATTTGGAGGAACAAAAAACTGCTGGGAGAGGGAGAGTTCTGAAAATGCCTGCTGACAGGATCAGTGGCTAGCTCAGAACAAATTGGAAGGGGGGAGGGCAATTACTTTTGTTACTTGCTGCACCTGCCTTACCACAAGGCCCATTGGCTCTGTGCAGCCTAGCCCGTGGCCAATCGCAGACTGCCAAGCCAGCGGTCTGAGGAAAAGAGGGATGGTGATTGGCTTCTAGTCCAAGCCTCTCTCCACCCCTGGGGCCAGTAAGTCTGCTCCTCAGGTGCCCCCCTTCCTCCCCAGGCCTGCCAGCCAGTTTTTTTCCACCTGAGCATGGCCGAACGTGCCCGAACTGTTTGGGCGTCCAAACTGGCTGAGTTCAGGCTGAACTCCGAACATCCGAACCGCATTCGCACATGCCTAAGAATCATACAGCTGCAAGTTGGATTCTTGGACGGGACTTCAGAGGTCATGTAGTTCTACCCCCTGACTTGAGGCAGGATACTCTATTCCTAAAGCATCCTACACAGATGCTTGTCCAATATTTTCTCGAAAACCTCCAGGAAAGAAGATCCCAAAACCTTTCTAGGCAGAAGTTAAAAATCTTAACTGTTGGGAAAATTTTCCTAATATTTAATAGGGGTGGGACATCTGGCAAAAAACCAGTTACCGGTTTACAAAAAACCAGTTTACCAGATTAAAACCGGTTTACCAGTACCGGATTTATTCCACTGATTTCACTGAAATCAATGGCAAAAAAACCCAATACCTCCCCCTCCTCCTCCCAGGCTGTGTGGCCTGGTACCGGATTTATTCCATTGATTTCATTGAAATCAATGGGGGAAAAAAACAATACCTCCCCCCCACCCTGCCCAGCCTGGATTTAATTTTTTTTTTTTTTACCCTAAGTTCCTACTAGTGCGGGCTCCGGGCCACCACCGGCGGGGACCTGGAGCCCGCACCAGCAGGTACTAGGGTGATCCCTGGGGTGGGGGGTGGTTTAACACCCCCCCACCCCAGGGATCACCCTATCTCCCACCCCAGGCATCGCCTTTGGTGCTCCGGGCGGCGGTGGCAGAGGTGGCGGCG
>QEPC01006430.1:922869-970739 GCA_003113815.1 Sphenodon punctatus | reverse complement strand
GACCATCCTGCCAATCCTGGTACGGTCCCTCAGGTGAGTCACCAACACCTCATGATCGACTGTGACTGGCTGCCGAAAGGTCTAGCAGGACCAGTAAGGTCTGATGATCCTGGTCCAATGCCAGATGGAGATTGTCAACCAAGGCCACCAATGCAATCTCCGTACCATAACCAGGGCAAAACCCGGGCTGGGAGGGGTCAAGAAAACCAGAGTGGTCCAGGTGTTCTTGGAGCTGCCGTGCACAGCCCCTTCAATATCCTTCCCTAAAAGGGAAGGTTAGAGACCTTCCCTAAAAAGGTAGGATAGAAACCGGCCGATAACTGGCAGGAGCATCAGCATCAAGAGATGATTACTTGAGCAGGGGCATAACCACAGCCTCCTTCAGGCATTCAGGCACCCTGGCCTCCTGAAGGGAGGCACTAACCACCCCAGACAGCAACGGCCATAGCATCTCCTGGCTGGCTTTCACCAGCCAGGACGAGCAAGGATCTTGTTCACAAGCGGTGGCATGAACAGATCCCAACAAGGACTCCACATCAGCCGGAGATACCACCTGAAACCAATCCCACAAAACGGGACAGAACAGGGCATCCATAGCCCCAAGATGATCCTCTGCAATAACTGCAGAACTGAAATTGTGGCAGATGAAAGCGATCTTATCTACAAAGTACTCGATAAACCAGTCACAGCGATCACTGGATTTTTCCAGGTCCAGGCGGAGACAGGCAGGATTGACCATGCCTTTCACCACCTGGAAAAGCTTAGCTGGACGTGACTTTGCAGATGCAATAAGGACAGCAAAGATCTGCTTCTTTGATGCCTGCACCACCACAGCATAGGCTTTTAAACTGCTCTTATGCTGCAATCGATCATTCTCATCACGAGTCCGGCACCACCATCGCTTCAACTGCCTGTTCTCCCGCTTCAAACACCGCAGGCTGTCAATAAACCAAGGAGACCTGCAGGAGACTTGGGAGGGCAGTGGACGCCTGGGAGCCACTCTATCAACTGCTTCTTTGCTGCCTGCACTACCACAGCATAGGCCTTTAAACTGCTCTTATGCTGCGATCGATCATACTGGTCATGAATCCGGCGCCACCATAGCTCTAACGGCCTGCTCTCCGGCTTCAAACACTGCAGGCCCTCAGTAAATCAAGGAGACCTGCGGGAGACTCGGGAGGGCAGTGGACGCCTGGGAGGCACTCTGTCAATGGTCTCAGCCAACAAGGTGTTCCAGAAGGCTATGAGATCATCGACCGAGCGGGTGTCAAGGTCCAGGCAAAACTCCGCCAGAGCATTCCGGAACCGATGCGGTTCCATAAGTCTCCGGGGGCGGACCGATCTAATAGGTCCTTCACCCTGCCGGGGGCTAACATGTACCAGGATGCACGCCTTAAGGAGGTAATGGTCAGACCATGACAAAGGCTCTACCCCCTTAACTCCTACTAACTGACCCCCCGCCTCCCTTTCCATAGAGGGCATAATAAATTGTAAACTAGGGTTTAATAAGTCAGCTTACTGAAGAAGTGTAGAGAAAGTAGGATTTGCTGTGTTGGTCCCAAATATAGTCAACAGAGACAAAGTAGTAAAGTGATATCTTTTATTGTACCAACTACAGTTGGTGGAGGCTGACAGAGATTGTTGGTTGCCTGACTAATGACTCTGTGGGGTCTGAAAGCTTATATACCTCCACCAACTGTAGTTGGTAAATAAAAGATATCACTGTATTACCTTTTCTCTATTATCTTACTCAAGTAGTACGGAGGATAATCTGATACTCATTTACTCACTGCAGTGTTCTTCGGGTTGAATTAAATCTCCATGTAAAGCAAAACAGATTAGCTATAGCACATTCCTGAAGTGGTTTAAGATATTTCCCCAGATTTGGGGGTTTGGATTAACCATAGATAAAAGAATGATTTGCCTTGCTTTAACAAGGCAAATATGGGGTATATAGGAAGAAGTCACAGGTCAAGTCTTGCGGTAACTCATTTGAATTGATGCCAGCATAATAAAAAACATTAATAACCAAAACAGCGAGAGAGTGAAATGAGATGAATTTTGCAGAAGGAAAAGACACCTTGAGGGGAAAAAAATCCTGTGAAAACAGACTTAAACATAGAAAAATCAGTATGACTTTTTACTTTTTACTATATTGTTTTCTTTGGGAACTGGAATAAAATCCATAGCATTCTGGCACTACATTTTGAAGAAGACAGATGGGGTTTGAGAACTCTGCTTGAGGGCCCAGAGACAACACAAAATGAAAGAAAGTTTAAGGTAGAAGGAGGAATAAAACAGATGATGGAAAGTGAATCCATTCTCCTCTGGCTTTCAGACTCCTAACATATCAATTTGTCCCACTGCTATTCATTTTTTCGAACCATTTTGTAGCTGTGGTCACTCAGCCTTTGCTTCTCTCTTTGCATTCTGTAACCTTTCAGTGGGTCTAGGTCCCCACTCCCAGCTCCCAGGATTCATGAGACTGGATTATCGCAATTGTGAAAAAAGAAAACTCATGAGTCTTGCCCCACTTCTTGTTTTAGCTGTATCCAGAGAAGAGAATGTTCTCTGCTCAATCTCCTTCCATGAATTGTACTAGTTCCTCAATCTTGGGACATGTAAGGGTTTGGGGATAGAGCAGGCAAAGTATTATTCATCCATTCCTACATAAGACACTAGAAGTGCAGAAACCATTTTGTTTCTTTCTGCACACTAGCCACGAGAACCAAGCTCAGACGCTCTTTAATTTCCATGTATTCAGATTATGTGTCATCTCTCCTAGGTCAGATCATCTCTTTTAGATTACAGCTTCTGTGAATTGCCCAGGACTCCCTCGTGTACTAGCATTCCCATGTTTGACAGTTACAAAAAATAATCAGAGCTGGTTGCAGCTGGATGAGAAGGATCTGGAGCTTGTTTGTATCAATTTGGGATTATAATCCAAACCCTTTCAGTGCCTGTTATTGCTAACAAGGAAGGGGCAGACAGATGTAGTGGCAGAAGGGACATTATTGAGTGTAACAGTCATGCGTTCACTCCTGACAATACTTCTGCCTTGCTGTGACAGCCCTGTCTGAAGTAATTGCAATCATATAAGTACCTAGCTCGCATTGTCGCCGCATCCTGGAAGAAGACATGGACACAAAGTTGTGGAATTTAAAAGGCCTCACTCTTTATTCAAATGATATGATTCAGATAATCTGGGAAGGGGAACTTCTCCTGTCCTAGGTCCAGTACCAAAACTTATCAATAACAGTTAATGGCTGGCCTGATGTCCCTCAGATGCCAGCCCATTGCAACTTTGCAAGCCTTACTGCTTAGGTCACTTTACCCACAGCCACCTGACTGGATTAGGAAGGCATAACTGTATTCCCTGGGACCTCAAAAGAGGTAAGGAGGCCAGTCCACTCAGGACTACCCTTGTCCTTGGATTAAGTACTTGACCATCCTGTCCCTGGGCCATTGACCCAAACCTGGCTGCCCTTGCTCTTGATTCGGCCATGAATACCCATCTCTTAAGGAGATGTCTTTTTAACTCTTAAACAAACCTATACCAACTAACTAGATCCCTGCCACAGCAAATTGCCAGCTCATGCTTGGCTGGTTCTGCACCTCACCCCAAAATTTAACCTAGAGCTTGACTTAACTTGTCCCTTAACACCCTCAAATATAACTGCACCCCTGTATCCAAAAGATGGACACCATCTACATGAAGCAACTCTGGATATGAAAAACTAATTTCTCAATGCCTGATGCATTTATTGTCCAGGGCTAGTACAATTGTTTTCACTTCTTTATTGATCATCCTCCTTACTCTGTTGACCTTACCAGGGAAAATGGCATCGTGCGCTCCAGCATATGTGTCCAAATGATGTGAGTGCGCAGGAGGAGTCGCCTTGCCAACACCCAATCCCTCTTAATCATAAGCAGTAACTCCAATCCAGCAACCTTTGTTCTCCCCTAAGTGGGCAACCAATATGTCTGGTTGCCAATCTGACAAGGCCACTTGGAGTAGAGGCATTAGCTGCTTCCAATGTATGTTTTTCCTGACTCTCCAGAACATCTTGACTGCAGTGCTTAGGCTAAGATGTATACCCCAATGGGATCACCCAGCCAACTTGGCAGCCCAGTGGACAATACTGTGGCCCACTATCCAGATTAGTTTACAAGGCCCTCTTACTGTTGGTCCTGGAACAAATGATCAGAGATAAAAGGTAAGCAGGCAAAGTAATCTCATTGTACTTTAAGAAAACTAACATACGTACAACCAGAACACAATGTCATCTACTGATCTCTCTGCTCTCAGCATGTGAAAAGTCTAACAAAACTTCTACACTGGCTGCCCCAATGTGAAATGAGTGACAGAGCAGTATTGCTCTGTAGGCAGACTAAGGCGACACATGTATTAGTGAAAAACAGCAACGGACTGTTGACAGCCAAAAAGTACACCGTTGGAGTGCCTGAAGAATTCTCCAGACACTCAAGGACAAACCTGCATGTACTCACAGACTACACTGATGGGGCACACGGCTGGGGACCCTGATCGCTGGAAGGATGCTGACTGTCCCCGGCCCCTCTGACCCATTTTGGATTGCCTGTGCCTAATTAACAGAATAACATCCCTATAAACTACATCCTGGCAAGCCAGAGCATGGCCTGGTTAAGCTTGTCTGGATTCACGTACCAGTTCATTCGCTTGCTCTGAAAGCCCCATAGAAGGCCAGTTTAAAGGCTGCATCAAACAGGATAGATCAGAACAAAAGCATCAGAACAAATTTTGGGGAGGATACTGAAGATCTGTAGCAGGCTGGTGGGCGTGATGGGGATTCTGGAATCCTCACACCTGCTAATCTCTCAAGACCAGCATTCCATAATGCATTGAAAAAGGAAACCTTTGTCTGTAGGATGGTGGCCCACCAAGTCGCTGGCATAAGCTCAGGCTGAGAATTTGCCAACTATGGTGGCGGGTGCCAAACCTTTGTGGTGCTGCACCAAGGCAAACTGCAAAATCTCAGGCTCAAATCCCAACCCCACTAAACTCTTGGCATTCAGGAAAGGCCCAGCCATAGGAAGCCCTAGTGAGGCTAGACAAGGAACCGTGTACTGTCTTATACAATTCTAGTATCCATGGGTCCAGATGTCTGGAGGCATAACTTCTGGATCATTGCTGGCTCCCGGTGCCGAGCAGTGGAAACGGTCCATCTGGAAGTGAGAGAGGGCACTGACTATGCTGTTGTTAATTCTGTGGACATGCTTGGATACAAACAAGGTGTTATGTTTCAGACACTGAAGTCCAAATGCCCTAACCAGCCTCATAACTCGGATGGATTTTGAAGTCATTGAATTTATGATGTGCAAAACTGCTAAGTTGTCGCACCAGAATATCACTGATTGGTTTGTGAGAACATCACCCCACAGATGGACATTGAGTACTATAGGGAAAAACTCAAGAAAATTGGGAACCCCGTGCTCCACCCACTCACTGGACCATGAAGCCACACCCCCTCTACCTCTAAAATAAAGCCAGCGGTGCACCTGCAGCTCCACCTCAAGCAGGAGTTTCTGATGCCAAATACTTACCCTGTTGAATTCAGCAAGGAAGACAGACCATATTGCTAGGTCTTCCTTCATGTCCCAGGTCATCCATACATGATGATGGAGGAGGAGGAGGCTACCTGACACTTTAGCATAAAGCTGGGATTAAAAGGTGTGGCCAGGCACTACCACTCGGCAGGCAAAATTGAGGCTTCCGGCATTGGTTGCAGTTGCCTGATTGTGTCTTTTGTGACCATCAAACGTGCCACTATTAAGGCCTGAAGGGATTCCAATTGTCATGTGGTAGGTGGCATAAACACTGGATGGTGTCCAGCTCATTACCTAGAAAGGTTAGCAAGGTGACGGGGCCCACCATTTTTTCAGGTACGAATTGAACTCCAAGCTTTTCAGCCACTGCCTGAAATGTGCACAGTAGTCCATTGCATTTGCCTGTTCCAGCCTTCCCTATGAACAGGAATTCATCAATATAATGGATGACCTGCTGAGACCCCACCCTCTGCTGGACCACCCAGTCGAGGAGTGTGGTGAACCTCTCAACTGCTGAACAGGAGATGGAACACCACATCAACATGGTTTTGTCAAAATAGTATTTACCTTGAAATTGAAAGCCCAGCAACCCACCTAGGTGTACTGGAAGGAGACAAAATGCAGATGTCACACTTCACCTGGAGTGCCCTGGGGCTGCAGTTTCTAGCCACCTCCATGATTGAGTCAAAAGATGTGTAGTGGATGGAGTACAGCTCCACTGGAATCGCGCTGTTCACCAACTCATCCTCGGGGTGGGAGAAATGGTGAATAAGGAGAAACTCACTTGCTGCCTTCTTGAACACTATACGTAGTGAGGAGATGTGGAGATTAGCAATTGGTAGGTTATTGAAAGGGCCAGCCTCCCTGCCTCCCCTCATTTCCTTGTGGAGCTTGGTGCACACCAAATGCTCCATCCCCATCACAGATTTCAAGTTGGCCATCCATGATCTCTCTCTATCATCTGTAGCTGGGATTTTAAATCCCTCCTGAAAGCCCTTTGCTATGTATTCTACATAGTGCCTTGATCTGGGCAATTACAAAATGCCTCCTAGAGTGCCTCAGGACATACCAGCATTGGTGCCCTTCCCCACAGTGCCCTTTGTGCCGGCATTGGGTGGAGGAGGGGTTTCCCAGGTAAGGACCCTGTGGCTTATTCCTGGGCCTGGGTTGCCTAACTATGTTACAGTGACAGGTGGCATGGTTTCTGGCACAGTGGGAGTAGGTATGTCAAAATCGACATGGCAAGTGAGAGCAGGTGCTGGATCCATTAAACTCTCAGCATTCTGTGACACGAAAGGAGAAGTGGTGCCCATCCACACGATGGGGATCATTAATGGAGGTCACATTCCCTACCAGAGCATAGCCACTGTCAGCCCTAGGGGCATTGGAAGCACTGTTCATGCACTCCAGCCACAAGTCCTGGGCATAGACATCTCAGTGTAGGTCTGGTTGATGGATGCACATTTGCGAAAGGCCTCATCATAACAAAGCCAGACCCAGGGGTTCTCTGTATTGAAAGCCCTTCTAATTATATCTTGGTAATTCACTAGCTTGGAAGTCCTTTCAGGGAACATCTTCAGTATCACTCCCATCAGTAGTACTTTATTGATCAGCCCAAAGGGTTATTTCAAAGAAACAATTAAATTTTACAATATCAGAATGGAGTAAATTGTAGGGATGGGCGAACAGATTGCGGTTCGGGTTCGGCTACGGTTGGTTCGGCTGCGTTCGGTTTGTCCATTCAGTTAGTTCGCTGGGTTCGGCTGTTTGGTTCGGTCGTTCGGTTCGGGGTCAGCCGTTCGGGAAATGTTTTGTTATGGTTTTTTTAATATATATATATATATATATTAAGCAACTTACTAGGGATGGGCGAATGCAGTTTGGAAGTTCAGAGTTCGTCGCAAACTCAGCCTGTTCGGGCGACTGAACCAGAACCCAAATCCGAACACGAACGTGAACTGACCAGACCGAACTCAATTTCGAACGTCGAAATGGCCGAATAGTTCGGTCAGTTCGGATCGCGTTCGGGTGGCAAAAAAGGGTCACTGGAAGGTCAAACGTGACCTTCCAGTGGGGGAAATCACAAATAACACCATGTTTCAGTTTAAGGTTTAAGTTTCATTTCAGTACAAAACTGAAATGAAACTTAAAGCAATCTAATAATCCTACTCTAAATGAAAAAACAGGGGAAGGGAAGGGAATCTGGGATGGAATATATGGGAGAGGGAAAGGATTCAATGGAGGGGGGAGGGAGGAAGGAAGATTGAACACAGGGAACACAGGGAGGGGTAAAAACAAAAAATAACCACTAAATCTATCTAAACTAAGCTAAATAAATGAATGAGAATATGGGGGTAGATGGGTTGGATGGGTGAAATGGGAGGAGGATTGCAATGGATTGGGGAGCTGGGAAATGCTGGGAGAGGGAGCCTTCTGAAACGCCTGCTGTTCAGGAACAGTGACTAGCTCAGAAGGTGTTGGGAAGGGGGGAGGCAGATAGTTTTGTTTCTTGCAAGCCTCTCCACCACTGATGCCTGGAAGTCTGAGTCTGCTCCTCAGCTGACTACCCCTCCCTGTCACATTTGACCTTCCAGTGACCCTTTTTTGCCACCCGAACGCGATCCGAACTGACCGAACTATTCAGCCATTTTGACGTTCGAAATTGAGTTTGGTCCAGTCAGTTCATGTTCGTGTTCGTGTTCGTGTTCGGGTTCAGTTGCCCAAACAGGCTGAGTTTGCAACGAACTCTGAACTTCCGAACTGCATTCGCCCATCCCTAGTAAGTTGCAGACCATTTTGCTCAATTATGATTGGTCTTAGGGTGCTTAAATCTTTCTTGGTCCTTTCTCTCATCCTGAACACTGGAATCGGGCATGGGGTCACTGAAGAGGAGAGTAAAAATGTCCACATATTACCACTAACAGGAATTATCCCTGGTTCTCCGAAGGTGATAGGCCCCAATAGGGGTTGAGACATCTGCATATTTATTTATTAATTTATTTTATTTATATAACGTTTTTATCCCCCTGCTGGCATATCCCCCTGCCAGCAGGAGGGGCTCCTCACTAGTGGCCAGACCACCACAGCAGTGGCCCCTGAAGGCGGATGGGTTCTCCCACACTTGGGCTACATGGGCACCCTGTTCCCAGGATGCCACCTGGGGAAGGGTGTGCACATGACAGGTGGGCATGACCAGAGCATGGTTGTTCCTGCCTTTGTGAGGGCCAACACACCCATGCCCCTTTCCAGACAAGACTTTGATAATCTCATGGTGTTGCTGGGCCAGAATATGGCACCACCCAGAACAGCATTCTGGGGCAGGGGGGCACAGTTAATGCTCATGCACTCACAGAGTGTAGCTGTCATGTGCAGGCTCCACTGTGAGAGGTGGGCAGGATACTGAAGGTCCTACCACACGCCACTACATCCAATGCTGGCTCCAGAGCATAGGGTTGGAAGAGGTGTGTGGATGTGCCTGGTGGCCAATGACTGTACCGTCTACTCCAGCACTTCCTTGCACCAGGTCCGGTTCACCCCTCAAGTGATGTGGGGGTAGGATCTCTTCATTAGTGTGTCCCGGGGGAAATGGTGCCCCGGGGGAAATGGTGCCATCCCCCCCTTCAGGGTGGGACCTGGTACTGGAGAATTGCTCCCAACCCCTGCCCCTTCCTGAGGGTCCCGCTGAGGGCATTCATCACTGCTGCGTCACTTCACTTCTAAGACCAGTTGGTGAAGGCTGTGGAGGTGGTGCCACCATTTACTGGACTGTGGCCTCTCAGCCTCCCATTCTATCTTGCAACAAGCACAGAATAGCCTCTATAAGGTCCTCTGGTGGAGCAATCCTGCACTCTCCCATCATGAAATGAAGAATTTCTGAAAGTGCTGTTTCTGATAGAAACAGCGTTTTCGTTTTCATTCACATGAGGAACATATTTACCAACATTTTTGACATTTTTAATGATTTTCTGCTATTTTCTGCCATTTCAGTAATTTCCAGGAGTTTCTGGTAAATCTTGTTGGTATTTTTCAATAATTTCCAAAAATTACCAGAAACTACTGGAAATTACCAAAGTGGTGGAAAATAGTGGAAAATCACAGAATATGTCAAAAATTTCAGTAGATTTTCTTCTTGCTCCCCAAAGGTCAGTATTTCTCAATGGAATGAGAGCACGCTTCAGGCATCATTCCTCTTCTTCGCTGGGGTCTTCCCCTTTATGCATCCCTCTCCCTTTGGCATGGTTGTCCTGCTTGCCTGGGCCAAGAACAATAGGGGCAGCAAGGAGGGGAAGGGGTCTTCAGTAATTCAGTGAGGCCGAAGGGTGGGGGCAATAAGGCCTGGGCCCTGGGTGGGAGCCAGATGGCACCCAGTACTCACCTAGTTGTTCTCCTGGCCTGTGCCACTTGAACCTCCTCCTTCACACATCATAGCGCTCCTGCACCATCATCTGGGTACCGATAGCACACACCAGAATTCACTTGGGTCCACTGGCCTACCTGGATCGATGACACACACTGGAGCTCTTTGTTTCTCTGTGTACCACCAAGTCAGACTGTGGTGTGCTCACCTTGAGCCAAATAGTGCCTTTGAAGTTTTGTGAGACATGAGCTTGTTTGGTGCCAAATGGCCATTGGCCCGGTAACGGTCGCGGCACACCGGCCTTGCACCTGGCCTGCAGTTCCCAACCCTACAACCTGATTTTTCCTCTTCATTTAAAGGGAGAGTGGGACAAAGTCACCCGCCTCTGCAAATGCTGCTTAAGGCAAAGGCGGGTGCAGAGGGAGGAAATTGCTGTCTGTAGCTTTGACTTTTTACATGCCCAAGGAAGGGCTTTGCGTGGCCATAAAATTTGCATACTGTCACTAGAAAAATAGTGGTCCAATAAAAGTTATCATCTGAATGATTTCGTTTCCATCTCTTATATATGGGACCAATATGGTAAGCATATTCTCTCTACAGCCTGACCAAGACACTCAATTCTGTGCCTTAGTTTCCTTAGTTGTAAAATGGAATGAACATACCCAACTTTATGAATGGTCATCCATTGGAAATTTGTAAGAAAACATTAGCGCATATCCAGATGCACCTTCCAATTTTTAAACTATATTTGGTGTGCAGAATGAAATGCACATATTCTTTACTTCCGACATTTTGTTTTGATTATTTTATTTTGCTCACTTTGGTATTTCATTTCTGTTATTTTGGTTATTCAGTTATTTGGTTTTGGTATTTTGTTCATTTTGATAGTGCTGTTTAGCACAATAGCACCAATAAAATGAACGGATTGCCAAATATGAGTAGCCAACATAACCTAAATGAAATACTGAAGGGAACCAAATAAATGAAATGGTATATTCCAAACAAAGGGTGTTTTTAGATGAGAGAGCTTTCCCCTGTATTTTAAAAGTCTACATTGGGGACACCCGCCCCCCCATGGATTTAGATGCTCCTCCCTTGACCAGAACTCACCCAGGTGCCATTGGAAACAGTGGTGTTGGGCGACTCCCAGATGTTTTGAAATGCGATTGCGGACCTGGTAAGACCCCAATAGCTGAGGTCTTACAAGTCCACATCTCAAAACATCCAGTAGTTTCTGAGTGCTGCTGTTTCTAATGGCACCTGAACAACTTCCAGTCTGGGAAGGAGCATCTAATTCCCTCCTGTGGGGGTTTCCCCAGTGCAGACTTTTAAAATATGGGGGAAAGCTCTCCCATCTAAAAATGCCCAAATACTCATTTTGGTGAACAAAGCAGGAAGTTAATAGCACTTCATATCCTCCTTATTCAAATCAAAGCACACACCAAATTTGTCAAATTCAGTAGTCATCTCAGATTTCCTTTCAGTTCTAGTAAACACAGAGCTTTATTACTGTGTGCATTACCTGATGTTCCTATTGCTATTTTCATTGTCATCTCCACTAACAGTCTCTCTGGTCTTTTGTTATTCTTTCGTAGAAGATACTTTAAACAAAGTAGCACATAAGAAACACTTTGCATCTCTGATGTGTAGATCCCAGAAACCAATTTCTTTTCTTACCCTCCCAAGAGATCCCAGTGAGTTGCTTTCTCCAGGTCCCAGTAGTTCAGCTTCCTAGAACAGTAGTAAGCTCCTTGTTATTCACAGTTGTAATTGTGTTGAAACTGTCAAGTGTTCTCTCCACATCTTCAATTTTCTTCACAAACTAAATCCCTCACTTCTTTGTATGCAGAGGCTGCAGTGGCCTGGATCTCATCTAGTCTTTTAGTAACATCTTCCAGATTTGTTTTAAACCGATTAGACACTGCTGAAGAATCAAATTCTCTCCCCCACACAGTACAAAGCCAAGTGTTGACAGAGTTGGCCCCTGGCCATCAACTACGTGATGACGCAGCACTGGATCTTTTGACAGACCTGATTTTTGTCTTGAGCTTTCTGAAATGCTCACACACCCTGACAAATTAAAATAAAATAAACTGTGGTGTGACAGAAGGGTGCAATTAAAAAAGGAAAAGAAAACTGTCAGCGTGACCAGAGCACTACTCTTCTACACTGTGGTGTGGAACCTGTAAGATGCTTCTTCCGCAGTGGGTGTTTTTAGACAAGTGCCTCCCCACCCATTACCCACCCACATTCACCCACCCACCTATCATGCATGTTGCAGGGCTTTATCGGGTGACAATGTGGCCCTGCAACATGCAGGGGTAATGGGTGGGGAGGCGTTTGTCTAAAAACACTCTATTTGTTGTGTCTGAGGTTTTTGAAAGAGAAAATGTAAGGTTGATTTCTCTGGTTTTTTTTTTTTCATAGTGACTGAAACAAACATTAAGACTGAAAGGATCAAATATAAAATAGCAAAGAACTCCATTCACGCAGAACCAAATCATTTCAACTTGGATTTTGATGTAGGAATGTTTAATTCCCTAACCCTAACTGTTGATAATAGAACAGTATTTTCTGTGAGGATTGCCAGCTCAAGTTTTGAAAAATAAAAGAGAAACCAGAGAGCGATGTGGTTCCATTCTATAGAGGCTGTGATGTCATGAAAGGAAACTCTCTTCCAGTACAAGATGTCTGGCAATCCTGTTTGCTGCTGTCATCAGCAACACCTTGCTGCCTCAATATTTCACTTCTTCTAGTCATAAACTGAGACGGTGGGCTCGATCCAATGCCTTGTGTCCATGCGCGTGTGTGTGCTGCCACGCCCAAACCATGCAGAGCCACATTACGGGCACATTGTGCCCTGTGGAAACTATGTGCATGCATGCATATGCTATCTGCAGGGCATTGGATCGTGGTCGGTGAGAACAAAGGTTACCATCCCCTGGTTTCATGGGTGGATTGAAAGAAGGATTCCCTTCTCTTGACTGCCAGCAGTGCCCTGACTATATCCTGGCCTCAAACTGACAGAAAGAAAGCAATGCAGAAAAGCCCCATCCTCACCTTTCCTGGCCTTGTGAATAGGAGATCTTGCCTAGGCCAATCTTTTCCCTGACCAGGTTTCCTTCTTGTCTAACAAATGAATTCCTCTTTTCCAGGCTACACCATAGTGTCAAAATGGTGGCCGTTTTTGTTTGTGTCACTTAATGCTTCTGGTCCTGGCTACAACAGGAAGAGCAAAATCAATGAGAAATGGCATATAAAAGTGTCATGAATTTTGTGAATGTGAATATATACAAACTTTGTTTCAATGACCAGATTATTTTTCATTTCATTCAGCCACAACTGGCCATCCCTGTAGTTTAGTACCTCAGTCAATCAAATGCTATTTCTGAGTCCCATTGCCAAAGAAATTTGCAGTTCAGCCAGTGCTGAGAAAAAATCTCATATTGAAAACATGTTGCAGATATAAGAACTGGAGTCTTCCATACTCCAGGAAGTGTACCTGCGGAGAAGCTCCAGGGAGTGGGCAGCCCCACATTCATCTGAAAACACCCAATGTAGCAGTTTATTTACAATGAGTGATTCAAAATATAGAGGATTTAAGCAAATATCTCTAGCTTATTTTTCTCCTTCTGGATTCTGACAGCCCTTACTTGAAACTGTATTTTTACACTCTGGTAAACTGAGCAATACTAGTGTGAACTTCCATACGTTTCTTTCAACCTTTACCAGGAAGGGCAAACCTCCTGGTGGGAGAAATAATTCGGTCTTTATGATGACTTCTGCTGTACTGCACTGCACGATGTCTGCACTTTTTAAAATGGTGGAGTTTAGCAATGTATCACTGAACACACAGCCAAAGGTAAGTAAGGAGAGCGGAGGAAAAGGTGAAATTATTTTTTGTCAACTGTAAATGACACAGGTTCATATATGGTGCATAGTGCTGCCTTCTGCAACTCTTATATTAGGTAGTGTACTCTCAGAAGTATTACCACTAAACTCAATTTCTAGATTCTCAGAATTCACACATTACTGTGGTAGCAGAAAGTTCCAAGTTTTCCGAGTTCTTGGAGTTATCAGAGTTCTGGGTGAATTATTCAAAACTGACAGTTTATCTACACTTAACATGTGTACCTGTGACTTCTCAACTTCTTGACTGTGGGTGAAAACAAACGAGACAGTAGCCCACGAGTCACTTGCTCATCATTTCAGTGGCTGCCAGATGTCCGTCCACGTCCGCATTGGGGCAGGCAGCTGGCTGCTACCAGATGTGTCATCCAGAGAAGGTCTGCAACGTGGCCCAGGCTAAGGCTCACACAGCCAGGCTAATCTGGGCTAACGTGCACCCTTCCATTTGTTAGGTCCCGCCCTGCCCAGCCATGTTGCAAGGTTGGAGGAGCAGGCCCGGAGGAACACACTCACCCCGGCTGCCAAACAGCTGATTGGGTGGCCCAGAGAAGTATGCTAATCCAGCCTGCCAGACAGCTGATGGGGGCTTGGAGGAGTGTACTCACCCTGGCCTCCAAACAGCTAATCAGGGAGGTGGAGGAGCGTGCTCACCTCGGCTGCCAAACAGTAGGTCCTCCACCACCATTCCCCAATCACCTTTTTGGCACATAACCAAGGCCAGGAACATGCTCCTTTGGGCCCCCCAATCAGCTGCTTGGCACACGTATCTGGGCCAGGTGGCCATGCTCCTCTGCCCCTCAATCAGCTGTTTATTTATTTATTTATTTATTTAATATATTTATACCCCACCCCTCCTGCAAACAGCTGTTTGGTGGCATTTCCTTCCAGGGCCTGATCCTGTTTCTCAGAAGGGGCCCAGGAGTCCCATCCTGTGTGGATAGCTCCTCAGCGGACCTGTGGCATGGAGAGACTTGTGATGACAGCCCTGTTGCCCAGATTCCACGGGGGGTGGGGGGGAGCTCATTTGAACTGCCCTTCCCACCAGCCCAAAGTGAGGCAACTGCAGTGGCCCTCCCTGGGGTGGTTGGAGGATTAGGCTCTTGTTTGTTTTCACCCTGTATCTCAGTCTCTCCCGATGTTCCCCTCTTCCTTGACCATACTAGATTTGCACACCCTTGTCTCTAATTGAACAAGTTTGCTTGTTCAGTGCAAAGCAAACTGCTAGCATAATTGGATTGTCACATATTGTATTGTAGCAGGTTGTATTTAGCTTCTCTATCCATTTGTAAAGTCATCTTCTTCATGTTTGCTGCTAGACATTATCTGAACAGTAGATACAAACACCTCAGTCTCTAGATCATTCACAAGCCATTTGTTAAAGGTTTGAATAGCCAGCATTTATAATTTCCTTTTCTGATTGGTTGTGCCCTCTCCATTGATTCCCACAATGTTGTTTTTCAGCTCCCTGACTGGATGATACACAAACCTGCAAAGCTAAGATTTCCAGATAACTACTCACATACTAACACAGAGATAGCACAGTGGTGAGGGTGATGGATAAAGCTGCCGGATAACTTGCCTTACATTTCCTTGCTTTCTGAAATTAGTGTTGGATTGTGCAACAGTTACAAGTAAAAGCCGATTGCAAGCCCTGTTGCAAGCTTAATATGGGGCTTGTCCAGTAGGGAGCACTTCAGGGGATGAAACAGTTTCTCTCCTCTCTTCTCCTCTCTTCATCCTCCATCTTGTCCCATGCAGTCTGTACAGCATGGAAGCATGTTTTCTGAGTTCTTAGTAAAGTTCTGTTTTGAAGAAACTTCTGCTGTGTATTATTCAGCAGAAAGCTAACTCTACAATAGGCTATGGGCCCAGAACATCTTCAAGGCAATTTTGAAGACTAGAAACAGCCCAGAAGGAGTGCAAAAACTGTGAAAGAAAACTCCCAGAGAGGCCTACTGACTAGTGAGTAAGAAGGCCTAAATCCCAGAAGGGGAAAGGGGGGGAAGCAAGTATGGCAAGCAGCTCAGAGCTCAGACTTTCAGTAGGAAAGCTGAACAATGTAAACTACCAATTGTGGAAGTTTAAAGTGGAAATGCTGCTGTCTAAAGATGATTTTTGGGAGGTGATTACCACAAACAGACCAGCAGCAAATCATGAGGAATGGAATAAAAAGGACAGGTTAGCAAAGGCTACAATAAGTTTATTGGTAGAAGATGACCAGCTATTGGTAGAAGATGACTAGCTAATCCATATAAGAATTGAGACCACAGCAAGAGGCATGTGGATTGCATTGCAAAACTTGCATGACAGAACTACCCTGAATAGCAAACTGTTTCTACTGAGGAAACTATACAAAATGAGGTTTGGCAAAGAAAGTGAAATGCAGGAGCATATAAATGCCATTTTGGAAGTAGTGGCGCAGCTGTACGACACTGGAGAAGCTATAAAGGACAGCCACGTGGTAGCCCTACTCCTCTGCAGCCTGCTTGAATCTTACAGTGCCCTCATCAGTGCTCCGGAGACAAGACCAGAGGCTGAACTGAAGCTGGAATTTGTTAAAGGTAGACTTTCAGATGAATTCCAGTGCAGAAAGGGAACCTACAGAATGCTCTAAGGGAGGGTAATGAGACTGCACTGAAAACCTCAGACAAAGCTCCTAAGGGGGAAACCAGAGTATGCTTCAGATGCAAAAAGGAGGGACGTTTAAAGAAAAACTGCTATATATGGAAAGCAGAAAAGCAGAAACTGTCTCCACAAACACCTAAGCAGAGATCTAAAGTCATAAACAACAACACAGTTGCTCAACAATGGAGTGGGTGTTTCAGAGCAACGCAAGACAGCTGCACATCCCAAAATTGGTGTGCAGACTCTGGGGCAACGAGCCACATGACTAGCGATAAAGGATTCTTCACAGGGCTGGATCTGAGCAGTAAAGAAAGGATACCTTGCAGATGGGAGAAGCATCAACTTGGAAGGAATTGGACATGGATTCCTGTACTGCAACCAGTCACAGGGAGGCACACTGACCATACCCATGAAAGATGTGCTCTATGTGCCCAATTTAGAATGGGCTCACCATCCATTTCCAGGGAGACGATTGCACAATTCAAAGTAGGACAAAAGTACTGGCCAGAGCCACTGCAGATGAGCACTTATACTGTCTGAGCACAGTGAAAGAACAGGTGAAGCTCACTGTGCACAAGCCACATGATGACTGCATCCACCTGTGGCATAGACGCATGGGACACAGACAACCAGACAGCATCAAGGAAATGCACAGACAGCAGTTGACCAAAGACCTTAAGGTATCAACGTGTCCCTTGATCATGAAATGCAACTGCTGCATCAAAGGTAAAGCCATGAGGGCTACGCTTCCTAAAAAGGGTCAGAATAGAGCCATGAAACCACTTGATCTTGTACACAGCGACGTCTGCGGCCCAATGAAGGTTCCCACGCCAGGAGTCAACCGGTATATGGTAACTTTAATTGATGACTATTCAAGGTACATGATCACATATGTCATGAAGAGTAAAGATGAAGTATTTGACAAACTTCAGGACTATGTGACCATGACGAGCAACAAGTTCCAGCACAGACCAAAGACACTGCAGACTGACAATGGAGGTGAGTTTACAGGAAAGGAAGTAGAGGACTTCCTGAGAATCCATGGAATTGAGCACCAAAAGACAGTGCCATATACACCCGAGCAGACCGGAACAGCTGGAAGGAAAAACAGAACGCTAACCAAAATGGTTAGATATATGTTAACAGACTCTGGACAACCAGAAAGATACTGGGATGAAGCAGCTGTTGCTGCTACCTATGTACAAAATTGGCTGTATTCTAGAACAGTGAGAAAAACTCCATATGAACTGTGGCATTGTCAGAAACCTAGTGTGGGCCACATCAGAGTATTTGAGAGTAAAACTTACGTATATATCCCAGAGGAGAAATGTACCAATCTGCAAAACAGAGGAATGAAAGGCATCCTCGTAGGATACAGTGAGCATTCCAAAGGCTACAGGATCCTGGATCCATGCACAGACAGAATAACCATTAGTAACAGTTTGACCTTTGTGGAAAACACAAGCGACAGTGTGATGACTCTCCAAGGTCCAGGCAAACGAGAATAATCAACCACAGACGAAACCACTGAAAGGGAGCAATCCTCTGAACAAATAGTCAAAATCGGCACAAAGGTAACAGAAGTGCAGGAACAGACACGGCCGGTTGCTGATGCTGAGCCAAGGAGTCAACGAGGTCTAACAAAGACATTCCCCCCCATTCGTCTGTCCTACAAAGTCAGCACCAGTAAATTGTCAGAGCCAGCATCCTGGGAGGACATCTCGCAGATGTCAGAAGGGGAAGCAGAAAAATGGGTAAGAGTGGCTGAAGAAGAAGTAAAGTCCATTCAGGACAACATGACGTGGACACTTACTCCACTGCCCACAGGGAGAAAGACTATTGGTTGTAAATGGACATTTAAAATAAAGTACAATGTACAGGGAAATATTGAATGGTACAAGGTCCAACTTGTCATGAAAGGATACTCCCAGAAGTACGGAGAAGACTACGATGAAACATTTGCACCTGTAGTTAAGCACACTACAATCAGAACATTTTTAAGTATAGCTGCCGGAAGAGGAATGCAAGTCAAGCATATGGACATTAAAACAGCGTTCCTGAATGGTGAGTTGAAGGAAGATATTTACATGGACCAACCACTGGGGTCTGCAGATGTTGAAAGGTCGGATCTTGTATGCAAACTGCACAAAAGCATATATGGGCTTAAGCAGGCCGCCAAAGCGTGGAACACTAAAATAAACAAGGTTCTCATGAAGGAAAATTTTACCAGGAGCAAAGCAGATCCCTGCTTATACACAAAGAGACTAAGGGGCAGGTGGATCTTTGTATGAATTTATGTCCATGACCTTAGTGTATGCTTTGAGCAAGAAGGAGATGAGTGCGAAACAATGAGAGCTCTAAATCAGGACTTTGAAACTAAGGACCTGGGTAACATAACACACTACCTTGGAATACAAATTGAAAGAGAAGATGATGGAAGCTATCTTCTCAACCAAAGACAGGCAATAGAAGAGATGATAGAAAGTTTCGATGGGGGGTGCGAAGGCAGCAAATACCCCTACGGAAACCAGCTACCCAAAGGAGATCAAAGAACCGAGCTTATTGCTGCCAGACAATAAGCAATACAGAAAGATGATAGGAAACCTCTTGTACATTGTCACAATCACAAGGCCTGACATTGTGGTGGCAATAGGTATACTATGTAGACAAGTCTCAGCCCCAAACCAAGGGGATTGGAACGCAGTGAAGAGGGTCTTACGGTACCTGAAAGGGACTGTGCACCTCAAGCTACGACTCTCAGCAACATCCATGTCAGACCTGATAGAGTACGTGGATGCAGATTGGATTGGAGACCATTCAGACCGAAAATCTACCAGTGGGAACCTGGTTTTGCTTGGTGGAGGACCCATCAGCTGGTACAGTAGGAAACAAGCCTCTGACACTTTCTTCGACGGAGGCAGAGTACGTGGCACCGGCACACACCAGCCAAGAAGTTATCTGGTTGCAACAGCTTCTGAATGATCTGGGGCAAAAATTGGACGGACCCACGTTGATCCTAGAAGACAACCAAGGATGTATAGCGCTGGGGGAAACAGAAAGAACCAACCTCAGAATCAAGCACATTGATGTAAAATACCATTTCCTGAAAGACTCACAGGAACAAGGACTCATAGATCTGCAATACTGTCCTACAGAGGATATGACAGCACATGTGTTCACGAAGCCACTAACAGGGGAACGCCATCGCAAGCTATTAAGAAGAATAAACCTAGTGGGTTTGACTAGCGACTGTTGAGAAGGGGTGTTGGATTGTGCAACAGTCACAAGTAAAAGCCCATTGCAAGCCCTGCAAGCTTAATATGGGACATGTTCAGTAGGGGGAGGGGCAGGGGATGAAACAGGTTTTTTTTCTCTCCTTGTTTCCTCTCTTCTTCTCTCCCTGTCCTCCATCTTGTCCCATGCAGTCTGTACAGTATGGAAGCATGTCTTCTGAGCTCTTTGTAAAGTTCTATTTTGAAGAAACTTCTGCTGTGTATGCTATTCAGCAGAAAGTTAACTCTACAATAATTAGTAACCATAAAGCCTAAATAGAACATCACAGTTAAGACAAATGATAAATAAAGAAGAATGGGATCAAAACCTCTTAAGTAGAGAAGCCTGATATCCTGGTCTTTCTTACTGGTAGTTTGGGTAGAAACAAATGAGAGTACCTAGAGTTATCCTGGGAGTCACCTGCTCATTCAGACGCTACCAGATATTCACCCATGTCCATCCTCGGAAGGGCAGGCAGCTGCTAGGGTACGCAGGGGCCATAGAAGGTTGTTGACAAAGCCTGGGTGAAGGCCTGGCCACCCAGGCTAAACCGGGCTAATGTGTACCCTCCAGTCTGTTAGACCCTACCCAGCTCCACTGCTGGACAAGGTCCACTAGGAGCAGAGAGATGCAGGCAAAAATACCAGATTGGTCAATGGAGCAACAGCGCCCCAACACCCCTACGCATGAGGTGACCCAAGTACCCTTAAAGGGAATGGGTAGCAAAGACAGAAACAAGTTGGGTGTCCCTGGTCTGCACAGCAGCTTGTGCCTGATGTCTGTTCCAAAACAGTGCGCAAGAGCCAACTAAAGGGGGATCATGCAGCAGAAGGATAGCCAGTAATCCAACACAGTAAGTCAGTGCACCCAGGAGCATGGGGTGTGGGGCAAGGATGCTGTCTCACAGTATGTGAAACATATATGTCATGCATATCTATCACCGTGTTCACAGGCATCCACCAGTACTGCCACCCCAGGGACATTGGGAGCCCCTCCCCCCCCATGTCGGGAGAAGGCCCCTGAGCCACCCACCAGAAGTGGGTCCCTTGGACCGAGGAGGAGATGACAGCATTGATCGGCCAATGGGGGGATGTACAGGTGCAGTATGACATGCAAAATGCATAGGAATGAGCGGGTGTTCCAGGAAATCACCATCCGGATGGCAGAGCTTGGCTACCACCAAGAAATGAGCCACTTCTGGCAGTGGGCAAAGAACCTGAGGAGGGGCTAGAAGGAGGTGAAGGACAATAACTTCAGGTCCGGCCGTGTCCAGGTACATGGATCTCCTGGACACCTTCGTCTGCATGGACAGGTCCATAGTTGCTCTGCACATTGTTGGCACTGACCTCACCAAGGGCTGCCATAGAGGTGACACCTCTTCCCTGTTGCACCCTGTCAAGCTGCAAGCACCCTCCCCTCATCCAAGGAGGCTGAAACCTCTGGGACTCATGTCTGGCCATGCTCCCAGATGCCAGCCAAGCTCCGATTCTGAGGACACCAGCACCACCCTCAGGATCCTCTACACCCACCCCCTCAATCCAGAGAGTCAGCAGTTGGTTCCAGAGCAAGATGAGGTGGCGGGGACAGAGGACTAGGTACTCACTTGCATGCTGAATGGGAGGGTGTGGAAGGTGAGGGCAACAGTTGGCACTGAGGCACCAGAAACGTAATCGTGGGGCAAAACATCAGGCAGAAAAGTTGGGAACGGGATGGTCTGAACCAACAGCTGTCCTTTCTGTCCAGCTACAGGTCCACCAGTGGGAGGGGAGCTGGCACTGGCATGACTATCCATGGGTGTTCAGCAGAACTGGACCCTACGAGCATGGACTGGCCCAGTGGCACAGAGAGGATCTTGCACAGGAGCTGCTGGAGGAGACTGCGCAGCAGGCGGACGAGATCTGGGACACAATCCAGGGGCTGGCTGAGGAACACTGATAGGTCCTGTGGCAGTGCCAGTATACCACACAGCACAGAGACCTCACCTCACAGCTGAGGCCTGCAGGGAACATCGGATGGAGAGGCAGCAATGGGAAAAGCGCCTGCGGCAGATGTAGGAGTGCCCAAGGGCAATGCAGAGGGAGGGCCGTAGGCTGTGCAACATCATGCAGCAGTCCCTCAGGATACAGTGCACAGCCATGTGGCCACCACGAGTGGTACACTAACTGAACTTCTGGGGTGGGCCCTGGTTGCCGACCTCCCCACTGGAGATCCCACCACACCCCCTGATGTTGAAAGATTGACCAGGTCTCACCGCAAGCCAGCCCCGCAGCCATGGGGCCTGAGTGCCCTACCCCTGTGCGCATCCAGGACCACCTGGCCCCACAGGACTAACCCACCAGCAGCCAGTTGAATGCCCTGCCAGCCACTGAAACCCCTAGCTATTCCCCTTTTATACAGCAAGTTCTTGCAGCCTTTTCAGATCCACCAGATGTGACTCTTACAAGGTTGCGAGATCTCACTACATAAAAGGGGAATAGTGACTTCACACATTACAAAACTCCAGCATTTATAACTCCCGATATTATCTCAAGCACTTAAAAGAATCCATTTTTGACATGTGTAAAAGCAGCCACAGTTTCAACGGTCCTGCATCACCATGCAGTGAGGCCAGCATGTTTCCTAGTCTGGCACGCCAAGAAATATAGTCCCAGCAGGGCTTTTAAACTGCAGCAGCAGCAGACAAATAGGCAGGGGCTCGCAGAAATTCCTCCCCTCTCCTAGTCTCCTCCTGTGTGTGTGTGTTAAATAGAGAGAGCTCTGTGTGTGTGTGTGTGTGTGTGTGTGTTGAAAGAGGGATGGGTGAAAGTCTCTGTGTGTGACAGAGAAAGAGAGAGAGAGATGAGGGTGTGTGTGAGAGAGAGAGAAAGAGAGAAAGAGAGAGAGAGGTGAGTGTGTGTCTCTGTGTGTGGGGGGGTTTCTCTCTCTCCCCCCTGTGTTTCTCTCCCATGGCTGTCCCTCTCCCCCACTGCCCCCACCTCTCCCCATGGTTACTCCATATCCCCCAGCCCCCATGGCTCCCTGAGGGGAGGAGAGAGCCACAACCCAGCCCAAGGAGGGACCCACCAGAATTTTCCTGCTGTCCCCTCCTGGCTAGCAGCCTAAGCGTGCATCTGACCGACCACCACTGCCCTCCCTGAAGACCCAGGCCGAGCAGCATCTGAGGTAAAGGAATCCCTAGTCAAGAAAATACCTTTCCAGTTTCCTCCCTTCCCTGAGTTGAACTCATTTGTGCTGCTACACCCCTCTAGGGTGGTGGTTTGGGAGTGGACTGGGGCCATCTGGGGAGGGCTTGGGTATTGGAAATGGGCTGGAAGGTGCTTTGACCATGAGGGGGTTGTTGATACATTTGATCAGTTTTTCAGTGCTTTGGTGTTTGAGATCAAAGCCCAAATCCAGGAACTGGAAAGATACCACATAAAATCTTGCTGAAGGCTACATTTGTCGCCTGGGCCTGAGGTTCGGTTTGATTCCTCAACCCTGCTTTCATGCGGGTACTGTGGCCATGTGGGGGTTGTTTGGTCTATGTTTGATCACCTGATCTATGTTTGAATTTCTGTATTGGGGGTGAATAGGGATATGCTCAAGAGAAGGAGGGACCAGATCATGGATCTGTCCCTATCCTTGTGTATATGCCCTCATGTGTTTGAAATAAGAGATTTTGCCTTTTAACTGTGTCCTGTGCTTCCATTCTTCTAAAATGGATTTAATTATTTTTTTTGGTGCACATTGTACTGATGGGTTAAAAATAACTTAGATGACAATTCTCAGTAATCATCAAAGGCAGGAGTGCACAACATATGGCCACCGAGCTGCATGTGGCACACCTTTGATTTTTTTTTAGGACAATTTTCAAATGGGTCTCTGCTATTTTGTGCGCCCCGGGCTGCCGTGTGCCCCTTCCCCCCACCCCCGGAAGAAGACTTGTGTTGTGGCTTGATGCCCCACCCCATCCCCTAGTGTGCCACTGCACAGTGTACAGGAAAAGCTCTGCGTGACTGCCGGCATTTAGTCTGCATTGGCGCACTGAGGAGTACCATGCAGTGCCAGTGCGGTTGGTCCAGTCTGGAGTGATGAGAAGCACACGACCCTGGAGCCAAGCCGAGAGGAGCCTTTCCCTGCAGCAGCTAGAAACCCAGCGGGAAAGCACTCAGGGCCAGAGCCAAGCAAGTCCAGTGAGCAAAGCCGTGGCCTTGGGCAGCAGAGGAAGGAACTTGTTCGAGTTGCCCCCGCAGTGCAGAAGCTGTGAATGTGAGGGGGAGCAGAGCTCCTGCTTGCTGCTGCCACCGCTGCCTATATCCCTGGTCCCAGCTCCTTCACACTGCCGCTTCTGCCACCACATGGATCTTCGTCCCCAGGTCCTTCACACCACTGCTGCCACCTGAATCCCTGAACTCAGCTTCTTCAGTTGTTTCTGCTTCTGTTTCTGCTGCCTTTGCCTCCGTCTTGAACCAGGGTGTGTTGATGCTTGTCCCACCCCTGGCAAGTGGGGGTAGTTTGGTGGGTTTGCACCTGTGCACCCTGTCTGCTAGGTTCATGGGGGAGGTGCCAGCTTTGCCTTGCCATGTGGTTTGGTTTGTCCTTGCCTTGTAGTAGCGTTGATGCTCCTTCCCAGTGTAGTCTCCGATGTATGGATTTTTTGGCATGCAGGCTTGAAATTGGAGCTAATTTGCATGCGTTTTTACATTCACTCAAGGTATGCAAATTAGGGGTGGAGCTATGCAAATTATTTATTTCTAAAATTTATTTCTAATACTTATATGCTGTCCCCTCCTGATTCAGTCATCTTGGGGTGATTTACAGCATTTAAAAACATATTAAAATACACAATAAACAACAATTAAAACAATGCATTAAAACCCATTCCTACCCACCCTAACCCAACCTACCCATCCCACCTCCTTCGGGAAAGGCCTAGTGGAACAGCCAGGTCTTACGGTGTCTGTTGAAAAAGGGAATGTCAGTAATCAAGTGGACCTCCAACAGGCGGGAGTTCTACAACCTCGATGCAGTTATGGAAAACGTCCTCCTTATGGTGGAAACCCAGGGAACCCCAAGGAGGACACCCCTGGCTGACTACAGGGGCTGATCCAGGATGTGGAGAGTGAGGCGGACCTGCAGGTAGTGGGGCCCAAACCGTTTAGGGCTTTAAACGTTAACACTAGTACCTTGAATTGGGCCCAGAAAACTATTGGCAGCCAGTGCAGTGAATGGAACACTGATGTAATGTGATCATGTCGGCCAGTCCCACTCAAGAGCATTCTTCATCAGCTGCAGCTTCCGAACCAGCACCAAGGGTAGCCCCACGTAGAATGCATTGCAGTAATCCAGTCTCGAGGTAATAAAAGCATGGATGATTGTGGCCAGATCCGAGTCCGAGACATACGACCTAAGCCGACACACCAGATGTAACTGGCAAAACGCCGCCTTCACCACAGCCTCCACCTGGACACCCAGGTGAAGCTGCAGGTCCAGGAGCACCCCCAGTCTCTGGACCTGTGAAACCAGGGGAGGATGGACCCCATCAATGATGGAGGACAGGACACTACCCCCAGCCCTCCCATCACCTCTGTCTTGTCAGGATTTAGTTTCAGGTGGCTCGCCCTCATCAAATCTCCCACAGCGGACAGACACCGGGTAAGCACCGAGACTGCCAGGCCTGAGTCAGAGGAAAATGAGAGATATAGCTGGGTGTCATCAGCATATTGATGATGCCTCACCACAAACTCCCTGACAACCTCCCCCAAAGGCTGCATGTACACATTGAACAAGAAGATGGAACCCTGCAGAACCCCACATGTAAGGCCCCTTGGGAAGATGAAAACTCACCGAGGACCACACGCTGGGTTTTCCCAGCCATGAAAGAGTAGAACCATTCAAGAACAGTCCCGTTAATCCCTGCCTGGTCCCACAGCCGAGTCACCAACAACGCATGATCAACGGTATCAAATGCAGCCAAGAGCTCTAACAGGATCAACAGGGTGGAGTGACCCCGGTCTAGGTCATGGGTGAGGTCCTTGACCAAGGCCACAAACGCAGTCCTGTGCCATAACCTGGACGGGAGCCTGACTGCGAGAGATCAAGAAAATTAACCCGGTCCAAACCCTCCTGAAGCTGCTGAGCCACCAGCCATTCAATAACTTTCCCTAAAATTAGGGATGTGTCCATGCAAATTCTGGGTGGGGTTATGAAAATGAGGAGCTAGGCCACATGCGGCCCAGGGTTGGGTCTCAACCAAATTTTCCAGCCCTCAGGACAAATCAAGTTCAGCAGCCCTGACCAAAGGGAAGTGGATGGGCCGTGGAAAAGTGGGTGGGGCAAAGGAGGCCCTACATTTTGTCTTCACCCTGGGCCCCTCAGTTTCTAAGACCAACCCTGAGTTTATGGGCACTGTGAGATCAGAGCATCGAAGGGATCCAGAGGTGATTCTGGACACTACAGACCAGTAGGTTTGCTGTCTGTACTGGGTAAAATGGTGGAAACCATCATTAAGGACAGAATTATAAGGTATGTTGACAAGCATGACTTAATGGGGAAGAGTAAATATGGATTTAGTAAAGGTAAATCATGCCTCACTAACCTGTTGGAGTTCTTTGAGGGTGTAAATAAGCATGTGGACAAGGAAGACCCAGTAGTAGATATAGTGTACCTGGATTTCCAGAAACCATTTGATAAGGTCCCTCATGAGAGACTCTTGAGAAAATTAAAAAGTCATGGGCTAGAAGGTAGTTTCTTATTATGGATCTGAAACTGGTTAAAAGATAGAAAGCAAAGGGTTGGACTAAATGGGCAGTTTTCACAATGGAGAAATGTAAGAAGTGGTGTGGCTCAGGGATCTGTATTTGGACCAGTGCTGTTTAATGTATTCATTCATGATTTGGAAAAGGGTGTTAAGACTGAGGTGATCAAATTTGCAGATGACACCAAGTTAATCAAGGTAGTTAAAATACAAGCAGACTGTGAGGAACTGCAACCGAATCTTACGACACTGGGTGTCTGGGCATCTAAATAGCAAATGAGATTTAATGTGGACAAGTGCAAAGTGATGCACGTAGGGAAAAATAATCCAAACTATGTGTACTCAATGCTGGGTACTAAGATAGGAGTTACCACTGAGGAAAAGGATCTGGGGGTGGTTGTGGACAATACAATGAAATCCACAGTGTAGAGTCCTGCAGCAGTCAAAAAAGCAAACAGAATGTTAGGAAATATTCGGAAGGGGATAGAGAATAAAACTGAGAATGTCATAATGGCTCTATACAATTCAATGGTGTGACCGCACCTCGAATAATGTGTGCAGTTCTGGTCGCCCCATCTTAAAAAAGATATAGCGAAACTAGAAAAGGTACAGAGGACAACAAAAATGATCAAGGGCATGGAAGGGCTTCTGTATGAGGAGAGGCTTGGTATGTTGGGGTTCTTAGAAGAGATGACTGAGAGGAGATATGATAGAGGTCTATAAAATCATGAGTGCTGTGGAACTAATAAACAAGGAGCAGTTATCCTCTTACCTGGTATTAGAACTAGGGAATGCTCCATGAAACTCATGGGTGGCAAGTTCAAAACAAATAAAAGAAAATGTTTTTTTCACTCAGCATATAATTGGGTTGTGTAATCTGCTGCCATCAGCTATGGTAAGGGCCAGTACTATAGCTGAGTTTAAAAGAGGTTTGGACAAGTTTCTGGAAGATAGATCCATTAGTAGCTATTAGCCAGACAGGATCAGGGAACATGATGGGAGCTGGGGGAAAACAGCAGGGAATAGATCCCCCATAGTGACCTGTTGAATGGTTCTCCCAGGCCACCGTGATTGGCCACTGTCAGAGACAGGATGCTGGGCTAGATGGACCATTGGTCTGACCCAGTATGGCACTTCTTATGTTTCTGGAAGATAGATCCATTAGCAGCTATTAGGCAGACAGGATCAGGGAACATGACGGGAGCTGGGGGGAAACAACAGGGAATAGATCCCCCATAGTGACCTGTTGGGGGCTTCTGCCAAGCCACCGGGATTGGCCACTGTTGGAGACAGGATGCTGGGCTAGATGGACCATTGGTCGGATCCAGTCTGGCACTTCTTATGTTCTTAAATAGGTACGTGAACCAGTCATGTCTGGGGTCGTTTTAACCCTCCCAAATCACCAAGTACAATGAGAGAGTAATAATGCCGGTCAGAATTTGATTATAATAGCACCGTAAGAAGTGCTGTCCTCAATCAGACCGACAATCTCTCTCTCGCCCAGCAACCTGTTCCCGNCAGGCCACCGTGATTGGCCACTGTCAGAGACAGGATGCTGGGCTAGATGGACCATTGGTCTGACCCAGTATGGCACTTCTTATGTTCTTCAAGGTTGGGGGCTGGGGGAGAGAGATTGCCCATTAGGGATGTGCGAACGTGGTTCGGATGTTCGGAGTTCGGACTAAGCTCGGTCTGTTCAGACGTCCGAACTGAACGTCCGAACTGAACTTGAAAATGACAGAACACTTCGGTCATGTTCGGGGGAATTCGGATGAGTTTGGGGGCAGGAAAAACATGACTTTAGGCAGGAGAAACGTGACTGGAAGGGGGAGGCAGCTGAGAAGCAGACTTCCTGGCACCAGGGGTGGAGACCAGGGGTTGTTTCAGGACCAAATTATACCGATACTGGAAAAAAAAAATTGATATCGGTAACAGTATCGGGAGCGCTATTTTCTAAGGTTCGGCCAAGTCTGGCCGAACTGAACTTCGCCAAACCGAACAACCGAACCCAAACTCAGGTTTTGAACCAAACGATCGAACGTCCGAACATCTGAATCGCATTCTGTTCGCACATCCCTATTGCCCATAGATAGCAGAATCTGTTTCTGTCCTCAGGCAAGTGCTAGCACCCTATCCCAGTCCTGTGCTTGGTAATCTGCAGCTTAAGGGCATCGTGGGATCATGGCGTTTCTCCTGGTAGAATGGGACAGGAGGGCCAGAACAGAATCTCATGCAATGAAGTGGCCCGGTGTGTGGCTCCCCAGCATGCTCCAGGTCTCTATCTGGGGATTGCTGTGTGAGAGCTGTGCTTCCACTTGCTTGGCAAGGACTGAGGTATTTCCTTTATCTTGTGTATGTTAGTTTTCTTTCTTGTTTGAAAGTGTCCTGCTCTGCTCCAGGCCCCCATTCTGCCATCCCGGGCTCATTCCACTTTGTATACCTGTCCCTGGACTGGTCCACCATGGCAGGTGTTGCAGCCTATTCCTGCTGCTTACACCCAGCGTATGGGGCACGGAGAGGTTGGGGGTTTCTGACACCTTGGCCCTAGCTGCCATTTGGTCGAGGGGGGATATGTAGGAGCTGTTGGCTGACCCCTCCTCCAGAGCGGCTGGTTATGGTCTCCTGGGGAAAAGGGCAATGCTGCTCCTGGGGCACAGTGTATGCAGGGGACAGAGTGAGAGCATGGTACAGTCAAGCTGGGCTTCCAGGTGCTGCCGCTTGCTGGTGTGTGCCCCCCTGGGGCTGATGGGACCATACAAAGCGAAGGTGAGCATGGCTTTTCAGGAGATTTCTGAGCTTCCAGAGTTTCCCCTGTGCCTTACAGCGACTGGACCCTCTCTGCCACTTTCGTTTGCCACTGCTCTGCTGAGGGAAAGGGGCCACGCGTGGGGCCAACATGATTGCCTTTATTGGATGCTGGATCTAGCCCTCCTGGGAGGCCAGGGAGGGCTGCCTACCAGGAGGAGGAACCGACTGTAGCCAAACTTTTTGCCCTGTACGAGCTCTAGCCGACATGGCTAGAGGTGCAGCTCACACTGGCGTGTGTGGATGCTTTTGACTCCCACGATATGGTGACACTGCATATGCTGGCAAGGAGCTACTGGAGGGGCATGTATCAATGAGGGTTATATGCAGAGGAGCAGGGTCCCTGAGCAGCGTGTCCCCCTCCCCCCCCCCCCCAGGCACCAGAACCCATAGACCTTTCTGCTATGGGCTGTGTGAGTGTGACTGATCTGTGGAGGGAGGAGGGGTTTCCCCACACCCAGGTGCCAGGACCTCATTGGAACTTTGCGCTATGGGCTGCCAGTGTGACTGACCCATGGTGTTAACAGAGACTGGAAGGGACTGGACTGGCAGCATGCATGGTGGACTTGTTGTTTGGCCCACATGTGCCTGCTTTCATTTCTCCCTTCTGCTTTCCCCTTTTATTCGTCTGCTCATCATAGAGTACACACTTTGCATTGCCAGCTTCCAGTGGGGGTGACTGGTTCCCCCTGTGGCTGGCTAGGGATGCCATGGGCTTCTTCCCTGGCCTCTGCCCCCACCCCCACTCTCCTGGAGTACTGGGCAGGGTGGGCAGACGTGTCTGCTGTTGCTTCTTTTGCCCAGGAAACTGCTTCACCCCTGTCTCGTTTGTTTTCAGCCTTTGAGGTCTAATCTTGCCTCAGTTTCACCATCTCCGAAGTACAGAATAATAGCTTACCTCAAAGTGGTGTTGTGAGGATTAAGTAAATATTGTATTTAAGTCTTGAAGATGAAATGTATCATTTAGTGGTTTATGTAAGAAACAGCTATCCCTAGAAGAAAATTCAGGCCACAAAGAAAGTACATTCAGTAACTTGGACAGGAAAGGTTTCCTCACCATTGTAAGAGTTAACTAAGATAACTAAGGGGTTGCAAACAAAGGTTGGTTTTTGGTTTTTGTTTCCCAGAAGAGGCCTATTGGGAAAAGTAGGCCTGCGAAGTATTTTATCTGGAATATTCACTAAAATAGCATTTATGAAAGTTATTCCTGGATTGAGAATTCTCTGCTTTTCATTACATATTTTTTGTAACTAGTCAGAATTGTGAGTGTGTGAGTGTGTGTGTGTGTGTGAGAGAGAGAGAGAGATTCACAAGGGATATTTCCTTGAACAGGCCAAGGACACAAAGTTTACAAGAAGTTCCTGTCAGGCATCCAAGTGCCTTCACCAAGGCCTCCATTTTATATGATTCCCCCGAATGTGAGAACATTTTGTATTAAAGGAATGCCATTTCCAGCCAGTACTTATCATAGAGAGCCTGATTTTCTTAAGTAGATTCTTAGATGTCCAATATAAACAAAATTAAGACATGCAGGTGATTAAATAGTGGAAGCAGAGTAGGCAATTGCACATTCCTGCTTTCTTTAAATCAGATGGCAATGAAAGACCAGCACCTCTGTTCTGATTTTGTTTTGTATAGAAAACTCCCAATTAGGGAAATGGAAACTTTGAATGCAGACCAATGGTACATTTGCATTCAAGTTCCAAACAATGAATCAAAGAATGTGGAGTGTCTTCTCCTTGTACCTTAAATCTGGTTAATGGCAACAGGGAAGTACATCCCTTTGCCCGAGTGTCGTTCTTGGTGTTGTAAATGGGAAGGGAAAAGGGACAAAGTTGATGAATTTGTGTGGAAACCGTGTGAAAGTCAGTGGTTTCATCAGAGTTTTGTTTTGAGTTTTTTTGGATTTGTTCACAAGGTCAGAGTGAAGCTCTAGGGAGGTGAACCCGTTTGAACTAAAACCAAAGAAAGCACGTTGCCAAACCTCCCATGAACCAAAACCTCTGGCTTTCTCTCAGCTTCTAATCTAAACAAAATTACACTAATATAAATCAAATACAGAACCAAATAGCCTTTTTGCTCCTTTTAGCTTCCAGTAGAAACAAGGTAGTGTATTAGAATGATCTGCTCATCAGTTTTGCGGCAACAACTCTGAAAAAATCCTGTGATCATTTGATAGGTGGCAATTAATATCCTGATCTATTCTCTTCAGTTTAGTAATCCAGTCCTTTTCAAAGTAGTTCGGTATGTTGGCATGCACAGCACAACCTCTTAACATCTTCCTTGACTGTATAATTTTACAAGAAAGCCTCTGCATACAATTTAGAGTCCTTTTACATTCTTAACTAGAACAGCCAGGAGAAAAGAGAGACAGTTACAATTACAAGAAAACTGCATGCAGTATGATCAGTACAAAGAAAAAGACACTCAGTCAGTACATGACAGGTTAGTTTACTAAAAAGAAGGGGGAGGGGAAAATAATTTTTTGTAAAATGACCTTCCCTCTCCCCTCCCCACATGTCACCAAATTTACCTTGTTATTTGGTAAATAACCAAGTCCTCCACTAGTGGAGGACATACTAGTGTCTCTAGAATAAGGGAAGAGGGATAACATCACTCACCCTTTTAAGAAACATCTTGGAAAGTTGTAAAAAAAAAAAAGTACTAATATAAAGTAACTGCTGGTTTCATTTGTAACTAAGACACATTTGTTTATAATAACATGTGCTTTCATAGATTGCCAACTTGCTGAGGGATATCTATGCTACATATGATCTTGAAAGATGTAAGTGTTATAAAAACAAGGCAATATACATAAATTGATAGAGGAGAGGAGGAAAAAAAGTTTGATGAGATGGTTAAAACACAATTGGACCCAAGACAACCTGTTTATGACTTTTTATGCTAAAAGCTAAAAATGTCATTTTTTTCCTTCCATGAGATTAATTGCCATCACTTTGGGAGAAGTGAGCTGGACATTGCTATGATGTCAATTAATGATTTTAAAAAAGGTGGTTTGCAAATGTAGCACCATACTCCCCAGTGCATTACATCATTTCTGGAAAGATCTTAACACGTGATAAGCAGAGAACATTTTAACCTAGAAGGCTGAGTGTTTCTGTTTCAGCCTCCCCTTTGTTGCAACGCCCTCATGATCAACATCTTGGCCTTGAAGTCACTTGCAGTCAACTTCTGGGATCAAAGTAAACTTTCCACTACTAGATAAGACCTCTACTTTATTATAAGAAAATCCTCCTACAGAATGTTTGTTTACAGTACAGATTTCAGGACCCTATGCTAGCCATGTGCTGTGTAGTTACCGAGATTCATCATATCCATCAGATCCTTAACAGCTGCTGTGATCCAAGAGCTATAAATTGGATAGTGCTTTTCAGGTCTGTGAGAATGCCTTGCACTCCCCTCAGCCTGATCTGAGTCACTCCTCCATTTTCCAGCTTTCCCAGATGGGGTGACAATGACCGCTTTCTGGGCTTTATAGAACCATCTGAAACATTCAAAAGTTTTTTTTTACCCATACTTTATATCTTGTCCCTATCTGACGTCGGTCTTTTAGCGGAAATACATTGATTTCTTTGTCTGTAATAACAACACACGGCGTGGCCCATTCTCCTGGGATAGCTTTTCTCTTTCTGACATTTAAAAAGGCTATCGAAGTTCCTTTCTAACGGATGCAGCACATTTAAAATACCTTTGTAATAATAAATACCACATGAACATATGTATCAAGCAAAAGGATTTCAATTTTGACAACACTGGCTTCTCAAGAAGAGATATTCCGGCAGGGAAAAACCAACAACCCAAAAGGATGTTGCCAGCCCTGAATTGATTGACGTTTGTTTACTTAAACTCTCTCTTCTTGAAAGTCTGCACACCTATTTCAACCTTGAACAGTTTCCAACTGTGGTATACTGGAACATTTTTTTCATTTATTAAGTTCAGTGTTGCCAACCCAAACAAAGAGTAATCAGTGATGATCCAAGCAGACCAAGCTGTCTAGCACCATACAATGTATCTGCATACTAATTTTCAAATTCCCTCACATTTCCAGAGAACTAATGGGATCATTTTCATTCTGTTACAGCAACTCAACAGTTACTGAATCACCATCTGTGTTTTCGTTAACCTGAATCAGATATGAATTCTGTTATTGCAAGGTAGAGCAGCTTGTTTAATGATTCTTAATCTTTTCTTTAATTAAATCATGCAGCCAACCTGAAAAATCTATCTTAATGCAAATTAGGAGCTTTTTTGGCATTCGCTTACAGTAATGCACTAATAAGGTTAATTTATGAAGGTTCTCTTCCAGTCTGTACAGATGATATTTGTTCGCTGCATATTTTTAGCATATTGTCTCTTTTTGTAATTTCACCCCCCAAAACTAAAATAATAAAGAGCATAGTGATTTTTTGTTACTGCAAAGGAAGGAGGTTGTGATTAGGCTTATTGTTAGGAAAAATGTAGAACACAGAAAATGCGAAGTATCATGTGTATGTGTGTTTCAAAAGTATTTGGCTCCAATAGTTTTAGAATTTCATTGACAGGCCTATTGTGTCTCCTGGAGTAGGACTAAGATTTGAGCAAGTGCTTCCATTCTGCAAGGAAATACTGACTTCTTGGAAGCGCTTCTGAGTGTTTCTTGGTACTTTGACATTGTCGCCACTTCCGCCATTGTTGATATTGGCATCTGTGAGTTTTCATTATTTCCTTTCAATTTTGTCACTTTTTTGCATTTTTCATCATTTGTTCCAGCATTTTGTCATTATTTCCCATCATTTTCATCATTTTGTCATTTTTTGTCATTTTTTGTCACTTTGGGAACTTTCCGAGACTTTTATGGCAGTTTTACGGCACTTCTACAACAACTTCCCCAGCACTTCCCCAGCACTTTGCTGGCACTTTTGTGTCTCCACAGTTCCTGACCATGTGTGTGGGGTGCATATGGGGCTTGGAATCAGCCCAATAGCCACTCTATTCAACTCACTAAAAATAACAACAAATGGGGAAAACAGCAGATAAACCGTACTGGGCAGTTTATGTGTCGTGTAAATGAAGTTGAATGGCCTGTTTCATTTGCCGCAATTTGTCCTTTCAGATCTGTTCTGGAGCCACCACTCCTCTCTCAGGTGTCTGACTAAATCATGACTATAGTTAGATAATCATTCAAAGCTGTCAAGGGGTTCCCTTGAACCTTTTCCTTCTGGGCACATATTAGGATATTAAAGGGTAAACAATCCATTATGAAATAATTCTTAATTCAACTCTGAGTTACACAATCACTGCAGCTCTGGATCCTGATGATGTCAATTGAGAAATTCTTCATCTCATTTAATATTTCTTCCAACTGCGGCATAAGTAGAAATCTGTTCCAGTTGCTGAGTAAATAGTACACCCTCCTCCCCACCCACCCCCCAGCAAGTACAAACAACCGTCTTATTATGGGGACTGTGCAAAAGTCAAAGTATGGATCAAAGGACTTTGAATTACAAGGGACAATAGAAATAAATCAAGACTGGAAAACAACATGTTTCATCTCCCTTGTTCATAAGTAGTGTTGAGAGTATTATCTCAAACCTTGAGAAAGCCCTGATAGAGCAATGTAACGTACGTCTATGGTCTTTTGTGTCTCACCTATGTGCTCTCCAGACTGAGAATCTAAGTTGGAGGTTCCCAAATTGTAGATCCAAGTGGAGGGTCATATTGTTTATGTGGTTGCAACTTAATTGATACTTGATGGAGCTGGCATGCCTTTGTTGCTGTCTGGATCAAGGAATCATATGTAAGTCTCAAAATGGGGTCACAAAAACAAAATGTTGGGAACCACTGATCTAAGTAATGAAATCAAGTCTTTGCCCCCTGCTTACCTCTGGCACTCCACCCAGACCCCTTGCCTGCCACCCCCCACCCCCAGGCCTGGCTCCTGGCCCCCACCCAGCTTTGTGAATTTCACCAGTTCTCAGTGTGAATGAAGGATTTTCTCATCTTGTCTCTCTTAGGTAACGAGATGGTAAAAAACCCATCCTCATCAAGAACCAGCTAGATTTGGGAAGCGAGTTTCAGCCCTAGTCTATACTACCTTGTGTGGGACAAACCCAGCATGGGGATTTGTGTTGCGAAAAGTCAGTCAATGCTTACAAAAACACCAGAGCCAGACAATCAAGTTTACTCTCCTCCAATTCTGGGGTTGCTTATAGGTGAAGTAGTTTCCAATGTAACTTAGGGCAACCAAAGGGCAACCATAGTATCCACTCTGTTGGTTGGAGACGGCTAGAATACATGATGCTTTGGCATCATCTCCCAACATGCCTATATTTGTATCCCACCCTATTGCAAGGGCTGTGGGAAGATCAGAGCATGTGTAATGAGAAGTAGAAAGTTTAGATGTCTCTTTATGCCACTTAGGGGTTTGCCTTACATCCTTAATTGTCAACTGCTAGACTTTTAGATGTTTTGAATATGTGAGATATATGAATGCTCAAGGTAAAAAGTAATGAGCTGGACAGGAAGTCTGGAAAACAGGATATGATCCTTCAAAAGCCAATTTGGGATCTTTCTAGCGGCAAGCGGGTGTCTGAGCACAGCTCCAATAACTGAGAAGGAGGAGATTTTGAATGTAGCCAAAGCCCACCCTCTTGAGGCTTTCGAAGTAACCAATGCCATCATAAGATCAATCCATTACTGATCAGCAGCCAATGCAAAGCAGGGGAGAGGGACACAATATAATTATTATTACACCAGTCAGTCAGTAGATGTGATTCTGCATTTTGAATAAGATGACAGCAATGGAGGATATCTTCCAGAAACTCGGATGAGAGAATTGAACCTTAATGTCATGAGGGCATTTTTTATGGTTGCGAGATAAATAAGTGTGAAGCCTGTATGAACTGAAACACATCTAGCACATGTGTGCTGTGTGTAGAAGAAGGGAATTTGGGGGAGAGTTGTGTATTTAAAAAACCCTGATTAAAAGTGACACCAAGATTCTTAATCAGGCTGACTACTACCTTCTAATGAGTCCCCTCCATGAACAGGGGAATGAGGGAAGAGAGTGCATTCTCATCCTGTCAGCCTATGCCCACCAGCAAAACTTATGTTATTCCAGGGCTGAGGTTGATGTAGCCTGAATACATGCAGCCAGCAGTATCGTTAAGGCTTTTCTTCCAGGACAGGCCTGGGACCAAACTTGGAGCATCCACAGGTCAGGAGATACGGAGCCGAAAAGTAATAGGTCACTATTAAAATATGTTAAATACTGCTGAAATGGCAGAGTTGGCCTCCCGTAGCAATCTCGTGGAATTGTCATGTGTCTTATATTCAACCCATTATTACCACGCAGGGCAAATGTCCCTCCTGGTTTTGTGCAGTTTGCTCAGGTTTTTCTACTTGTTTAAGGCAATAGATGTAAATTGTAACCTTACAGCAAAGCTGCTATTTTGAGCATTTTTAAAATCCATTATTGACTCCTGTCAGATCACTTTCCAGACTTATTGACTCAAGAAGTAAATACAGAGGAAAAGTGAGGTCAAGTCAATATTTATCTTGAGGATCGATACATTTTGATATTAACCCAAAATTAAGCTCGATAAATGCAACTATTACATACAGCAAGGAAAGGAGAGAACCACGCAGAAAAAACTGTTGGTTTGAAATTCCCCAATGAAACTCAGCCTGTTGGCTTCAGATTTCAATAGGAATTCTGTCCCTAGTTTAAGGCCAATCAGTCAGGTGATGGTTATCTCAGTCAACTAGTGAGTCATGTTGTGGCTCCTGAGGGAGAGAAGAAACATGAAATACCAAGTTGTTGGTCTTGGAGACTAAATTACAAATGTGAGGAAGCAAGTGTGATGCAAAGTACTCTCTGAAATGGGGGCCTGGAAAAAATAGAAAGGAAAGCATGCCCTGGAAGGAGGTGGAAGGTTGTGTATAGTTTGAACTGGAGTCTCTGGGATTCAGGAAAAGCCCTGATTTCTCTTGGTCAGCAAGGTTGCCCCAGTGCACTTCAGGCCATGGGGACTTCCCTGTCCCTTTCTGATGCTCCTTAAGGGGCAGGACTGTGTCAGTAAGGGGAGTGACAGCTCCTTTGTCCCACCTCTTTATCATGTGACCCTCTTCTCATAGAATGTTGTGTTATCGTGATGCTCTTTAAGGGACAGGTTATTTCAGAAAGAGGCATAATATCCCCCTTTGCTCCCACCAGTACGACCCTGCCTCCTCTAGGTGGAAGCCAAGAGGGAGGTGTTAACTCTATTCAGGGAACCCCCAGTAAGCCAATTTTGCAGCCCCTATCCTGGCCACCTACAAAGTGTACAGGAGGAAGGAAGTAGCTAACGTCGGAGTCTGGGAGTAGGGAAGAGCAGGAGCAGTGGGCCTGGACAGTAGACAGTGCAGATACTGCTGTGTGGCACCTCACTGGGTACAGCCACACAAGCTGCCTTGAGCAACCTTAACCCACTCTGGGCAGCCGGAAGTGCATCATGTGGCTGTTTGCCACTAGATGTCCCTCCCTCCACATGGCGAGGGGTGCCTGTGTGATCCCTCTGACAGTATGAGATGGGAGCTTCTTAAGATGGGCTGCCTGATTTGGGGCAGGGGCTCCTGAGTTATGAATAATGAGGAAAATGGCAGTTCCCCACTCCTGCTGCCGGGCTGACTTCATGTATATGCAGCCACTTCAGAGCTCTAGGAGCAGCCACTTTCATAACTCCATTGGAGCTAACGGTATTGGGGGGAAAGGTCTGATTTGTAAGGAAAGTGGGAGTCAATGGGGGTCAGTCCCAAGCCTTGTGGATCCTGTGCAGAACTGCACAGATAGATCCTCATTGTGGTCCCATTGTGCCGCATGGAAACCGCGCACATGCATGCACGCGATCCACAGGGCATGGGATCATGGCCGGTGTGCGGTGGTGAGAAAATGGAAGAACTGGAAAATACAGTGCATCCCCCTGCTTTAGTAACAAGAAATATATATATTAGGGGTGGGCATTCTGACTGAATTATGGATTTGGATCTGTAATTTGCGGATCAATTACAGATTTGGACTCGGATCCCATTGATTTCAATGGGAAGCCAATTCATACTCCCATCCATAGTCCCTCCCAGGGTAGTGGGTCCAACTCCCCCACTCCCATCCCCTGGGGCCCTGGAATGGTATTTATCAGCCTCAATGGGCTTGATTGAAGCTCTGCCAGCCCACCACAGCTGTGGGTGACCTTCTAGCAGGCTCCCTTGCCGCAGCACGCTGCCGAGCTGCCTACTTCAGAGCACACATGTGCAACATGGCAACTAGGGCTGTTTTATATGTGCAAAATGACTGCCACCCTTAATGAAAATGTCAGCAGCCAAAATGACATCCCCACCACCATTGTCTTCTGGGTCCGATTCTATTGTCTTCTAGGCCCAATTGAAGGTGTTGGTGTTGATCTATAAATCCCTAAATGGCTTGGGTCCTGCCTGCCTGTGGGACCGTCTAATGCCTCGGGCCATGGTGCAGCCCCTGCGGTTGGCCAGGAGCGCCTGACTCGAAGTCCCCCAGATTTCCCAGGTGGCGATGATGAGGAGGGCATTCTCGGTGGCCACACCTAGGGTGTGGAATTCCCTCCCGTCGGAGGCCCACCTAGTTCCAGACCTCCCCTCTTTCCAGAGAGAGTGTAAGACCTAGCTGTTCCGCCAGGCCTTTGGTGAGGGAGACGGGGGGGGAGGGGTTGGGGAGAAGAGGGGCTTTAGTTCCGCTCCTTTGATGAGTTTTACTGAATTTTAGGTATTTTATATTAGCATTTAATTGTCCATATTGTATTGTTGAAGTTTGACTGTGAGCTGCCCTGAGTTGCCATGTGAGCAGGAGGGAGGGAGCTAAAAATAAGTCAAAATAAATAAAAAATAAATTTTAGTTAAGGGCAAATGGCAAATGGCATTTTTGCACATATACAAAATGGCCCCTGTGGCCATTTTGCACATGTGTGCTGTGAAGCAGGGAGCTCGGTAGTGCACCAGGGGTAGGGAGCCTTCCGGGAACCTCCCCCACAGTAGTGGTGGGGCAGCAGAGCTTCAATGCAGCCCTCAGAGGCTGATAAATAACACTCTAGGGCCCTAGGGAACAGAGGTGGGAGGCAACCTGGATCTGTAACAGGGGATCCAAATATCAGGCCCCTGTTACGGACTGCTTCAGATTATGAACTGTTACTGATTAATCTGAATCCAAGATGCCCATCCCTACACACACAGTTCGCATCTCTTGTGTCCTGAATGTAAGGAAGCTGAAAATCTTTGAAAAATGGCACCTCTTTCCTGTCACTGGTGTTACTTGGGAAGATCTCACCCATGGCTGGAGACCAAAGCACCAGCCTCAGCCCAGATCTTTCACCTGCAGTTGTTGGAACTGATCGGTGGCACCAAATTGCTGATCAATTGGCAGCAGCATTACTATCTCACCGTCTCCATCAGACTTAAGCTGACTTTGAGTAACAGAGGGGCAGGAGAAGGAGACTGCTAGAACCACGAGGCCTGGTAGGGCTGCTCCACATGCTTCCGGGGACAAGAGACAAGGGGTCCCAGCACTCCCCCCACCCAACAATTAAGCACTGGTGAGATGAATCTTAGTTCCCCATACCGGGGCTTCATCTAACTTGGGTTCAAAAAGGTGAAAAGTTCTCCCTTCAGCTTAGCGACAAAAGCTAACAGGTGGAGATTACTCAATGGAGATTCTACCTCATGTGCATGATTCTGGCTTTTTCCAGTGATGACCCCACAACACCCCAGTGACAGAAGGGGGGTATGCAGGCAGCCCTGCAAACATTCTTTCCTGCCAGGAGCCAAGGGTGACCTGTGTCTCTGAAGGCTGAGCTTCAGCAAAGAGCATTAAAAATGCCAAAACTACTGTTGGGGTCTGTTTTGTGTAATGTGAGGTTTTTATGTTGCATTTTTCTAATGATGTGAGCCACGTTAATGAAAATGCCATAACTGATTTTAGGTCCCAGGCCACCTCTGGGCACCATGGTGAGACAGCGGGCTTGTGGGGAGAGGTACCATGGTGGGACAGTGGGTTGGGAGGAGAGGCACCATGGCGGGATAGTGGGATGGGGTAGGGGGAAGCACCATGGGGGGAGAGCAGTTGGTATGTTCGGGCAGGAAGCAGGGCAGGGCTGAAACACCGGGGAAGGAATGTGGGGGTGGGGTAGTTTATATGCTAAAATGAGCTAAAATAGATCATAAAATAGAATGTGTCTTGCAGTCTTAATATAAGAAGTATAATCACTATTCTTCTCTTGGGATTGCAGGAAGAGGATTGCAGGTGAGGATTTCGGGACACCTGTAGGCTCACCCCTAAAGAAAAGTTGATGGTAATTTCAAACCATAATTCTTTTGCTCACCCTGGTTTTCCCAGCAATCAACCCCCCAGCCAAAGTACCTCCACCAGCGGATTAACGAAAGGAGGAGGAAAATGTCCCACCCCCTAAAAAAAGAGGGTGTGCCCAGCTGCCTCCAAAAGGGGCAGGTGGAAGAAGAAATAAATGGAGTTTTCAAATAAATAAAAGCACTTTAAAAAATAAAGTTCAGCAAAATTCAATACATAAACTTAAATTAAAGTTAAAGTTTCTATTTTTAAATAAGGGTGTTATATTTTTCCCAACCCATGGTTTTTCATGTTTATTCTCGGCAAGGTGGGAGGTTTGGGGGCAGGTGAGAATGATGATATGACATTAAGCTACTTTTGGGGCTGGGGTTTGGAAGGGAGGGGAAGCGAAAGGAGAATGGCGGTATTCATGTGAGGGTGAAGGGTTCCTGGGGAGAATGGCGGTATAGCATAGTAAAAAGCCACTTTGGGGACTGGGGTTGAGTGCTTGTCCTTGAGGGTGGGGGAAGGGGGCATAGTAACTCTGTGCCTCTACACTTCCTATTGCAATTTCCAGACCCGGCTAGCCTGAAAATGTCAATAGGAAAATGAAGAGCTTCAAGGCTGCAGCAGGTTCACCTGTGAAAATCAATAGGGAATTCACAGGGAAAGAAAAGGTGGATGGGCCAGAGGAAAACACAGTGACACACTGGGAACATTTCTAAAGACTTTACTGAACTTAAAAAAACCACACAACCATTTTAAATGGCTCTTTATTAAACTTTTTAAAAGGATCATTAAAGTGTGACTGATTTGGGCTAGCATTGCGGTTGATATGCCGGCACAAGTCATCCCTGATCTCTCTTGACTATGTGCTACCCTGCTCTGTTCTGGTCCCAGAAGAGGGGCACTGTCTCACTGGATCTAACTGGAGGGAGGGGAGGTTCTCCAATGTGGCCCCGCCGGTCTCGCAGATGTTGGAGAAAACACAGGTAGTGGTGGTTAACAAGGGAGCTAACTGGTGTTGTATACCAACTGGGAGGGATTTCCAATCCCACATTAGGTGTGAGCCCAATAAAACTGTGTGCTGGTACCTCCCATACATCACTGAGAGTCATGGATGTGAAAAACTGGGCTGACAACATGTAAAGACTGATTGATTTTGATTTCAATTTTTAGTTTTGCTTTCAATTTTCACTTTGGTGCTCAATGAAGTATGTGTTTTGCTCAATAAAATCTGCATTCTGTGCATACAAAAGGTTATTTCCATCTGCCAAGTACTAGCAGGTATAAACCTAGGTATGAACCTCCGTGGGTAGGCGAGGATAGCAGGGGCTGGAACGTCTCCGAGAGGAAAGAAAAAAAAAATGGCTGCATGTGGCTTCTTGTTCCCAGGGTTTGCCATGGCTGTGAGTCACGACGGGGGGGAGAGGGGGGATACTACAAGGGGGGGTAGGTGGGTGGAGCACATCAGGAAAGTACGCCTGCCTGTGTATTAGGTTTGCCACAGCTAAAACCTCTGAGTGGGGGCTTCCCGAATACACAAGAAAAACTCGCAGGGGATGCCTGTTTATTGGGATTTACATGCTAAACATGTGAGTGGAGACTAAATGGATTCCAGTGGGCTATTGCCTCATGTTTACACCCTTTGTCTCTCACTGTCGCCCAAGAGCAACTCAAACTTCCCTGGCTGTCAGGTCCCATGGGCGACATACCTGGAGGAGAGGGGGACGCAGGACAGGCAGGAGTGGCACGCACGAGAGCCAGCTGGCCGCATCCCCAGAGTTGGAGCCAGCTGCAGCACTGGAGACTTCGGCGGTGGGGGTGTGGCTCCGCCCCCATCGCCGACAGAACGCCGAGGCATTGCATGGGCAATGTAGCCACTCTCTGCACTTGCAGCAGAGCTGGGAGTGTAAGGATGGGGCCAACAGCACATAAAAGAGGAAGGCAGCATTTCCCTGTTGCCGGTAATCAGCTCGTCTGAGAGATTGGCCCCCTTGAGAACAGCGTGTATGAAGTCATTGGTTTTGAGGAGTGCGTGAGTAGTGTGTGGGTGTAGGAATTCTAGGAAGCGTGCGGGTGTTGCCTTGACATCCTCCCTGAGTGTGTGTGGGGAGTTTCTGTGGAGAGTGAGTGCCGAGTGAGTGCCGTGGAGAGTGAGTGCCGGGCATTCCTAAGATCCTGAGGGTTCATTAGTCACACTTGGTAAGTTTCCCTAGAGAGAGAGAATTAAAGGAAGAGAGAGAGAGATAAGAGATCCCAGGGGGAGTGTGGCAGCAATGCCTTTCCCCTCTCCCGACCCCCCATACAGTATTACTGGCATTTCACCCCCTTTTTGAGGTACTACCCCAGTGTATAGTGTAGATGGACCCAGCTAAGGAGATTGGGGAATTGGCAAGAGCTGTTCAGGCCTTGCCAATGGAGGCCAAAGATTTGCAAGAGCAGCAGGAACACTTCATGGCAGCAGCCGCTGCCCTGCCTCCGGGGGTTGAAGCTGCACCCCTTGTAAGACCAGATGCTGGGGCTCCGGCACTTCCACAAGAACCTAAGGCCCCTAAAATAGATAAATTTAATGGGGATAGGAAAAAATTCCAGAGTTTTGTGGCCCTACACCAACTGATCTTTATTATACAATCTAATACCTATTTCTCGGATGGACTGAAGATAGCTTTAATTATTGGGCATTCAGAGTTGACAGCTCTGTCGTGGGCCACTCCATTACTTACTGGTAACAGCCCGCTATTGACCAGTTATCAGGAATTTCTTAAAGAATTCAATTTTTTATTTGATTACCTACATAGAGTCAAGGATGCAGAAACAGCTATTACAACACTAAAGCAAGGAAAGGGATCATTGCTGGAGTATGTTACACAATTCCAGAAAATGGCTATGGATTTAAATTGGCCATATAATGTTCTGAGAGTACTATTTCAAAAGGGACCAATTGCCATATACCTCTATGCCAGATACTTGGGGAGGTTTGGTCACCCTTACCCTCCAAATAGAGGAATGACTAGCAGAGAGAAAATGGGAAAGGTGACAGGACACTAGCCGATACCCTAGCTTTTGACCATGTGTAAACCCGGTGGGCAGAACAGAAGCCACCCGACTAGAGGATCCAGAACCGATGCAACTACGAGCCTCTTGGGGTCCTTTATTCACCAAGGAAAAAGATAGGTGAAGTTGCTTATGCTTCTACTGCAGTGAGTCTCATCACTTTGCACGTGAATGTCCAGCCCTACCCCCATTGAGACGGAATTTGGGAAACATGAGTCTAAGGGATGAGAAGGGAATATCCACATAGGCCAGTACATTCCCAGTGGGGTTGGTAGATCGCCTAACCCTTTGCAACATAGTCAAGTCCAAGTTCTCCTTACTATGTGGATAACGGTCGAGGTATCACCATATGGGCACAAATAGACTCTGGGGCATCTGGAAACTTTATGGATTTGGCATTCATGGAGACACGCAATTCCTACATGCCCAAAGGATCACCCTGAAACAATCCACTCTATAGATGGATCTCCTTTGGTCTCTGGATCTATTACTATGCAAACCCTGGAATTATGTGGAACCATTGGGATCCACCAGGAATAGCCTAGCTTTGATATAGTATGTACTCTGCTTTTTCCAGTGGTACTGGGTTTACCCTGGTTGAGGCAACATGATCCCTCAATTATTTGGAGCAGGCAAACTGTAACCTTCCACTCTGATTACTGTAATCACAATTGTCTAGTGGTACAGCCTATTTCCCCCAGAGTCCCAGAGCTTGTGTATGATAGCTAAGAACCAGGAGGTCCACTTGTCTTCTATCAATAAGGACTATGAATGTGTTTCACTGAGTAACAAGCAACTGGGTTACTCCTGTATCGGTCTTATGATTGCCCTATAGACTTACTCCCGGGCAGAGAGGCTCCTTTTGGTCAAATGTATGTACTATCTAGTCCAGAACTGAGGACCTTGTGGGAATACATCGATGAGAGTTTAGCTAAGGGGTTTATTCGACACGCGTCTTCCCCTGCAGGAGCTCCAATCTTTTTTGTTCCCAAAATAGATGGAGGTCTACGACCCAGTATTGATTATAGAGACTTAAATGCTATTACCATTAAAAATAGATATCCTCTTCCTCTTATCCCTGAACTGTTAAATAGGCTCCAAGGAGCCAAGATATTTACTAAATTAGGTTTACGTGGTACATGCAATTTGGTTCGGATTAGGGAAGGGGACAAGTGGAAAACTGTCTTTAGGATATGTTATGGACATTTTGAGTACTTAGTTATGTCTTTTGGATTAGTTGATGCTCCTGTCGTGTTTCAGCACCTAATTAATGATGTTTTTCAAGATATATTGGATATTTTTATGACCGAATATCTAGACGACATCTTGATATATTCTGTCTCAAGAGAGGAACACATTGGCCATGTGTACACAGTACTACACCGCTTACAGAAACACCAACATTTCTGCAAACTAGAAAAATTTATGTTTCATATTACCATGGTAAGCTTTTGGGGGTTTGTCATCTCTCCACAAGGTATTCAAATAGACCCCAGCAAGGTGGAAGCAATTCAGAAATGGCCAGCTCCAAAAGCGGTAAAACCCGTACAAAGACTCTTCTGCAGCACCACCTATTATAGGCAGTTTATATAGAGATATGCTGATACCACACCTCACATGTCGGTTAAAAAAGGGTCATGCATTGCTTTGGAGAAAAGAGCAACAAAGGGCTTTTGAGGAGTTAAAAAGGGCTTTTACTCAAGCCCCGATTTTACAACACCCCGATTTTACAAAGCCATTCACCTTTGAATCAGATGCCTTTAGCGTGGCCCTTGGGGCAGTTTATCACAACCCTCTTTACCAGGGGAGGTTTTGTTGCTTTGTGCATATTACTCTAGACAACTAAAACCCATGTAACAAAATTATACTATCTTAGACTGAGAACTACTTGCTATTAAAGCAGCTTTTGAACACTGGAGGCATTACCTCGAAGGGGCTTATCAATCTGTCATGATTTTAATGGATCATAAGAACTTAACATACCTACAAACTACCCGTATCACTAATTGCAGACATGCACGTTGGGCATTGTTTTTTTCCACACTTCTTTTTTAATTCAGATACAGTATTGACCAGGAAAGATGAACATACTTGTCGATGCTCTGTCTCAGTGCCAGGAACAAAAGGAACCAACATCAGAGATGAGGAACCAGATATTGGAGAGAAAGTTATTTGCAGCACCCCTCTTGCCATTAGAACTACACCAACATTTATCTATACTGGATCCCACCCTTTCATAGAACCCCGCCTATACTCTCACCAATGGACTTTATCAGTACAAAGGTAAGATTGTAGTACCTTCTATCTGTAGCAAACAAGTCCTGCAAGCACACCACAATGTGCCTTTAGCAGGCCATCTGGGACAAAAAGGAACCTTAGATTTAGTTCAACAACATTTCTGGTGTCTCACGATGAACCAAGACATGCAGGCCTATGTGTGTGGTTGCACTGTATGTGTGGGCACAAAAATTGTAAACCAGCGCCCCCAAGATCTTTTGCAACTGGGGACCTGGCCACAAGGACCATGGCAGAGGATAGGACTGGAGTTTATTGTAGAACTGCCTCTTTCTCAGGGATGTAACATCATTTTAGTAGTGGTGGACCACTTTTCAAAATTAGGGCATTCTATTGCCTGTAAAGGACTCCCAACATCCCAACAAACTGCTTGGATAATTCTACAAAACATAATTAAATTACATGGGCTGCCTATAGAACTAGTATCAGACAGAGGCACCCAATTTATCTCTCATTTCTAGAAAGCCTTGTTTATCACCTTAAACGTGCATCTTAGCCCTATGACGGCTTACCACCCTCAAGCCAATGGCAAGTTGAATGAGTAAATCAAAATCTAGGACAATACTTACATTGCTGTGTAGATTACCTACAGGATGATTGGGTGGAATTGCTTCTGCTTGTAGAATTTGGTGGTGTAGTGGTGTAGCCATTATTTTTAAGGATACATTGTCTGTGAGGTGATTTCCAGTGCAATCTATCATGAGTATAGAGGGCCTTCAACTGGTGTTTGATTTGTCCGGAGACAGAGTGGGAATACTGCTGATATACCAGGCACACACCTGTGCAGCAGTTTCCCTGCCCGCACTGACCAAGCTGGTGTCAGAGGTGGTCTTGCGGTCCCCCAGGGCGATAGTCCTGGGGGACTTCAATATCCATGCTGACGTCAGTCTCAGAGGGGCAGAGCATGAGCTCATGGCTGCCATGGCAACCATGGGCCTGTCTCAGAGAATGGTGGACCCCACACATGTTGGAGGACATACCCTGGACATGATATTTTGCACAGGCCTTAAGGCAGGGTATCTGTTAGTGGTGGAGGTGTCATCAGTGCCCTTGTCATGGATGGATCATTATCTCCTCCGGGCTGGTATCTGGTGCATGTCAGCCCTCAGCAGGGTGCAAAACCAGTTAGGATGGTTCTCTCCCAAAGGCTTATGGAACCAGGAAGGCTTATGGTTCCAGACCGCTCTAGGGAATGTTTCCTCTGATGTTGATGGCTGCTCACTTGATGACCTTGTGACCATGTGGAATTCCATGTTGGTGGAGGCCATCGACCGTGTGGCTCCCATGTGTCTGCTCCTGAACTGCCGACAACACAGGTCCCTGTGGAATACGGAGGAGCTGTGGCAGATGAAGTGGGAAGGGTGGCAGTTAGAGCAACAGTGGCATTATTATTATTATTATTATTATTATTATTATTATTATTATTATTATTATTATATTATAGTGCCAGAGATGTACCTGGCTCTTACAAAGAGTAAGATAGACATGGTCCCTGCTCAAGAGTTTACAATCTAAAGACAGGGGCGGGGGGAGACAGGGAAGGGGAAAATAGAGGGAGAGACAAGGGATGCAGCATTCATGAGGATGCGAGAGCTCAGGTACATGTGCTTGACTTGGTTACAGTAAATTGGGAGTTTGCAGATAATAGGTGCTTAGCAGGAGTTCAGAAGGGCGGAGTGGAAGAGGTGGGTTTTGAGGAGGGACTTGAAGGTGTGGAGGGTGGTGGCAAGGCGGACAAGGGCAGGGAGGGAGTTCCAGGCATGTGGGGCAGCGAGGGAGAAGGGACAAAGGTGGTTGGGGGAGCAGGGTTGGCGTGGGAGGGTGAGGGAGGGGATGGAGGAGGAGCGGAGTGCTCGAGCAGGGGTTCGGAGGGAGATCAG
>QEPC01006430.1:840903-890880 GCA_003113815.1 Sphenodon punctatus | reverse complement strand
GTGCTGTTCAAAGGAACCATCCTGGAATGGATTCATCCTGGGATAGAAATATCTGTGTAAACAGGTACCACTTTGTAATCCCTTGATAACAATTCCGGGATAGTTTTCTCCTAATCCCAGGATAGTTTGTCCATGTAGCAATGCCCTCAGATCCATTCTCCCCATCTTTCTTTCACATCACTCCTCCCCATGTCACCTGTGTAAAACTGAGCAATTGCAGTGAAAAACTGTTTCCATTGGAAACAGGCCATTAGCTTGCGTTCATGTGATGAGGAAATTTACTGGCTTCTTCGCTATTTTTGCTAGTTCTCATTCAGTAATTGCCATTGTTTGGTACTTCTGGTAATTCCTCCTAGGCAGGAGCAGCCACTCACCATGTAACATTCCTTACATGCTGCTTAGGTTCGCTCCTTCTGGCTTGTGTACAATTGCAAGTTCACTATATAACTTCATCATGTTCCTTATTGGTCCTTGTTTTGGCTCCTAGTAAACTCTGTTTTGACTGGTGTATTTCGAGGGCCAGCCCTTTTTTTCTGCATTCTGATGCCAGAACCTGACATAAAGTGCTAGAAACTGACAAAAATATCAGAAGCTAATGGAAATTGATGAAAAATTATGGACAATTACAGGCGCCAATCTCAACAACAGCAGAAGTGCAGATTCAATGGATAGTGAGGAAATACCAACAAACAATCACAAGTAGGTATTTCCCGACAGTACAGGAACAGTCGTTGTTGCCTCAGCACTACTAACCACCTCATGCTATAATCTCGGATACAATCAGTGCTGCTGTGTTCTGCTACACTGTATCTCACCGTCACTTGTACTTTGATAATACTTTTTCATACTGGTCTGACCACCTTACATTGTGACTTTTTCAGCATCTTTATTATTATTATTATTATTATTATTATTATTATTATTATTATTATTATTGTCAGACTGTGAAATCATGTGGCAAGAGAGCAAGTGCTTTGAGATTTGCTATATTTCCACTTCCTGGTATCTGATGTCTAGATTATAGTCACCACCAACACATCTGTACACCCATGTGTAATCTGAGGGATGCTCTGCATGTCTACCCACTGTCCTGTAATAAAAAGCATGAGTGATCAGCCACCTTTTTTGACTGTCCTTTAAGATTATATATACTTTAGCCTTGATTACAAAGAATCTTCTGCCGTTTACATGAGAGGTGCTTGTTTTTAGAAAGTATCCAAACCCTGCCTCCTGTTGTTTCGGCGTTTATGTAAGACCTGGCTGTTCTGCCAGGCCTTGGGGAAGGGGGAGGGAGGGGTCTCTTTCCCTGAATTTTGTAAATTGTTAACTGTTTTTAAATTGTTTTATTGTTTATACTGTTGTTCGCCGCCCCGGGCTACCCTGTGGGCAGGAGGGGTGGGATAAAAATAATATATAAATAATTAAAAATAATAATAATACAGAAGATGGAGAATCCACATGACACTGATGCTTAGAATGGCTGGTAACCTAAGTGTATTGTACCATACAATATATTATACTTGCACAGTCCTGGCCATATGGAAATGCCCTCTTAGTATCAGTGAGGTGGGAAAATGTAAAGTTACTTAATTAAAACCTCATAGGACCTTGTGAAAAATGATTTGTTACTTTTATTTACAGCCATAGCCAAATGACTGTAAAAAATACGATGTTGTTTGTTTTGTGGGGTAGATTTTTACCGCAGTTCTTTGGCACTTAAATTGTTTGATTGTGTAAAGTAACATGAAATGTGATGGGGTAGATTTCACCCCACTGTGTATAAAACTACCCCACAGTAAAATGATTTGGGGTATGTTTTGATCCCAGGGACCTTTTTGGTCACATAAATATTTTTTTTAAAAATGGCTAATGGTAACTAGCTTTCCTTTGGGGTTATTGTGGACCTGTGTGCAGGTGACAATGTTTTAAAAGGGCAAAGTCGGAGAGTCACTATCTCATGACTTATTGCAAGAGAAATCTACTCCAAGAGATCCCATTTAATCAATTTTATCATCCCATTTGCTGGTTATAAGGTAATCTTAGACCCCCCTCATATACGCTATCAAATTAGCTGTTTGGAACTGTACTCTGCTACTGAGGGACAGGGAGCAGACTAGAATAATGTACAGGGCAACTTTTGTGACATTTTATCAATACTGTATTTATTCACCATTATTCACTCATAGTCAAACAAGTTTCCAGTTTATTTGGCCATTTTGGGAGGTAGCAAGAGAAAGAGATAAAAACTCTTTCTTCCTTTTAACTTGCCACACTTCTACGCCACTATTTTCTGTGATTTTTAATAACGCCTCACACTTTACACACAGTACCTATGTGACCCACTTCGGGGTCATGAGTGACAGTCTGATCCCATCTACTGGCATACCAAGTCAGGGAGCTCAAATCGGCCCATCTCTAATCACTGTCCATGAAGGCTGGGAACTCTTACCTGGTACTATGCCAGGACCATTTTCTCCATTGGGGAAGGAAGTAGAATGCAACGGATCAAGTAGCCACACTGTATTCGCCAACTAAAATAATTCCACTTGGCTGTGGAAACTGCTCTCTTATCCAAAGCTATTTTGCAGCAGGAACAGTTCATTTTGACTTTTGGGCAGGTTTCCTGGCCCTGAGTCAACTCTCCAAATGCCTCTCAAGTGCCACTTCCTGGTGCCCTCGAAGTGACCTTATAGAGTGCCTTAGGGACCAAATTTATGCTGAATAGTAAAATCAAAATATGCAAATCAGCCTCATATTAGTACATATACAATCATGGAAATATTATTCCTATACCATTGCCTGTCCTGAGCTTCCTGTATGACTGCTCTGAGTGCCTTAGTTAGTGCTATAATAGCTGTTCATCTGAAGCAGGAAGAGAGTTTAGTCTGAAGTCTAGAATTGCCAGTTACTGTCTTTCATATTCTCCTCAAGACAGTTGATATTCTTCCTCCAGATTTTGCATTGATAATTTGGATGCCTCTACTTCAAAGACAAGGGGTATGTAAAATGCCTCTTTCAGGCTCTTCAGTCCACTTTAGTTCTATTTTAGTGCGAGAAGCCTCTGCTCCTTGCATAGATGTAACTAGTTTGTGCCGGCAGAAGTCATCTTTCTTGATAGGCTGTGTTCTCTCAGGCTGAGGAGAAACGTTATACAGCAGAGAGCTGAGTCCTTAAGTAAGAAACAGCTCATATGAGTTGGGCATTAAAGCCGGATTTATATTTCTTTCAAATTGATATTTTGACAAATGTGCTCCCGCTCTGCGGCCTCGATCCCCCGCTGAGTCACCTGCGGGGAGAAACAACAACATGAAGTCAGTACTAAGGGGCAGGGGGGCCAAGAACGCTGGTGCACCTGGGCCAGGTGCCCTAGTACGACCCCATGACCCGCTCCCGGAAACTGCTCGGGGTGGGATAGGGGTTGTATTGGGGAAGGGTATATTGAGTAGGGGGTTATGGGGGGGAGGTTTGGCACCAACCCCTGGTGGCAGCAGGGGAAGGTGTGGGAGGCGGGGGTTAGGATGGGTGGGGGGGTTGGCTTTTTTTTTTAATTAGGTTAAGAAATGGAGGGGTTTTATTGATTTAGGAATGTTTAATTTGATATTTGGATTGTTATTGTATTAGGGTATTGTTGTGGACGATAGGTCCCCCCTCCTGGTGAGAGCAGGGGGGCGGGGGTTGATGGACTCCCCTGGTGGCAGCAGGGATGGAGCATATGGAAGGACTGGTATGATATGCTGTAATATTATTGATTTATTGTATTATATTGAATTTTGTGAGGGAGGAGAGGGAATGGTTAAAAATGAGGAATTATGTTATGAAATGCTATGTTGTTATGCCCATTGAGGGGTTATTTAGACTGTGTGGTTTGTGCTGAAATTGTAATTGTTATTGTTCTTTAGATGTTTTCTGCTTTTGTTGTCAGCCGCCTCGAGTCGCCATAGGCGAGAGAAAGCGGGCTACAAATAAAAGTTTGATGATGATGATGATGATGATGATGATGATGATGATGATATTTGAAAAGGCTGAATTATTTGTTGAGATTTAATTTCTGGGAATGAACTTTTGGTGATATGAGATTTCTGTGTCCACATGGATGTTAGAAACTGGATATCTATGAATATGTCATTCAAAATTTGGATGCTGTGCAATTGTGTAACTTTGACTACTTCTTTGTCTCATTGTGAGGATACATTGAATGACTGCACATAACTGACACACTGGGTCAAACCCATCTTTCTAGACTATCATCTTGTATCCAACGGTAACCAGTGTTGGGTTCCTTATAGGAGGGGCAGTCCATCCTTTGTTGCTTTCAGCTGTCAGAGGTTTTATGACACCCATAACATCTTGAGAAATGGCTGTTGTACACCCACCATGTTTTTATAGATAAAGCTAAGTGAACGTTTCAATTGAAAACTACCACATCAAGATCAAAATGTTAAAGGTTAAACAAATAGGACAATTGGACTTAATCAAAATTTCATGAGAATGATTCAACTGCTCTTAAATTTGAGCACAAAATTCATAATCAAGTTTGAGGCATCCAATTTACTTGCCAAATTGAATTAATCATTAAGTGTATATGTGTTTGTGGAGTCTGCTATGCAAAATAAATAAATAAAAAATAAAATAATTTTCTACAAACAACAGTTGAAAAGTGGAAAACTGAGCAAAAAAATAAAATAAATGTTTCTTGAGCCATTCCACAAAACAAAGATTGCCAGTTTCACACAGTGCTGTTCTTTTATTGTGAATCTGCTTATGTGCCAAAATGTGCTTCTTTCTTTAAAGTGAAGACTTATGTAGGGAAGAATAGTGAGAACTTTGGTGGGTATTGCAACCTGTTGAACTGTATTTCCCATGAAGCACTATAGCTGCCCCAGTGGTGCATCAGGAAGGATTAATTTCAGTTTCTATGCTGGGAGGAAAGGATTATTGTATCATGGGAAATATGGATTGCCCAGGCCCACCTTTCCCCTATGGGGCTTTCTCCGTTGTGATCTGCATTTTCAGCATTGCTCCACTTGCTTGTCAGAAATGTACAAGGAAGAATTTGTTTCTACTGGATGGACATGTGTGGCAGGCTAAATGGAAAACAAAATTTAAAAAAACATTGATCAACTAAAACATTTTTGGCCAGCTGACCTGAATTGTGGGGGAAGAATTTTAATTGGAATTAAAAACAATAGTTTTCTGCAGAAGATTCCATTTTCAATTAGCCTATATTTTCCAAATAAAAATGTTTTCGATGAAAATGTTCAGTCCGGCTCTAGAGAATGATGAACTGGAAGGTCTGATCTGAAGCCAAACCAGAACATGAGAGGTTTAACTTTAGATCTAGAGTAGAGCTGCAGTGGATAGTACATTTGCTACCCATAGATAATACCCACATCCCCCCTCCCCCCAGTTGGACACATGATAGGGTACCCGGTCCTCCATCAAGTGCCCAGTGGTTAGAAATGCAGCTATTACTGGGACATCCCAGGATGCTCCGGGACCCTCCAGAATGCCGATGCCAGCACCTGTGCTTCCATGGGATGATTCACCTCTCTGCCCGGATGCTGCTCCTCTGGGCCTGGTCATCGCTCTCTGTCCAGGCCTGCATGATGCTCAGCTGAGCTGGGGACTTCCCCACTTGACTTTTTCTGAACGGGGGTGGGGGGGAGTGAGGAGGCTTTTCCCCACCTGCATGCACCCGCCTAATGGGTCCCCCATTTCTAGAGGAACCCATATTAGGGGTACACATGGGTTCCACACACACACCCATTAGGGGGGTGCACACTGGTAAAAAGAGGTCTCCTCACTCCCTCCTCCTCTCTCTCTGAAAAAGCTGAGCAGAAACGTCCTCAGCTCAGCTGAGCAGCTCACAGGTTGGGGAGAAACAGGGAGCAGCGAGCAGCCACAGGACTTGTGGAGCAGCAGCCTGGATGAGATGAGTCAGCCTGGGGAGTTGGATAGCATTCGGCTACTACGAGTTGCATTCGGCTACCAATTGGTGCCCAAATGCAACTGGGGTGAGTCAGGCACCTCAGATTCTATGGGGCGCACGACTTGCTGGGTACCCAGTTGCAGGTCCAATCAGGATCTGGACGTCATTGTTTAGGCTTATTAGTGGTAGCATCCTAGCTGATTAAGGGTGTTTTAAGACTTTACGGGGCCCGTTGGCCCCGTACCGAAAACACCCTATCCATTCCCCACCGGAATGATCCCGTCACATTGTATCAGACATGCCGGGGGGATCCAGGCGCGGAATCTCGGAGGGGGCAGGGGCGCATGGCCCTGCCCCCTCCACGTGCCCCGCCACCCGCCCTCTGGGGAGATGGGTGGGCGGCGGGGCCAATGAGGCCACCGCGTCGGGCCGGATTCTCCACGGCTCGGGATCCCGCCGGTGATCCCGGGCCGTGGCGCCCGACCAGACGTCGGTTCACCCCGGCATGGAATTACATTCAACACGCGATGGCCTCCGGCCCCGCCGCTTCGGCCGCTCTCGTGGTGAATGTAATTCCACGCCACGGTAACATCTGGGGGGAAACATCCATTTCCCCCAACAGACGTTCCGGAATCACAGCCACCACCCGGAATTGAGCGTGGTTGACTGTGATCTCGTAGCGTCTGAAAATACCCACAGTTGTAGACTCACTGGGTGACCTTGAGCAAGTTGCCATCTCTCATCCTCAGTTCCGCTCCTATAATAAACCTCACAGGATTGTTGTGAGAGTGAAGTAGATTAGGATTGTAAAGCACTCTGAACACTGAAATCACTATATAAATAGAAGTTCAGTTATTAAGTTTAATGTAAGCTTCTTAATAAAAATGTGATTTCTGGAAGCTCTGCTAACTAAATATAAAAATTAGATGATTGTTTGGGAAGAGGTCATGAGGTCTTCCTTGGCTTTGTATTCAAAGCTACCGATGGTTCAAGTGAGCCAAACCCTGATGATGCTGTGTATGAAATCAAATTATACTTTCCCTTTATTTCTTGAAAGTTGTCCCTAGGTCATGAGTCTATCCTTGTAGACTGTCTTGATAGAAAGGTCTAGGTTGGAAGGGTCAATGAGATTGAACTGTTATTTCAACAGTTCTGATTCTTTAGCATTCCTTCCAGAACAGGCATGGGAAAATTAGGGGTGAGGGTAGAATGATATCATATGATTGTCATTCAGTTGTTCTACTCTGTGGTAAAACTGACAGGATTTCAGTCTCCTAGGCTATCAACCGAACCAATTTCAACTGCCCAACATATGGTCATAAGACTTTACATGGAGTATTGTGTTTGGCCAATGTCTTAAAGAAGGATGTTGAGAAACTGAGAGGATTCAGAGAAGAGCAAGCAAGATAACAGAAGGGCAAGAATGCAAGCAAGACAAGGAAAGACTAAAGGAACTAGGAATGTTTAAACTAGTGAGAAGAAGACTAAAGGGGGCATAACAGTAGTTTTCAGATATCTGAAAGGGTGCCACAAAAAAGAGATGATGTACAATTGCTTTCCTCTGCCATCGAAGACAGAACAAGAGGAGATTGGCTTACATTTCAGCAAGGCAGAATTCTATGAATATGAAAAACTTCCTAGTACTATGAAAAAATTCCTAATTGTAAGAACAGTTGGGCAACAGAATTGGTTGCCTAAGGAAATAGTAGATGCTTCTTCACTGGATGGTTTAAAAAACTGGACAGACATCCGTCTATAGTGTTTATATATAAGGCATCCTGTCTTGAAAGAGGGGTCTGGATAAAATGTCTCTTCCAACTCTATAATCCTCTGATTCTTTGAGAATATGTGAAGGGGAACATTTTAAGTTTGACTTTGCTTAAAACATATATTCCTGTTTTATTAAAATGATTTAATTATTATCCAATATTAGCATTACTCAGCATTGTTTCCTATTCAGCATGCTGGATATAGTAACTTTGTTTTATCCTGATACTTAAGACATAATTGTCAAACCTCTCCTAGGACACACCATGGAGTATTCTCCTCTCACTATCTAGGGGAGTTACGCACACAAATCCCTGTGCATGCAGAGGAGACTAGGCCTCATATGCTGAGCAATTTCTTGCGACTTCCAAGCTATTATCCCCAAATCCTAATTAACAGTTATTAAAAAGTAATGTGACCTTTCTCCAGTCTGAGATATAGCAACACGATACGATATGAGGAGAAGATCCCAAATATCTTCTAATATCATTTCACCATGTTCCTTTTCTAAGGTTATTAGGATTTCTGAGTGTAATGCAGTATATTCATTTAAAGTAACAAAGATTCAGTGGCATGCATTTTTGAACTGCCAGAGCAGAGTCATTGGATTTAGCTCTCCTAATAATTGTACAACTGTACGACGTGTCTGTGCATGTCAGAAACTGGAGGAGGAGAATTTACACACAACAATGGGTGTTTTTAGATGCTGATAACCCACCCAAATCTAATTGAATCAAATATTTAAAGAGGTAATAATTAATTTTTAAACAATTGAAGTGAACCATAACTAGGAAGAAATGTTACTTTTTATTTTTAATGCCAGAACAGTATTCCTGGTGCAATTTTAATATTTCATTAAGGCAGTAACTTTCATATATTTTTCCCCAGGTTTTTATATGTTCCTTGATACTTCCTTTGTGGGGAAAGTTGGGATTTTATTGCAAAGTTCAGAGCTTGGAACTGTGCATTTCTTGCCTTTTGGGGTCTTTCTTTGTAACTAATTAAATAAGGTAAGAGGCAAGAGCACAGTTTAAGCCAAAAAAGGTACAAACATTTCACCTGGGTGTGCTCTGAACATACAGTCTCCCTTTAAACTGTGTAAAAGTGTCTTCCAGTTGGAATTAAATTTGCCTTCTATCTCCTGCCATTACCATCCCCTGCTTCTCACAAGAAGCTGTTTGAAAGCCTGCCATTCCTCATGCTTTTTAAATGTGAATTCTATTTGACTGTGGACCTGTGTTTTTTGTTTTTTTGATGAAGTGTCTCTCACATTTCTAGCCTTTCATACTTGAAATTGTGGAAGCCTGTTTATTGCACTCTGGCTGCAGCCCTAGTTAAAGGTGTGAACTACCAAAGTGGAAGAGGGCACATGCACATTAACACTGCTGTGGAAAACATCACTTGACAGATGGATGCATGTTAAATTGATGTTTGAAGAAAGGTGTTTGCAATAAAAATCTTGAGTATGGCATCCGAAGAGGACCACACAAGTTCCCAATTTTCTCTTTGTAATCTACTACCCAGGTCAAGCTTGCTCAAGTTCCTGCTCTTATTATCCCTGGGAAGGTTTTCTTTTTCTAAGCAAATCTTTGATAGGAAGGAATGTGAGGTGCAAGAAAATAATAGCTAACCCTCTTGTTACCTTGCTGCAGCCTTTAGATGTAAATAAATTGATATGATAAATATCTATAAATACTTGAAATGATTGTCTATGGACAAAGCCTCAAAGTACTAACACAGACAAGAGTCTCATTTACTCTGTAGGCATTTTTGTATGAGCCTAATTTCTCCTGGACTTCTGAAATCTGTGAGAAACAAACTTGTGTGTGTGTGTGTAGACATTCACCCCCGCTACTGGAGGTCATCCGGGTGCAATTGGAAAAAGCAGGCGTCGGTGAACTGGTGCATGCTTGGAGACTCAGAATTGTAAAATCACAAGTCCGGGTCTCTAAACATGCGCTAGTTCGCTGGCGCCGGTTGTTTCCAATGGTGCCTGATCAATCTCCGGTAGCAAGGGTGAACATCTAACACACACACACATGTGAGTTTGTTTCTCCTGGACTTCAGAAGTCCAGGAGGAATGGCTTGTGTAAAAACGCCCTGAAAGAATATTACCTGAATAAAATCAGGATTAGAGAAAAAACAGCAGAATCATCAGTCAACTAATCTCACAATTCCCCCAAAAGAATGCTTACTTTGATCAAAAAACATCAGCCCATTGGCTGGTCCATTCTCTTTCTGTTATCTATCACCAGTATCAGATCATTCCAAAGGGATAAAGACCCTATCAACCCCACAATGCACCTAGATCTAGTACCTTCCTACCACTACAGTAAGGAGTCTGATATCCCAAAGCATGAGATTTGATAACCTTTATTTGGGTAGATGTAGAAAATGGAATAACAAATTATGTCTGTGCACAATAAATAAATACCCAGCACTGGAGATGGTTGTGTTCAGTAAAAAGACTGTTAGTGAATTTCATTCAGAATCCATCCCCGTTCAGTTTGGTTGCTTTTGCGTCATGTGCTTTGTATTCAGCTGCTCTCAAACATTTGTACCCACGGCTTTTGCTCACACAAATGACACATAACTGGATGTCCATTATACAAATGTCCATTTTCACATGCCTAAGTTATTAGGTTAAAATCCTCACTATGGTGCTTGGCATGACTAGCCAGATAGATATAAAGAATTTCATTTTTGTGTGATGACAAAGATTGTAATGGAATCAAAAATCTGCCATGGCTTGATGGAAACAAGGACAGAGAAATTTCTTTTTGTAAATACTGCTTGGCTTTGGTGGGAAAGTTTATACTGAGTCTTGTTGTATTGGACTCACACACACACACACACACGCACACACACGCACAGACAACTCTATTCAAAAGCTCTTATTACTTTCTAAGACAAGGCCCTGCAAAAACTTTTTCACTTAAGTTATGCCAAAGTCCATTACCAGCCATGCAGTCCACCAGGCTGATGTGGTTAAGGCACACCAGTTTCTGTGGCCTGTAGTCCACAAGGAATGAACACAGCAAGCATCAATTCCAGCCACCATCAGCTTCCTGAACACAATGGACCAGGCACCTATTCACAGCTGGGTGGACAGGAGGAAGTCATCTATCATGAATCCAAGCAGGAATTGAACCCAAAGCCTTTAGAGATGGAGTCAAGCACGTTAACCACTCAACCACTATGTGCATAACTGATGTGCATAAATTAAATATATGCATAAGTGCTTGCAGGATAGTAGCCTAAATCTACTATGCTTTGTTGTACAAAGCATGCTTGTTGTACAAAGGAGCAACAAGAATTTTCCTAAGGCGGGGACGAAGTTATCTCTCTCTCTCTCTCTCTTCCTCTCTCAGCTTTGTTCCAACACCACTTTTTCCTCTTACTCTTTCCTCCACACCACTATCTTCTTGGGACCCTGGATATACCTCAGGGATCTTATCCGGTACCTCTGCCTCCTGCCCCAGCTGTGCCTTTCTTTCCAGCCATGGGTTACTATCATTGTTTTTGCTGCTGCTCTCCTGCCCTCACCCGAACCTGTCCCTCCCCCCCATGCAGCTGCAGGTTTCTGAGTGGAGGCAGCCACTGATGGGTGGCCCAGAGCTCTCTGCTACGAGTATGTGGTCAAAAGATGAGCCTGAGTCTATTACCTTCTCTTTATGCAATGATCACCCTTCAGCCAGATCATTTTTTCATGTATAGGTCTCAAGTAGATCCCATAAAATTTAGATTAAGTTATTATAAAGGTTAATGGATGAAATTCATAGGGGTGTCATTTTCATTATTTTTATTGCAATACCAAAAATGACAAATAATAATAATGAAAATAGAAATGAAAACATTTTTTTAATAAAGGGAAAAAACTGAAAAATGTATTTCTGGCTATAACCTTTTTGGTTCTTATTAAATTGTGTGGAAATTGGGAAGATTGTACCCCCAATGGAGGGCATTATATGTACCAATTTTCAAAACTATTAGATAAAGGGAACTGATTTTAGAAGCAATTGAATGTTGTGATTTTAAGAAAAGCTCCATACAAATTCATGACTACAACTTCTTTATCTTCCATCCAATTTGCATAAAACCTGTGAATATTATGTCCCTCCACAAGCTTAACACTCTTGCCAGTGTTCAGAACAATTGGATAAAGGGTCCTGATGCTATAAGACATTAACTTGAAAATACATTTCCAGCTGTAACATTTGTATATTCCATCCTGTTTATTTACAAGACATTTGGCAGGAATGTATCACATACCTTTCCTGTCACCTCTGCCAAACTACAGGACAATTTGATAAAGGGCACCAATTATATAAGCAATTGAAATTGTCCCCTTGAAGACCATTATTCAGATAAATAGCAGCACATGCAGTGCCAGTCAAAGACTAGCACCTGGCATGGCAGGGGGAGGGAGGCTTTAGGAGGGAGGATGTGAAGCAACCCAAAAGACTGACAGACACATTCACTGGCCAATTACTGCATGCTTCAAGCTTTACAGGACCAATCAGTTGTAGCTTCGAGGCGGGCGCAGGGGGAGAGATGTTGGGATGGTCACAACACAGAATGAAGATATTTGGCTGACATTTCTGCTTGCTAATTGGCATCACAAACCGATCTTATACCACAGTGACACGTAAGAGAATCCCTGGCATAGGCTCCTTCTCTGCATATGCTTTGCAGGCTTATAAAATTGGGACCCTTTATCACATTTTTCTTATATTTGGCAGAGATGATCATGAAAGTGTGATATACAGCCCTAAAAAATGTCATGTTCACTGGTTGGACTACAAAGATGTTACAGTCAGTCATACATTTAAAAATTAATTGCTTATACCACCAGGACCCTTTATCTAATCCTTCTGAAAGTTGGCAGAGATGGTAAATATGAGAAGGGGTGTAAGCTTGCCAAGTTTATTCTACATTAAATGTGAGGCAAAGAAGCTACAGCTAAGAATGTATATGAAAATCTTTGCAAAATAATATAATTAAACCACATATAAAATTGGATTCCTTTATCCAATCTTTTTGGACTTTGGTACACTTAATGCCTTCCATTGGAGGTACAATCTCTCCAAGGTTCAGTCAAATATAATGAAAACAAAAAAGGTACAGCTAAAAATGTGTTTTCCATTGATACCAATGGAAAACAAAAAAAGCAAAAACGAAAATGACAACTTGATATTTATGAAAACGAAAATTACATATTTAAAAAATGAAAATGAAATGGACCCCTGGTGCACACCTCTAATTCACAGTGGGTGCTTTCAGCTGTGATGATAGCACGGGTTTCTATGCTTCGACAAGCGTGGAAATCCGTGCTGTTGTCACAGCTGAATGCAGCCGCCAGATTTTGGCCAGAACCTGGGTTTACACGTGACATGGTGGCACTTAGCCTGTTCCTCAGGACCATCTCCAAGGAACAGCCTGCACCACAATGGCCTGTGCAATGGACACCGAACCAGGCTGTCACATTTCAAGGCCCACTTACACTTACCCTGATCCGGGTCCCTGGTGCTTCCAGGCAGCTATGTGGGCCCTAGGCCCCCATGGCCACCCAACAGGGAAGGGGAGTGGATTGCTCTGAACAGCGCAGGGGTGGGGGCCTGTGGACAAACGTCCTTGCATCACCCTCCCCCCCCCCCAGTCTGTGCTGCCGTCACTCTTGTTTGGTGAGTGAGCTGAATCCTGACTGGAGTGAGATCTCACTCAGGGCAGGATTAAAGCCTGGCAGCGCTGAGCACTGTCATGTCTGAAAATACCCAGTGTCTCCAATGGAGCTATGACAATGGGTGATAACAGAATCCCGGGCCTGGAACAAACATTGCAGAAATCATGCTGGCCCAGCTGGGGCGAACTGAGGCTAGGGGTCAGCGTGCTGTCTGTTTTCACCCAATATATGCTGGCCTCTATTGTCTTTAATGCCAACTCCCATCATACTTAAGTATTCATGACTAACACAGTGTAGTAAGTAATTTGGAGTAAATACATGAAGTCTTATTTTTATAATCTACACTGTTCCTCAATCTTGATTCAAAAGACAGCTCTATTTAGAGGTCTTTCTGATTAGTTCTGCATCAGGCATACCGTTGTATAATGCAAAAAGCCTATATTTCCACAACCAGGAAAAGTATTTTCATCTGTCAGAAAAGAAATATGCATTAAAAATGGATGCATACAAATTCATAAGTACAGGATGAGCGTTTGGACAAAAATAACTTAGCAAACTAGACTGAAAGCTACTTCAAACTTAGCTAGTTTACTTTTAATTTGGAAATTTTGCAGCCAACATTTAAAAAAAAATATATAAGACAAGTAACCATCTGCCATAAATGATAGAAATTGAATATAAATAAAAGAGTGGCTTGAGTATTCTGAGGGAAGTCGCATGCCAAACCCAGGCAGGGTCTAGGCAGCAGGGACACTGTTGGATGTCGGGAACAAAAATCAGGAATAGCAGTTGATTTGGCCAGGATGCATTTTGCTGTGCATGGTGTGTCTTGTTGGCTGATCTAAGGTAGGACATTATTAAGCAATTTGGGCTGGGAGCATTATTATGCTCCATGAAGAATTTAAGGAAGATCTTGACTTAAGCCTATTGCAAGAGGGGTCCTGCTGTGCCATTCGGTATAAAAATATAATCAGTCTTATGCCACTGGCACATTCAAACACCTAGTGGGATAAGCTGGGCATCAATGTTCAAGGTTTTATATAAGGTAACAGCTGCTTTGGTCAGGCAGTTAATTAAATATGTTAATTTTCCATACAACCAACAGTAGTGACAACAGATCAAAGAGGGATTTTATGACATTTCAGGGTTCCCTTATGTGCTTGGGACGATAGATTGCACCCACATCTTCGTTCATGGCCTCTTCACAGAACCAAGCTGCCTTTCCTTTTTCAAAATGGCCTTGTTCTTTGACTCTACAAATATTGTACACAATTTGGTACCACATAATGAATACTGCCAGTTGTCTCAACTCCAGTCTTCAAAGCCTATTTTTGGGCCTATTCCCATACTGCTGTTAGATCAGTCAGGAAACACAACAAATCATTTGCAAGGAAATTAAATATGTTTGCTTCTCTCTTGTACTTGTGCAATTCTCATTAGAAATTGTTATTTACTAGTTTGGTGGAGTTGAGATACACCTGCACATTGAACATGAACAGATGTTCCATTCTTCACACTTGGAATCTTGGAAGGCTCTTTCCTTGCTTGATCTACATTGCCTGGTATTTTGCACAACAGTCACATGAAGGCAAATTAGGGGGAAAAACAACAACCCTATTCTCTACATTGGATCTTGAACATTGTGATAATATCCCAAATGTGTCACACAGGAAGAGGCTTACATGGGTTTGATACATGAAAGGGTGTTGAAGTTTTTATTTAGATATAACGCTGTAAGAGGAACAGAGGTTTGGGTAATATAAACAAATGACTCTGAACACAGTTCCCTCCTCAAGAATATAATATAAGAAACTTAAACCTCATGTTCCACCAATGAAAAATTATTCATACACCCACGTTATTGGTTTCTTTCTTCAAATATTTTTTCTTTAGTTGATTAGGTAGCCACTAAAAGTGTATGGTAATCTTTGTGTGAATTTGATGTGTCACTCTTTCCTATGGGTGGCAGAAATTTTGTGACATGTGTCATGTTGTGTCACATCACTCAAAACATATCAAGTCATGTTCTATCTCATCACATATACATGCAAAACAATGCCATTTATCATGATGCTACATGAAGAGATGTAATTCACCACAGCAGCTCAGAATTCAAAGAAAACATGTAGAGAATCCTCTGTGGACGTGATGTGGGTTCCAGAACTGCCATTGCAAACAGCCAAGGAAATACCTATTGCATTGGCCTACTTTGTTCACATTTTTAAAGTTCCCATCACATTAGATAGTAACTTTGTGAACACATGTCATGCTAACAATTGCTGGGCACAAGGACTATCTGTGGAAGACTTGAAAGTCTACTCAAGTACATATTGATTGGGAGCATCTTTATCTCTCCTGTCCTCATTGGACTTATGTCTTGAGATACTGAACACTGTTTTAGTGTCAGCATGTAAAACCTTATTCTTCTTTTTCCCTCTCTTCTTCCCTCCTGTAGTTTTGAGTCTTGACTGAACCACAACCACAAACTGAGCATTTCTTTCAGACAAGATGAGCTTTCCAGCTTGCTCTAAATGTGACAAGATGCAGGATACGACTGATCGACTATGAATATCTTGCCTTTGGTCACTATGGGCAAAAACAGATGTGACAGAGGTCCTCTGTGACCTGCTTTGACCCACTTTGCACCGGACCTCACCTGCACATTTGTGCAGGCACCACCAGATGTTGGCCCAGGATTGCGCCAGGCTGTGTCAGTGGCTAGTCCAGGATCTCACCCCCAGATTATGTCCAGATCACAGCCTGGGCTAAGGTCCATTAGATCAGGTGAAAGCAGGCCACAGCAGGCTATCACATCTGTAACTCAATATGGCTTCATCTTCTTCAGTGAATGCATGACAGTTTGCATCACCTAGAGATATAACATTAATTTTGTTAGCATTTTCCTAATGGAGAAAACCATACTTCTGAATACAACTAATTATTTATTTATTTTTAAAAAGGAGTCAGGCAAATGGTTAACATTATTAAGACTCCCCCATCTTGTCTAAACAGGCCTAAAAATCATCCTGTACATTTTTGATTTACCACTGATGAAAATCACTATAAAGTGTAGGGTGGAGTGAACAGCATACCTACTAGCTGAAAAGTAAGTGCGCCATTACTGTCATAAAACAGGCCCAACTGCTTTGGTGACACTCACTGTTGCTGTACGTTGACAAGTTCTTGTTTAATTTACTACATATGGTGGTGTGTCTCCATAGCTACACTTGTGAATTCATTATTCATTAAATAAGTGATGAATTTACTCAAATATTGCAGCCACATGGCCGACACAAATGCATTCTAATATTATTAACACATTGCCAACTTGCAACTCTTCGAAGTCTGAGTAAATGTTTTGACAAGAAGAGGCAGCAAGAACAAATAAGTAGTAGCAGTCTAGATGAAGTTCAGTCATAGCTCTAACAGCTTTAAAGTCTTAACAGTGTTTTCACTGGGGCAGTATCAGATAAATTGCTCTTATGTGTGCATACAAGAGTCTAAAATTCCTTTGAAAGTTTATAATTTCTCATGGGAAAACACAACATAAAGTTACTTTTACTTGTAGAAAAACAACACCATATTTTCCTGTCAACCTTTGCTGTTGGGAATTTCAAACTTTTTGCATTTTTTCCCTGTGATTCTTTGTTGACCCAAGGGACAGGCGTTTACAACATAATTTACTTTCAGCGTGTCTCTGTAAATCATTGTAATACTCTCTATTGCTGGAGAGAGAGGGGGAAAAAAGCACTCGTGTTGGACTGACAACCCACTTTTCCTAACCTTCAACAAGAAGAAAACAAAATCCCTCCATTTTATAAGTGCAGGGCTGAAATGAAGATATGCACAAAAGAAATGACAGTCGGGTTTTTTATGATAATTTTTATACTTATAGTTTGCAATCCTCAAACCTTTTAACTTCATAGAAAGTGGTGTGAGATTCACTGAAAACTGAAGCTGTGGGATTTAGTTTCACTTTCAAACATATTTGTTGGAATTTTATTTGGAGCATCACTATACAATTCCAAAGGTATAAAACATGTCTTAAGAGAAAGCTCTTCAGTACTTTGGAGTGGCTTTGTGGAGTTCTGTCTGAGGTGGTGGAATTTGTTTCTTCAGTATTTGAAATCCTGTTGTGATCTCTGTTGTTGTATGTAATGATGTAATGATGCTGGACTTAAATGTGTTTTCTTGGATTAGGCAACTAAACATATCCTCTCATAAAAAAATCCTAAGAACCTGTAGATTCTTTCAGCCTCTCATTTTGGAGACCGCGGCTAATATCAAGGCTCATTCAGTTTTACATCAGAACTTGATGACTTGCACATTGGTTGAACCTTCACCTTTTACAACCTTAATGGGGATTTATTAGCTATTTCACAGTGTGTAAATTTGAATCTAGGTCAGATGAAGAAGAAAAATACAGCAAATCTGCACCTTAAGTATAACCTGCAAATAATATATCAGAGTAAAAAAAAAAAGGTGCAAAATTAATCAGATGATTAAAAGTGTCAAGAGCAGACTGAGGTTTGAAAAAGGAGCTTGATAAATTAGAGGTGCATGTAGTCCACTTGAGTTCAAACTCAGGTGACTGGTGACAGTCTGGTTTCTACACAAATTCAGCAGATTAAGGAGTTAAAATAGCTTATTAACCTGTTTCTGCTAACTGTCCACCAGAGGAAATGTGACACAGGTGTGTTTGATATTCGCAAGATTAAAGTTTTGTCTACCATCAAATGGTCACCACATTAAAGCCATTTTAATGAGATCCTGGAAGATAATGAATGTGTGTCTCTAATTCACAACAGAGGAGACAGCCTGACCCTGCTTTGACCTCTCTGCAACCAGGTATCTAAAACAACAGATTAGTCACACTTAAACCCAAAGATGTGGAAGTAATGAAATTCCCACTACCTGCTCATGTCTTCAGACTTTAAAGCCCTATCTGCTGTTGTAAGTGTGTGAGCATTTCTGATCAATACCACTGGAAATTGGTGTCAGGTGTTCAATACATAAATGTAATGAACACTGAACAAAAATGATAGTAAGCATAGAAAGGACATGCTCACATATCATATGGCTTAAAGAAGATGATTTAACTTCTAAGAATTCTCCATATCACAAATTTACTTTACCTTGCGGTGGGCGCTGTGTGGGTCACCCCTCCAAAGAAGGCACCAAATTACCCCCCAATGGCTGTTGACTCATGAGAGCAGTCGCTTCAAAGGTTACCCTAGGGGAACTTATTGTGCGTGTGTGTGTGTGTGTTAACTAATTATGCTCAGGCTAGTAGTTGTAGGCGTGAACATGCTGTACCTAAATAGTTCATGTAGTGTTGTTCTGTCTGAAGGGATTTGCCAACTCCACACTGTTTTGGGTGAATGCTTCAATGGTCTATGGATAGAAAGGTGGGGGGGGGGGGGTGTTGTAAGGAGAGAACTGGAATAGGAATGAGTAAGTGGTGCAATGTATTAACCTGTACAACATCATAGTTTTATAGATTTCCAACAGCATGATCCTCAGGACATTTAACATCAGCACTGCCACTAAGCTCTGGTGCATGTTCCAGTGAAAGAAACAGGACTCAGGCTGACCCTTTGCTGCCCCAAGGATCACACTTTATGTCCTTTTTATGATCATAGCACTATCGAAAACTAATGAGTGCAACTTATGTTGTCCTCAGCATGATAAGTACAAAATAAATATAAAAGCAAGATTCTTAAAGTTTCTCCAAGCCAGATTTATTTTGGTATGCATACGTAGGAAACTATGTATTGTAGCAAGTTTTAAATACTGTATTTGGACATTGATTCTCAACTGCCATCATCATTTTGCTGACAGCCACCTGCTTGGACCTTGCTCTTTTCTCCCATTCAGCACCATTAAAATCAAATATTGACAGAAAAAAACCTTTTGCAGCAAAAGCGGAAAAGTTAATAACATCTCTGAAGTCATGTAGGTTCAGCTCCAAAGTTCTGAGCTCTCCTAACAATTACATTTTACTCACAACATAGGGTAGAATCCCGACTCTATTAAAATTACTGTCAAAACTCCCCATTGACTTCAATGGAGTGAGGATCTGCACCCTTAACTTGGAAGTGTCCAGGGCCCGAATAATATAAGGAAGCACAACTAGATTTCCTCAGACCTCTCTAGAGATAAAAAGAGTAAATCTCTAACAACACTGCACCAAGAAGAGAGCATGTATAAGCTAATTCTAATAGGTAGTATATCTCCTGCCCAGAGAAATGGCATGATATGAAATGCATCTTGTAAGTTAGCAGAGGAAAAAGAGACTGCTACAGCTTGCATCTATTTGTGGGATGTGAGTGAAGAAGGCTGCATTGGCTCCTGTAACAAATTGCTACAATTCAAACTTATCTGAAATAAACATCTGGAAAAGGAAATATATAGATGATGGGAATGATCCATACATAGAATTAGCTGCAATAGGCAGTCTGCTGGCTCAGTCGCTTGGGAAAATGCATTTGGTGGTGCTACAGCATTGCTTGCTGGCTGTTAAAATCCTCATGCTTATTCAGCACATTGAAGTTTGATTTTCCTGGGTTGCTTGGAATTTAGCTTGCAACGCCTACCAGCTTAATTAGTCTGTGATAGTTAAGTTTGGGCACAGAAGCAATACATCCAGCGCTCTCCCTACAATGTCATTAAGACTCTTACACAGGTCAGAGGGCAATGCGCACTTGATGACACCACCACTAGTTATTAAGAAAGTGAACACATACACATATACATCCATGCATATAATTTATTTATCACACATATTTATAATACATGAATCTTTCATATTTTATTGAGGTAGCGTAGCTGTTTCTAGAGTCACCTTTGTTATTAAATTTTCTACACAGCACAATGTACAGTCATAGAGATATACAATGTCTCAACCTAAGACAAAGAATCCTATCCCGCCTGGATCCCTTTCCCACACTTCATTTATTAGCCAATCTTCAAAGTGCCCTTGTATCATCTTTTTAGAAGGCAAGGTTTTCAGAGCAGGGAGTGTTTAGATTTTTAGATGTTTGTACAGCAGAACCTAGCCCACTTCGGGCTCTTGATAAATAACCATACGCTGGTGAAAAGCACCAGCTATTGTGTGCAATTTAAATAATAACTACTAAAGACTAGAGATTAATGCCAGTGCATTTCAACTGCCACCTTCTTTAGAGTAAATTTTCCTCTTTATCCCCAGCTGAGTACGATATGTTGGGTATTTATTTTTCAGCCCAAGTCACAATATTCTGTTGAGAGAGAAACTAGTGTATTTCAGACCATATTGTGAATCAAATTAAACTCTAAATCAGTAGTCCATGCAGTTTTTTTATAAGTGATTTTAGAACCCCCACATTGTTTCACTCGATTTTACAGGATAAAATATATTCTCCAACACAGTGGGGCCAATCCCATGCTCTGCTCAATCTGTGAGGATCCTGCGCATATCCGCACAACCTGTGTGCACCTGTATTGTGGGCACATTGTGCCTCATGAGACCTTCATGGATTCCACGCCCAGGACGGTTTGGATGTTGACCACTGAGACAGAGGGCCACATTCAGACCAAATATGCAGGCTGCTGGATCCCATTCCCTACTCTAATTCAGGAAACAATTCTCTGCCATTGAATTCAATGGAAAACACCCATTGAGTTTAATGGCGGAGAATTGCACTGTCAAAAACTCTAAAAGTTCTACCTTTGCAGAAACGTTCAGGTCTGGGTCCTCCAACTTGACGTAAGCACAATGAAGAAGACTTGAAACAAAAGTTTTTGGCAACTGCTGCTTCCATCAGAAGCAGTGCGTTGCCAAGATTTGTGCAATACGGAAACTTACTGCCTTTCCTACGGTTTTCATTATTTTCTGATATTTTTTGCAGGTTGAACAGAGCTGCCACGGGCCAGTCTGAAGTCATGTGTGTGCTCCATGCACACCCACAGGGTCTGTGGAGATGAAAACTTGCCAGTTAAGCACTGGGGAAGTGTTGGAAATTGGCAATAGTGTGCTGTAAAACTTCCGTAAAACTGTTGAGAGAAACTAGTGTATTTCATACCATATTATGAATCAGATTAAACTGTCAATCTGTACTCCAATCCATACAATAAAAAGAATCGTAAAGATCTCGTAAACTGACCAAAAAAAGTCCCAGAAAGTGGCAAAAAGACCCTAGAAAGTGATGAAAAGGTCCAGGAAAGTGACAGAATTATTCAAATGGTGGAAGCGCGGAATCACCGGAAACTGCTGTAGTATCAATGGACACTCACAAAGCACACCTGAAATATTGGTATTTCCCTTCAGAACAGGAACACTTGCTCTCATCTCAGCCCTGCAATGGAGCTGCATCCAGTTCACACCAGATACCAATGTACAAAAAAAAAAAAGGATGTGTATTCACAACCCTCTCCCCCCCAGCCTTTGGGAATTCATATTGTGCTGCTTCTTTGATGACACGTTTTTCTTCTAGTTTGCTCATCTCCTCAATGCTCCGAACTTGTCCTAAGTGAAAAAGATAGGTAGTTACATTCTGAAGCAGAAATCCTTCAGGTTTCTTTCCCAATCACATACACGCTAAATTTATATCACATATATACACGTTAAATACTATCACTCTCCCATCAGGCCAAATTCTACCTTTTGCATATGTGCAACTTCAGTTCAGCATCTCCCGATAGGTGGGTATAAAAATACAATAGTTAACTGTTACCTGTCGTATCACTATCTGCGGTAGAAAGAGGATGCTAGTTAACTGTATTTTGTTGTGTGGGCTCAGTAGCAAAGGAAAGAAAGACATGGGGTCTCCCAGCCTCAAGGAAGTGCTAATAATTATAACCATGGACCCCAAAGACAGTAGTCTCCAAATACTGGGAATGGAATGGCCAGACACTTGGCTAGCAACCATGCATTTGACCATCTGCAGTACATTAACACCAGAAGTCCCAGTGTCTCCTCCCCTGAATGTGGTTGTGTCTAGTAATGGCAAGATCTCAACCCCAGGAGTTGGCTGGCCTCAGAAAGACAGCCACATTTGTGGTGAGCCTGGCTTACCACCCTTATCAAGGCAACTTGCAGTATCTTGTTAATGTTTCTTTTTTATGGTCTATTGCTGTAGCTTCTGAGGCATTCTCAAGCCACAGGCTTAAACCACATGACAAGAAAATGCAATGGGAGAAGCACGATGAGTTTCCCTTTCTACAATGCTTCATATTTATCTGAATGCACAACCATCTACATTCTAAGCGTTAACTGAAAGCTTCGTCCTCTTTACGTTGTTGTAGGATCCAACCTCCCCAAACAAGCCTCCGGAAGCACTCTTCTTTCTTAAGTACAGGTTTATAGCACAGCATACAAAGTGTCCTTAGTCCAAATTGTTAGGAAGAGCCTAACAAACCAATACCTCCCGTGTCCCGTCCCCCCTTTTCCACCTCGCATGAAGGGAACAATCTAAAAAAGAAGCAGTCTGGGGCACCTACGTGGAATATAGTGCTAGTTGGAATCATGAGAACTTCGATAGCTTTGTATCCCCTCATGCAGGACACCTGGCCTGTTAGTAATCAGGAATAGCTGGCAGGTAGATTAAGGAGCAATTAAGACATCAAGCTATCTCTACTTGCATAACCACCAGGAGTATGGGTCCCTTCTGTCTAGTAAAGTGCCCTGATTCCAACTAAGCTGAATAGGTCATCAACCTCACCTTAAAGTGATCAAGACATGCCCTCCTCCCAGTATCCGCCATGCCCTCCTCCCACTATCCCTGTCATCGAATTCCCAACTCCTCCACCTGGGGCCCCTGAATACCTGAGTGATCTCCCGCCCTGCTCCCTTTTCACACACCCAGGAAGCTTTATCCAACACCCATAAAGACTTTTTGACTTGTATCCAAATACCCACTGAGACGCTGTCGTGTCTTTTGTCCCAAATCCCTATAACTGACCCAGACTCCTTTTGTTGTTTGAGTCTTTCTGGACTAGGGTTACATATACACTCTGCGTTACACTGCTCTAGAAACGCTCCCAGTCAGGCACCCCTCCTCACATCTATCTGCCCCACATCTACCCTTGACATCTTTGTTGGATCTTTGGGGTGCCCCGTCCCCTCTGCAACAGGACAGGAAAGGTAACCATTCCCACATATCTCTCTCTCTCTCTCTCTCTCATTCACTTCCTACTCTTCTAGATGCCAGGTTGCTCCCACTACCAAAACCCTTCTTTCATTACTGTTTAAACTTTCCTCTTCCCTTGAAGAAGGAACCCTTGCTTTGCCTCAGGGACCCTCCCTTCTATTTTTGCCACACTGTTGCCAGGCCAGCAGGACTTTCTTGATCAGTCCTGCTGGTCATCTGGAAGCCAAGAACACTGCTGCAGGACAACAGTGGCCCCAAGCACATCACCAGGGACCGACATGGTTCTTTGCCCAGAGCAGTTTGATCATGCCTCCCCCAGACATCACCCTCTGCTTGTCTCTCCCCCCAACAGCCTTACAGGTCATGGCAAGCTCTGCAGCTTTCACTACTGTGGTCTCCCCTTGATCCCCACTAGCCCCGCTATGGTCTTCCCCACCCCCTACCTCCTCTTCAGTTCTCCCTTTTCCACCCCAACCCCTGGGTTCTGTCCTAGCAGAGCCTGGTCCCAGCAGCCAGCAGGGATCTGCATCTCACTCCGCCACTGTATTAACCCCATAATCACCAATTCAGATGGTGTATGTATCCCTGCAATAAATATAATTTTTCTCTATTAAAACCTTGTCTCTCTGTGGGAGCGGGGTTCAAGGAGTCACAGCACATCATGTCTCAAGACTTAAGATCCCAGACACTCATTTGCCTTGATTAGAGAAGTAAACTAAATTCCCCAAATTGATCATTTTTGTAGCACCCGCCTGGACATTGGGACCTCATTCCACAGGTGACCCAGTGGACAAAAGAACCAAAGATCGAAACACAGGGATCTGGGATCAGAAAAATAAAAACCCAGACAAACTGTCCCTATTCCCCACCACCCCCATTCTCTGGGATCTACTCCTGGCCTCAGAAGGTGAGTGTGGGGCTCCACATCCCTAACAACCACACCCCTGGAGCTTGGCCTTACCTCCACTCTTGTAGGCCCTGAACATACCACCACTGGTCTGAGCCTGGAAGATGGGGTTGAGGAGGGGCAGCTGGCTATGCTGCCAGCAGCCAACTGTTGGCAACCAGGTCTGTCAGTGCCTCCTCTGCTGCTGGGTGGTGAAATGGCTGCTTGCATGCACAGAATGGGTGCCCTCTTCCAAAACGTTGCTGATGCTGCTGGTACCATTTTTGGAAAAGGTTTGCACACGTGCAGAATGGCCTCAGTGACAATTTTTGCAGGGAGCTCCAGCAGCGTTTCCTGAACAGGACCAGTGGGCCAAGAAAGAAGAGGCCCCTACTGCTGCAGCTTCACCACCTGGCAGGGGAGAAGGTGAAGTGGCCTGGCAGCAGAGCCAGATCCTGCCACCGAGAGCAGAGGAGGCCCATCTGGACCCAGCCGCTGGCAGAGGAGCCTGTAGCACCTCTAAACCCCCATTCTCCGAACCCAGTCCAGCTGACTGATTCCTGGACCCGTTTCAGTCAGACTTCCATCCTGGGTATGGTACCGAGACTGCACTTGTGGCCTTGGTCAATGACTTGCGCCAGGAGATTGATAAGGGGAATTGTGTCCTATTGATCTTGTTAGATATTTTGGTGGCCTTTGATACAGTTGACCATAAGGTGTTGTAAGTGCAGGGACCCAGGGAGTGGGGTCAAATCTGGGCCATGGGGGGTGGGGGTGAAGCTGTTGGGGATGTGGATACCCATATCACTCTCCAAGGCCAAGAGTGGGTCCCGGGGAATGGGAGCGAGGGAGGTTTCCCCTTCCCATTGAAGTCAATGGTAAAATTTTTGACATACAGATCTGAAAATCGGGAACCAAGACTGCCCAACTTTTTGATCCTTTGGTTTTAAACCAAGACAGCCATTTTCGGACTGTTTTGGTTAAAACTGAGATGGAAACTCCCTCCCCCCTTTCCTGTTTGTTGCTATAGAGCCACATTTACTCATCCAATATGGAGTGTGTCCACCTTGTGTTGGATTTGGCTGGGGATAGACTGGGGATTCTGATGGTGCACCAACTACTCACTGTACGGCTGACACCTTTACTGCTCTAGCTGAGCTGGTCTTGGAGGTGGTGTTGGAATTTCCTGGACTCATTGTCTTGGGAGGATTTCAACATGCACACTGAGGCCAGCTGCTTGGGATGCAGCCGCCATGATAACCATGGGTCTATCCCAGATAGTATCTGGCCCGACACATGAGGTGGGACACACATTGCATTCAATTTTCTTGCACCAGCCTGGAAATGGGGATTCCAATTATCAGGGGGTGTTGTTAAGACACCATTGCCATGGTCAAATCATTACCTTCTGAAGGCACAAATTCCCACCCTTTTATGCCCTTATAGGGGTGGTGGAACCATTAGGATGGTCTGCCGTGGGAGACTTATTGATCCAGTTGGCTTCCAGACCTTGGGGGGGGGGGATTACCACTGACTTTAATGGCTACTCTGTTGTTGTTCTCATCACTTTATGGAATGACATCTTGACCATGGTCTTCAACGTGGTAGCACCTAGACGTCCACTCCCACCACTGCAGAAGCACAGGTTCCCTGGTATATGGAGGATATGAGGCCACTGAAGCAGGAGGGTAGGTGGTTCGAGCACAGGTGGTGCTTGTATTGTGCTGAAGCCAACTGATTGTGGCATAGATTGTTTTTATCGAAGAAAGCTTTCTATACCATGGCTGTGATGGCGGCAAATAAAGCTTTCTTCTCCTCTATCATAGCATCTGCAAAATCTCGTTTGGCAGAGCTGTTCTGGGTGATGAGGAGCCTCCTTAATCCACTCTGCCTCCACCTTGAAATGGAGTCATCTAATGCGTACTGTGAATTTTTTAAAGACTACTTTGCAGGCAAAATTGCTCGTATTGACGACTTGAGTGCTGCCATTTTACCTGCAGAGTCAGAGTTTGAGTTTATGGAAGCTCGGTCCTGTCCTGTTTATTTGAATCAGTTTGAATCAGTATCACCGACTAATGTGCTTAGGGCAGTGAGGGAGGTGCTTAGGGCAGTGAGGGCAACCAGTTGTGAACTAGATCTTTGCCTATCCTGGCTGGTGAAAGCCAGCCAGGAGATGCTGGACCTGTTGCTGGCTGGGGTTGTCAATGCCCGCTTTTGGGAGGAGAGGGTGTCCGAAGTTCATAAACCTGCGGTTGTCGAGGCCCCAAGTTAAGAAGCCATCTTTGGATGCTGACTCCCCACTATTGGCCTTTCTCTAACCTTCCCTTTTTAGGGAAAGTTATTGAATGGGTAGTGCCCAACAGCTCCAGGCTCATCTCTAAGCTGACTGATTCCTGGACCTGTTTCAGTCAGACTTCCATTCTGGGTATGGTACCGAGACTGCACTTGTGGCCTTGGTCAATGACTTGCACCGGGAGATTGATAAGGGGAATTGTGTCCTATTAATCTTGTTAGATATTTTGGCGGCCTTTGATACAGTTGACCATAAGGTGTTGTAGACTGAGGGACCTGGTTCAGGCTGCATGGGACTGCTCTCAGGACCTTGCCCATGTGCGGTCCCACAGGGTTTTATTCTGTCTCTCCTCTTGTTCAACGTGTATATATGAGGCTGCTGGGAGAGGTCATTCAGAGGCTTGGGATGACGTGCAATCAGTATGCTAATGACACTCAGCTCTATCTCTCTTTTTCATCTGACCTAGGCTCTGCAGTCTTGGTGCTTAGCCAGTGCCTAACTGCTGGTAGGGACTGGATGAGGATGAGCTGACTGAAGCTGAATCTAGACAAGACTGAGGTGATGATGGTCGGCCAGCCTTGTGATATGAAGGGGACTGGGACTCCTGTTATTGACGGAGTCCAGGATGAGGGAAAAGGTTGAGGTTTGGGGGTTTTATGCTGTTTTATAGGTATTGTTTTTATTTGTTTTGTAAGCTGCCCTGAGCCATTTGGGAAGAGCAGGCCAAAAATTGGAATGAATGAATGAATGAATGAATGAATTTACAGGAAGGCTAAGGGAAGGGTGTTGTGAAACAAGAGGATATACAAATAGCGTCATTTTTCTTTCCTTCCACCCACAAAGGAAAAGTACAGCAGAATCCAAATGGCTTCTTTACTGCTTTACAATATACAGGAAGGAAAAATTATCCACCAAGGACCCCATCTTAATTAAAAAAGGGCAGACAGCACACCTGTGGCTGCAGATAAAACTTCCAGTAGAACTAGTATTGTAGGAATATGGCTTGTAAATGGAAATATGAAATGTAAATCTTTCTTCATATGATTTTGAATTAATTGTTTGATTTCATTTCTTTCTCTGTCTCTCTTTTGTAGCAAGGGCATGCCTTCTCAGAGGTCTTAGAATAATGCTGGTGATGGATTCATGATTTTATAGTACAAAGACAGCCCACATGGTCCTGGACCTCTTAACCTATGGATTCTAAAATGAGGGAGAGTGACAGTCAAAATGTAGGACATTTGGTTTATGGTCTTGATTTATGTATATTTATGCAAATTTATATTATCTCATTTCCTAACTTTGATGTGCGGATTGATTTTTTCTTAAACAATCAAAGGAATCACACATACTATGGGCTTCTCTCATAAACCAGAGGTGAACCTAAAGCTAAACTAATGATGAATAATAAAAGTTCCTGATTCTACCAAGCTGCTAGCCAAATGGAAGATCAAACTCTAATTGAAGTAAGAGTAACAATAAGAGCCATGCAGCAATGAAACAAGCTTGCTAGGACGGTTATACTCAACTTACAAAGATGGGAAAGGCTGCTACTTCGAAGAAGGAGAATCACTGTTTGAATGATTATGTGGTTTTCAGAAAGAGGCCACACAGTCATCTGTTGGGGTTGTCGTAGCTGTAGTTATCCTGCATCCAAGAAGGGTGTTGGACTAAATGACTGTCAAGGCCCCTTCCAGTTCTAAGATTCTATGATTCTTAGCCTCAAGGTGGTATTGTAATATAATATTTTATAATAGTAGGTGTTGAACAAAACATCAGTCTAAAAAAACCAAACTACAGAAGCCTCTGCAATGCAATATCCTTTTAGCAAAATGCTTTCTACTGCAATGAAAAATCGATCACTAGAGGAACAATCCGCGAATCACCCCAGCGAATCTTTGCAAGCTCCCAACTGGCCCACCACACTGCTAGCAGGCTGCTCGTGTCAGAGCTACAGCACAACTACAGCATGTCAAAGCCATGCAACACCAGCTCTCTGGTGGAAAAAGACATTCGTCAATGTCTTATTGCAATTGACGCCCGCCTTGGGAATTTCACACTGTAGAATTGCGGACATGAGTCCTATCAAAAATCTGTAAAAGAAAAAGAATCAGCAGAGAGCTTTTACTTCTCTCCCTCCTTCTTATTTTGTTATTCCAACTGACGAATAAGTCTCTTAATACAAATACTGTATTCAAAGATGTTTCTGAGACGTGAAAACTAAAAGCCATGTGGATCTGCAAGGTTGATGATGGTTGTCATTCTTGAACTTACCAACATGAGGAAGGCGAGTGCTTGGAATAAGGAGATTGTATACTGTATGAGTGAATTCGATTTCCCTGTGAAGTGCATACATTACCATACAGATGTGGAAGATGCTCCACATGGCCTTGGCTAATTGTCAGGTCACACCTTTCTTTAATGAGTCTCCTAAAAGTTCCTAGTAAGTTTCCCCAGCAACACAGGTAGGATTTCAATCAACTCCAGCTGAGGCTGTCATTATAAGAGGTTGGGGTTCCACTTTCTGATTAATGAAAATAATAATTATGTCCAGATGTGAGAGAGAGAGAGAGAGAGAGAGAGAGAGAGAGAGAGAGAGAGAGAGAGGCTTCCATGTTACTTTAACAAAGGAGAGTTAAGGCCTTATCTTAACTATGCATTGGCACTGCAATGCGAAATGGTCATGCAAAATTAATTTTTAATGTGTTCAATTTATATTAAAAATTTCTGCAAGTGTGTGATTTTTTCCCCCAAGGCTGGAGTGCTACTTCATTTACAATATTCCCTGAAGGTGTTTTTTTTTCTTCCCCTTTTCCTTTTTTTTTTTTAAAAAAGAGACTCAAACTGAAGCCATTTAAAGGGTTTTATGAGACATTATGTGAGCTTTCATATGCAACTTAGTCGTTAAGTACCAGATATTATATTCTGTAATATGCTTAAGTGATATTAGAGGCTGTATATAGCCTGCAGTAATGGCTATTGCTGCTTTTTTTTTTTTAATTTATCAAGAAAATGTTGCTTAAATAAGGAGCAAATCAATGCTGGGCTGTAGAAAATATAAATGTAAAGGGAGTAATGGCATTTTTTATGTACTCTCTGCTTCCAGCTTCATTGAAAAGTAAAAGCTGTGTTACTTTCAGGGTTTCCATTGCCATGAATGGCAAGCACCATACAGTTAAAGCTTGAGGTATGCAGAAGAGTCTAAGACACTTGATGCCACTGAACAATAGGTGTCCCTTGCTCCTCAGTACTTCATGCTCTGTGCGGGGATTAATTTTATGACCCTGATAACTGGGTTTTTATATGATTTTTTTGGCATCCAAGCAAAGTAACATCTCATGCTTGGACTTAATGCAGAGGAGCCTTTGAGTGTTCATCCTACAAAGAGAAGTTGTTTTTTCATTAAGCTGGACTCATTGGTCAAAATAGGACAGATTTGGATAAAACAAATTGAAAAAAAGAGACACTCGCCTGGTGAGTGAACGTGCCCATTTTATTTGTTAAAGATAGGCAAAAAAATAGAAAAAAAACAGCAACCCCCAAACCCCTCCCCTCAACAACCCGTTAAGCTGGCAAGCTTGTAGAAACGTAAAAAGATAAAAATAAGATCCCTTGACATGGCTTTAAAATTTGCCTGCTGTTCCAGTTCTTTCTGACACCGCGTTAAAAGAGGCTTCTGGAAGTTGAGCACAGACACATTTTCTACGGCTATATATAAAAACAGCAGGCACGATCCGCATAAACCCAGGTGTGCAACAGGGTAAGATGCACACTGAAGTGCTGCACTAGTATTAAATAGGAGTGTGCAATTTGTTTTTGTTTTTATAAAAACAAAAACCTCTTTTTAAAACGAACAAAATAATAACGAAATAATGAAAAAAAATATTAATTTTTGTTATTACCAGGCCCCATTTGGGAGGGAAATACTGATAAACAGCTTCTGGGAGGGGAGGAGAGAGCAGACACCATGGAGTCAGGAGACATGATTGATGACTCGGCTGACAAATACCTATTGCAAGCACATCCCAGACTGTGACCTGGCCCAGAACCAATCACAGGGACTCTGGGAGGGTACTGGAAAAGCTTTCTATTGCCACATGTAGCCTGTTTGCTCTTGTTCTGGGTTAGTGTCTTGCTTGTCAGGTGGCATCTGCAGAATATTGGTGTTCTCTAGCAAAAATCTTACCCTTCCCTCCCTCAAAGCAATCACTCCACGACACCCATTCTGTTTCAAATCCAATCCCAGTACCTTTAATCCTTCCCTTCCGCAATCCTTATCCCCCTTTATTCCTTTACCCCTCCCCTGTCTGTGCTAGTGTCTGTCTGTTTAGAATAGACATATAGACAGGAACCCAAGCCAAATGTAGGTCCACGATTCATGAATTTCCCACAGAATCCCCCTCCCCTCACAGAATCTCCTGGCCCACTCCTCCCACGGAAGAATTTCCAGCCTGTGCAGGGGAGGAGTGGGCAGGAGATTCCATGAGGGAGAGGGATGAAGAAAAGCTAGGGGCTCCTTCCTGTAGGCCAGACTGCATGGGGTGGGGAGCTGCCAGGACTTGCCTCCCCTCCCACCCTCCCTAGCTTGGGAAATCAACTCACCCGACATCATCATCGTTGTCATCAGTGGCTTCTCCCAGTACTCTCCAGCCAGCTCCTTCTAGCCACTTCCTGGCCCCTCCCAACAGGGCCTCCCAGGACTGTGAAGCCAGATGATGTCATCCAACTGCACCACCCTGAGAGGCCACTTGGAATGGGCTAGGAAGTGGCTAGAAGGAGCCGGCTGGAGAGCACTGGGAAAAGCTGCTTCTGCTGCTGCCACTTCTGCCAGATGAGTTGATTTGCCAGGCTGGGGAGGGGGTGGGGAGGGAAGCCCTGGCAGACCCCCACACCATCCAAACGCAGCCCGGTCCATGGACAGGAGCCCTGAGTGCTGCCACTGCCTTTCCTCTCCCCAGCTTGGCCCACTGGCCGGGCTGAGGAAGGGGAGGGTAGCAGGAATGCTTAGGAATCCTGTTGCTGCTGCTGGCGCCAGGAGTAAAGCAGGCTGGGGTGGGTGGGAGGGGGAGGCAATGCTCCCCCCATGCCCAGCCTGGCCCAGAGCAGTGAGGTTGAGGGTGGAGGATGGGGACCCACAGAATTGCACTTGAGCCTCCCAGACTCCTGTGGGATTTTTAAAAAAATCTGCAGAACAATTGGAGCCCTGCATATAGCTATAATATAGTAAGGGTGGGACATCAGGGCAATTATCGGTTACTGGTTTTACTGGTTACTGGATGAAAAAAACCCAGATTACCAGATTTGTACTGGTTTACCGGTACCGGATTTGTTCCATTGATTTCAATGGGGAACTGTCCCCATTGAAATCAATGGAAAAAACCCACAAACCTTCCCCCTCTCAGACTGTGTGGGTGGAAGAGGGGGCACCCACCACCCACCCTGCCCAGCCTAGATTTAATTTTTTTTTTTTTTAAAGTCCCACTCCCTACTAGTGCAGGCTCTGGGCCGCCACTGGTGACCCGGAGCCCATACCAGCAGGTACTAGGGTGATCCCTGGGGTGGGGTGGTGGTTTAGCATGCCCTCACCCCAGAGATCACCCTACCTCCCNTGGTTTAACAGCCCCCACCCGAGGGATCACCCTACCTCCCCACCCAGGGACCGCCTACCTTGCACTCTGGGTGGCAGCGGTCCGTCAGCTTCAGTGCTGACTGTGGCTGCCAGCTTCAGCGCTACTAGGCCTTCCGGTGAACTTCCGTGTTTCCCCAGAAGGCCTAGTAGCGCTGAAGCTGGCAGCCACAGCCAGCGCTGAAGCTGACGGACCGCTGCCACCCAGAGTGCAAGGTAGGCGGTCCCTGGGTGGGGAGGTAGGGTGATCCCTCGGGTGGGGGCTGTTAAACCACCCCCACCCCAGGGATCACCCTAGTACAGTACTAGTACCTGGCTACCTGCTGGTGGGGTCTCTGGGTTGTTGGTGGCGGCCCGGAGCCCACACTAGCAGGAACTTTGGGGGGAAATCCAGACTAGGCAGGGTGGGTGGGGGGTGCCCCCCCTTTCACCCGTGCAGCCTGGACTGGGGAGGGAAAGAGGGGGGTTGTTGTTTTTTTTACATTGCGGCCATTCATTTGAATGGCCTCAATGTAAAAAATCCGGTATGGGGAATCCGGTAATTTACACCAGATTACCGGGTTTAATCCGATACTTCCGGTACACCAAATACCGGACAGTATCGGATACCGGAAGGTCTGGAAGTCCCACCCCTATAATATAGACTGTGAGGAAGGGAAGGAGAGTGAGCTCTGGCTGTTGGACAGTCAAGGCAGAGGCAGGTGGCCCTCAGGCACTGGAAGAGGGCATTGACATGGAGGCATTGGCAGTCCTGCCACTGCCAGCCCACCCCCCAAGATTAAACACCAAGTCTTTCCCACCCTGCAGCAGCGCTTCTCAGGGGAAGAAGTGACTGAGTAGTTCGAATTGATGGCAAGTGATGATCAAGGCAGGGACCCCCAGTCTTCCATCAGCAGTGGCACTGGAGAGAGGATCAAACAAAGGGTGCAGTTCACTCTTCCTGAAGCACTCAGTGGTACTGCTGACAGCACCAATGTGGGGGAAGATGTGGGCTGCAGTTATGTGGGTGCTAATGGTGACACTGGGGCACCCACCTGTCCTGTCGCGCAGGCTTCTTCCCCTCCCCTGGAACCATCCTCCAGGGGACAACTGCAGTTAGGCATGATTTGGGGAATGGGTTCCCCCATTAGCGGCAGCCCATTATTCACCCCCTCTTTGGCTCATAGCAGCAGGGCATCCTCTACTATTCCCCAGAACCTCCAGTCTGGAAGGAGCAGTAGCAACAGCAGCAGGGTCCTGCTATACCCCTTCAGTGGAGGATATGGGCAGGGAGAAGGAGGAGGAGAAGTGTACCTCTGCTGTTCCTCCTGAGGAGTAAAAGTCTGCTGTGCCCCCTACATATCCTCCTCCTGTGGCCCCCTCTGGAACAAAGGCAGCAGCTGCCAGCAGTGTTAGGAAGGTGGGAGTGCCCTGCAGGTCAATTGCATGGGCTCACTTTAGGCGCCGGGGTGGGGTGGGGTGGGTGGATGTTTCAACCATGCCAAGCAACAGGTGCAATTCACCAACAGTGGGATGAACTCTGCCATGTGGCCCTGGTACAAAGGTTGCAAGAGGGGGTGAGGAAGTACTTCAACCCACTGGTTGGGAAAGAGGAATACATTCTTGACACCATGCCCGACCCCCAAGTGAAGACGAGTGTGGCAGCTTGCTCCAGGAACTTCACCCTGGGGAAGCATGCACTGGTGGAGAGCATACAGAGGTCAGAGAAGGCCATATGGCAGGAGCAGGGACCTGAGGAGGTGGAGGGGAAGTGGTAGGGGGGATGAGATGCAGGGCACCCCCAGCTACTAACAACAGGACCAGCAGCAGCTCTTTGGCCACCACCCACTGGAGAACGCCAGGGCATGGACACAGGCTTCTGGGGAGGAGGTTGGCAGCAGCAGTCATCACCACATCCGCAAGGAGCCTGACACTGTGGAGAGGGCAGTGGTCAAGTATCTGGAGGAGCCGGTTGTGGAGACTCCACAACAGTGACTCCTTGCAGAACTGTGTACAGAAGGGACAGCTATGACAGGGCCAGACCAAGGTGGCCCAGGAACTGCTATCTTGTCCACTAACCAGCGTGCCCAGTGAACAGGTGTTTTCTCAGGTGGGGGACATTGTCAGTCCCCACTGTTCAAGGAAGGGCACTCGGTTGGAGGAGCAGTTGCTGGGTTGGTGGCTGCCACTGCTGGGATTTATTTTTTTATCCAGGGAAGCTCAGGGTGATGAACAACAAGATAAAAAACAATAATACAATAAAAACAATTTTAAAAGTTTTAAAAATTCCATATGCAGGGAGAAAACAACGCCCCACCCCCCCACCCCCACCTTGCCAAAAGCCTGGCAGAACAGCCAGGTCTTACATTAATGTCAAAATGACAGGAGAGTGGGGGCCAACTGAGCCTCCTCCGGGAGCGAATTCCACAGCACAGCGGCGGCCACCGAAAAACATCTAACATTGGTGGCCCCCCATCTCACCCCGGGGAACCTCCAAAAAGGCTCCCACAGATGATCTCAGGGGTCGCACGGGCACATGGGGAGCGAGGCGGTCCCACAGATAAGCAGGGCCCAGGCCATGAAGGGGTTTAAAGGTCAAAACCAGCACCTTGAACCTAACCCAGTGCTTTATAGGCAGCCAGTGCAGAGCCCAGAGCACAGGTGTTATGTGCTCCCTGCAGCCTGCCCCCGTAAGGAGACGGGTCGCAGAATTCTGCATCAGCTGCAGCCTCTGGACCAACTTCTCAGGCAGTCCCACGTAGAGCGCGTTGCAGTAATCCAGCCTCAAGGTGATGAAAGCATGGATGATAGTGGCAATATCAGAGTCTGAGAGATACAGCTGAAGCCATCGGACAAGATGTAACTGCCGAAATGCACTCCCTGCTATTGCCACAACCTGAGATTCCAGGCTGAGCCGTGAATCGAAGAGTACACCAAGACTCCGCACCTGAGAGACCATGGGAGCACAAACCCCCTCAACAAGAGGAGATTCAACCACTCCCAGGCCCCCAAAGCCCTCGCCCACTAACATCACCTCCATCTTGTCAGGATTCAGTTGCAGATGGCTCAACCTCATCCAAGCCACCACAGTCAACAGGCATTGGGAAAATAAGGAGACTGCATGGCTTGGGTCAATGAAAAAAGACAGGTAGAGCTGAGTGTCATGAGCATACTAATGACACTGCATACCCTGAACACCTCTCACAATTTCCCCTAACAGTTGCATATAGATGTTAAACAAGAGGGGGGACAGAATGGCACCCTGCAGGACTCCACACGTCAGGTCCCAGGGGAAAGACCTACCCTCCCCCAAGACCACCTGGTGAGTTCTCCTGGCCAGGAATGATTGAAACCAGTCCACGACCGTCCTGCCAACCCTGGCACGGTCCCGCAGGCGAGTCACCAACACCTCATGATCAACTGTGTCAAATGCAGCCAAAAGGTCTAGCAGGACCACTAAGTTTTGACGACCCTGGTCCAATGCTAGATGAAGATTGTCAACCAAGGCCACCAATGCAGTCTCCGTACCATACCCAGGCCGAAAACCCGACTGAAAGGGGTCAATGAAAACGATGAGGTCTAGATGTTCCTGGAGCTGCTGTGCCACAGCCCACTCAATAACCTTCCCTAAAAAGGGGAGGTTAGAGACCAGCCAATAACTGGCAGGAGCATCAGTGTCAAGAGGTGGTTTCTTGAGCAGGGTCCTAACCACAGCCTCTTTCAGGCAGTCAGGCACCCTGCCCTCCTGAAGGGAGACACTAACCACCCCAGCCAGCAACAGCCATAATGTCTCCTGGCTGACTTTCTCTTTCATCTCATTTCTCATCTTTAATTTATACCCTGCAATCTCCCAACCAAAGTCAGCTCGAGGCGGCTCACATCAATAATAAATACAATATTAGGGTTTTTATCCCACGCAGGGGAAACCCAACACCAAATACATCATAATACACAAGAAATCCCTACCCTCCCATTTAACATTTCAATAATAATAACATCTAACAATATGTCTTACTAACCCATTCCAATACCCACTCTACTAGTATCAAAATCCTTCCTTCCATCCCCTGCTGCCACCAGGGGTAGTCTTCCCTCTCCACCCCTTTCTCACCAGGGGGAGAGGAAGGCCTCCTCACAACTTTCACCAGTAGAAACCTCACATTGGGCATCTCCAGCAGTGACCCTTCCATCCCAACTTCCAGGCACGACCAAAGGGCAGGCCCCTTTGATCATGCCCTTTCGAGCTGTGCCCCCTACATGCGACTCCGGCACAGCGAGCAGCCACCCCTGGTGTTATGGGGAGTGACCCGGAAGGAGCCCTCCCCAGGACCCACCCCCGCAATGGAGGGAGTGATGTTCCATGTCCCCTGACTGGCCAACTGCCACACCCTGTCCCCAGTACTACCAGCCACTGTTCTTTGTCATGTGGGGGGGGGAGATCTTGCCTGCTGGGATGATCTCAATGCCGCCTCTGGGACCCTCTGGCCAGGATGGGCAGAAGACAGCCCATCTTGTTCACAAGTAGAGGTACAAACAGATCCCAACAAGGACTCCACATCGGCAGGCGACACCATCTGAAACCGATCCCACAAAACTGGACAGGATGGGGCATCCATAGCTCCAAGATGATCCTTTGCAATAACTGTGGTACCAAAATCATGGCGGATGTAAGCGATCTTATCTACAAAGTACTCAATAAACCAGTCACAGTGGTCACTGGATTGCTTCAGGTCCAGGTGGAGGCAGGCAGGACTGACCAAGCCCTTCACCACCTAGAAAAGCTCTGCTGGATGTAAGTTTGCAGATGCAATGAGGGCAGCAAAGAATTGCTTCTTTGCTGCCTGTACCACCACAGCATAGGCCTTTAAACTTCTCTTATGCTGCAATCAATCATACTCGTCATGAGTCCAGTGCCACCATCTCTCTAACTGCCTGCTCTTCCACTTCAAGCACTGCAAGCCCTCAGTAAACCAAGGAGACCTGCAGGAGACTCGGGAGGGCAGCAACTGCCTGGGAGCCACTCTGTCAATGGTCTCAGACAACAAGGTGTTCCAGAATACTACGAGATCATCGACAGAGTGGGTGTCAAGGTCCAGGGGAAAATCCCTCAGAGCATTCCGGAACCAATCCGGGTCCATAAGTCTCCAGGGGTGGACCGATCTAATAGGTCCTGCACCCCGTTGGGGGCTGACATCCGCCAGGATGCATGTTTTAAGGAAGCAATGGTCAGACCATGACAAGGACTCCACCCCCCATGACTTCTACTAACTGACCCCCCACCTCAAAGCCAGTGCAGAAAATCAAACCCAGTGTATGTCCCTCCTCACATGTGGGGCCACAGATGATTTGGGAGAGGCCCATGGTTGTCATGGAGGCCATAAACCCATGCCTCGCTCCTCCAAGATCAGTGTCAGTGTGAATGTTAAAATCCCCCAAGACCACAAATCTCGGGATCCAGAGAGGATCACATCTAACACCAGATCAGCAAGAGCATATAGAGATGCTTCCGGGAAATTGGGTGCACAGTACATCAGCAGCACCCCTAATCTGTCCCCGGCCAAATCCAACACAAGATGGAGACACTCAACACCTGGTGAAACCTGCACCAGATATCTCCTAAAGGACAATGCATCCTTAATAACAATGACTACACTGCCCACCCCCCATCCTTCCATCCGAGACTGATGCTGCACAGAGAACCCAGTTGGAACAAGACCGGCCAAAACAGGGCCCGATTTATTGTCCAGCCAGGTCTCTGTAATACACACGAGGTCAGCGTCCCACTCCGGGATTAACTCCTGGATCGTAGATGACTTATTCACAACCGACCTCGTGTTCAGCAGCACCAAACCATGGCATGGGGCCTCCTGGGCCTTGACCCACAACCTACCCACATGGGGGGTTGATAGGGGAATGGGCACAAGGCACTGGTCCCTCCTCACTGCTGGAGCACACCTTCCCATTGGACCATATCTCCCCTGACCCGTAACAACCCCAATAGCTGTGGAAGCCGTTGCATCCTTAGAGAACCCCGTTAGACACCCACCCTCCATAGGCTGCCCCGACAGCTCCCTTTTATGTTGTTACCTGCAGGAGGGACAGCAGAGTGGTCACAGGTGTGTGTGTGGGGGGGGATTCCCAGGGCCTTGGCCAACAGGGATCCAACACCCCACCCCCCTTTCCAAGCTGCCCTTCAAGTTGGATTTGAGGGGGCCCACTGCCAACTCCAGGGACAGTTTTGCTGCTCTTCCTTCCTGCTGGCTCTCTCTTGATGCCTCCCTCCCCTCCTGCCCAAATGCTGGCTGTCTTCTGCCCCATCCTTCCCTCTCCCCTTCTCTCTTATATTATTCTGTCCCCTGAGGCAATCTCCGCAAGTTGACACCCTGTAACATCTAGAGCAGTACCAACTGCCAGTGTCTGCCTGCTATTTTAGCTACCTTGTATGGTGCCAGCAGACCACCCAGGGGCACTTGCTGCAAGTTGAAGCCTTAGCCTTGTGTTAGCTAGGGTTCTAGAAAGTTGAATGAGGAAGACACGCAAAGTGACAGTGGATGGTCACTGTCACCCACCAGAACTAGAGAGAGAGAGACGCACCCTGCTGAACACCCTGCCCATGCCAGAACCAGAGAGTGATGTGCCCCCTGTTGCTAGAATGAGAGAGGGGCACATCCTTCCCATGCTGTCACCCACCCTCCAGAACCAGAAAAAGACTACCTGTGCCCCCACTAGCTGCCACCCACCAGAATGAGAGACAGAGAGAGAGAGAGAGAGAGAGAGAGAGAGAGAGAGAAAGGGGGCAGAGAGACCATCTGTGCCCACACCTGCTGCCACCGATCATGATGAGTGAATGAAGCAAACCACAGTATCTTTTCTATGTCCTGCCCCCCTGGGGTGAGCTCTGTGAGATGAAGATGTCCTGCCAATCTGGGGGGTTCTAATGCTTCCCCCTGTGGAAGTCTCTCTGAGAAGAAGACTCCCTGCAAGTCTAGGGTGGTTCCAGTGCTTCCCCCCCTGGGGCACTCTCTGTGAGCTGAAGCTGCCCTGCCAGTGTAGGGGGGTTCCAATGAGAAACTTGATTCACTGCCAGACTTTGGAGTACCAATGCCATTGTTAATGCTTGCTGCCTCTGCTCCTCCTCCACCTGTCAACACTGTCTGCTCCTGTCAGTGCATATCTCCCTCACACAAGTCTTGCTCCCTAGGGCAATTACTGCAAGTTGATGCCCCAACACACCTTGGGGTGACAAGAACAGTACCAAATTCCCAGAACTACTTGCCACCAGTGCCTGTCCTCCTTCCTGCCTGCTGCTGCTTCACTCCTCCCTTCTTTCTCTCTCTCATTATTATTATTATTATTATTATTATTATTATTATTATTATTAACATTTATATAGCACCAGCCATGTGCCTGGCGCTGTACAGAACATAGAAATAGATGCGGTCCCTGCCTGTGGCTTACAATCTAAAAGACAAGGAGGGGGAGACAGGGAGAGGGGACAGTGGGAGAGACAGGGGAGAAGACAAACAAACATTCAGGCGGATGCAGAGTCTCAGGTGCGTGTGCTTGGCTTGGTTACAAGCAAGTTGGTTGCAGCAGTCTGCAGAGGAGGGCAGACAGTAAGTATATGAGGAGGGATTTGAAGGAGCGGAGGGAGGGGGCAAGGCAGATGTGGGTAGGGAGGGAGTTCCAGGTATGGGGGGCAGCGAGGGAGAAGGGTTGAAGGCGGTTAGATGAGCAGGAGAAACGAAGGAGAGAGGGAGGGAACAGGAAGAGCGGAGAGCGCGTGCAGGAGTGCGTATGGAAATTAGGTCTGAGATACCTCTCAGACCTAATTTCCATACGCACTCCTGCACATATGGAGGAGCTTGGTTGTGGAGTGTTTTGAACGTCTCTCTCTCTCTCTCTCTCTCTCTCTCTCTCTCACACACACACACACAGACACACGTCTTGCCCCCTGGGGTGTTGTCTGACTCACTTTGGGGTGCCAAAGCAAGCCTGATTGCTGCTTATCAGGAAAACTGCTGCTGATACTCCTACTGCCAGTCTGTATATTCCCCCTCCCCGCCCTCTCTCTCATAAATCCTGCCCTCCTGGGGTAGTCTCTGCTAATTTAACCCCAACAGACCTGGGACAGAATGTCTCCTTTGACATCCCCTACTGCTTCTCAGTCCCCCAGCCTGCCCAATGCTTGCCTGTGCCCCGGATGCGCAATTTTTACCTACCTGCCTGCCTGCCTGCCTGCCTGCCCTCTGCCTCGCCCTGATATTCTGCTTCCAAGAAGTTGAAGCCTTTCTGGGTCACGCACCATTGTCTGTCTCCTCCTTCCTCTGCAAGTCACAGTGCCTGTTGCTTCAGTGCCTCCCCCCCCCCATGCCTGCTACCTGCCAGAAGCTGCTCTTGCTCTGTTCCCTGCCCACATGCTATGCGCAGGTCTCTCTGTGATATTTCTGCGGGGAAGGTGGAAAGTGCTTTGGAGGCAAAATACAAGTGCTTCATAAGCCCTAGGAAGCCCTGTGCACCCCCGTCCCACAGACAAGGGTAACAGAAGAATGCTGCAAGATGGCCCTCCTGGCCGACCGTAGGAGCTGCAATAGAACATGGTACAACAGGCAGTCTTTCAGATATAAGGTACCCAGACCATTTAGGCCTTTAAAGGTCAAAACCAGCACCATGAATTGTGCCCATAAAACTATAGGTAGCCAATGCTGACTTTGGAGCACTGGTGTAATGTGCTCCTGGTGACTCGTCCCTGAAAGAGGCTGAGCTGCTGCATTCTGAACTAGGTGCTGCTTCTGAACAGTCATCAAAGGCAGCCCCATGTCGAGTGTGTTGTAGTAATCTAGCCTTGAAGTGATGAAAGCGTGGATGGATTTGCTGTGGATTACCATTTACTGTGATTTACCATTTACTGATTACCATGATTTACCGATACAGGTCTGTACCATGTACTGCTTACTGTGTACGGTGTTTGTCTCAATAATGTGCATGTGAAAAAATGGCTGTCCTTTTCCAAATTGTTTCCGGTGCTATCTTGGAAGATGCTGCACATGTTCAGAACAGCTGCAACAGACATTTTGTGTATGCACATACCAGGATGAGATTTCATGAGAAACAAATTGATTCTTGTTTCAGCCCTATTTTTTTTTGGGGGGGGGGGGGTTGTTAAAGCAACAGAGGCATGGATGGCTTGCGGGATCGGGCTTGAAGGGTTGAGTCCCTGCAGGATCAGGGCCCAAACGCTGTGGGCTGGAGATGGTCTGAGGGGTCAATGGGGAGTGGGTGACGTACCTGGGGGTAAGCCAGCCAAGGTCTGAAATCCAATGTAGGGCTCAAGCCAGTAGATTCATCTGAGAAGCAAGCAACATCCTAAAAGTAAGAACTGATGCAGGGGTCTAGCCAGGAAGCCCATTCAAGGAGAAAGGAGTCAAGGAATGGGCAGGAACTAGGTTGGGAAACAGGCCAGTAGGGATGTGCACAGTAAATCTCTTTTGGTTTTGTTATTCATTTCATTTTCATTTCTAAAATGTCACTTGTGTTGATTATATTTCATTAGTCTTTGTTTTGTTTTCATTTTTTGTTTTTGATTTCCATTTATTTAAATGGAAAACCCATTTTCAGTTTTAATTTTTTTTATTTTTCATCTGATCTTTATGACACTTGGCATAATTATACCCCCAATGGAGGGCATTGTGTGTGCCAAGTTTCATAATTAATGGTTAAAGGAATCCAATTTTTTAAGCAGTTGAAATTTGTTATTTTACAAAATGTAGTGTACACATTCCTGGCTGTAACGTCTTTGTCTCCCATCCAATTTGGATGTAACCTTGCAATAGCACACCCCTCCAAAAGAGTACTATCTCTGCCAAACATCAGAAGGATTGGATATAGGGTCTTGATGTTAGAAGCAATTTACTTTTCCAGTCAGATTAAATGGAATTTGGAAGACTTATGTCTCAGACCTTTAGAAGCATCTCTGCCAAATATGAAAAAGATCTGATTAAGGGTCCCAAAGGTATAAGTCTGCACAGCATCTGGAGAGTATGAGCCTATGTCAGGGATTCTCTTATGTTCGTTACTGTGGTACAACATGTATTTGTGATGCCAACTGGCCAGCAGAAATGTCACCCATAGATCATTCTGTGCTGTGACAACCACAATCCTGCTCCCTTACTTGTTACTGGGAAGTTGGAAGCATCTGCTTAGGAAAGAGCCAATAAGGGATTCACTTATGTCCTCTGTCACAGTGCTGCAGGATGTGATTTTGATGACAATTGGCCAGCCTGGATGTGTGAACCATGTCTCCTGATTGCTGGGATGCTTCCCCTGCCCTCTGCCTTGCTATCTGAAGTCCTAGTTATGTCCCGTCTATGCCCACCTCAGAGCCACCCAGGATTGGTCCTGGAAAGTTGGAAGCATGCAGCAAGAGGGGCAATCACAGGGTGTCTTTGAAATGTCAAGCCAATTTGCCAGAGGATATATCTGTCATCTCTGCTGTTTGGCACAGGATTCAGTCTGTGTGGACACCCCAGGTGCATGGGGGTGTCCGTCAACTTGAGAGAATGCCCCAGGAGGAAGCAGGAGGATGTTGGGCAGCACCCCAGTTGCATGGGGATTGGATTTATATAGCTAGCTGAACTCTTGCAGTGAGCACACACACACAAGAAGCCTGCCAGAAAAGTTGGAGAAAACAATCTGACCAAAGACAGAACTAACCACAGACAGAGCAAGCTCAAAGAGCAGCAGCTGATATCTACCCTCTATGCCAGCCTTGAAGCCACCACCTGCTGTAAAAGTGGAAGCATGCAGTAACTGGTCAGTTAATGTGTCTGTCAGTCTGTTGGGCTGCTCCCCCTCCCTTCTACAGCTCCCTCCCCACGGCCATGTCTGTCTCTGAATGACACTGCACGTGCTATTTATCTGAATAACAAACGTCTTCAAAAGGGAAACTTCAATTGCTTATAAAATTTGGACCCTTTATTAAATCTTTCTACAGTTTGACAGAGATTATTCTAAAGGCCTGAGATACAATCTTGCCAAATCCCATGTAAAGTGCATGGAATACAAAGTTGTTACAGTCAGAAATGCATATATAAGTAAATCGCTTATAACATAAAGACCTTTTATCCAATTCTTCTGAAATTTGGCAGTGATTGTAATATTTGGAAGCGGTATAATGCTGCCAGGATACATACAAATCAGATGGGAGACAAAAACCTTACAGCCAGGAATGCGTATGCAGATTTTTGTAATGCAACAAATTACAACTGCTTATTAAATTGGATCCCTTTATCCAATCTTTTCAAAGTCTGGCATAAATAATGTATTGAATTAGGGGTACAATCCTGCCACATTTGATCAAAATCGGATGACAGAGACTGTAAAGCCAAAAAAGTGTGTTTCAGTTTTTCCCTATTAATTCATAATAACAAAACATTTCCCCCATTTTTACATATTATGTTCTTTCATTTTCATTATTCAGTAAAGAAAATGAAAAATCCTTATTTCATTTTTGTTATTATAATAACAAAAACGAAATACACACATACCCCTATAGGCTAAAAGGAGAGTGGTTAGAAGGAGGAGAAAGGGAGGAAGAACAAGAACTAAGAAGAAGATATAGAGCAATTGGGTGCACTGAGATGCTCTGAGGAGCCTGAGACTCTGGCTGAAATGAAATGAGACAATAGTCTGCTGCAATCTGTGTTCAATCCGTGCAGCCCCCCCACATGTTTCATGTATAGTGCCTAATAAACAGGCAGCCTCCTGCCTGCATTTCATGTGGTTGTCGCAGCCTCCACTCAGTGGCATTAGTGATCACCTTCCCTGGGACCACCTGTCAGCGAGAGCTGGCAGTTCTCTCCCTCTCACCGTTGCCTCTCAGCTGGGGGCTGGCAAGAAGGAGAGAACAAGTGGAGGTGCCATGGTCTGCTCCCAGGGAGAGTTGTGAGGCGCAGCCACTACGGTGGTTGGGCCGGCCAGGGCAAAGGGAGGGATTGGGAATAGGGGGTGTCTCCTGCTGCCTCACAATGCAGGACCAGTCACAGCACAAAGCCCTGGAGTCCCTATGGAGGAACCAGACATTCTGTACCCAGACTCCTCCCTGCGCTAGTAAATTCTCTCCCTGGGCCACCAAGGCAGACCTGGAGAGAAATATCCTTAGCACACCTGCCCCTCATCTGGCGGGCTAGGGAGGAAGATCACTAGAGCACCTGCCTCTCAGCCGGCGCAGCACACTAGGTGGGACTCTATGTTGCTGGTGGACCTGGTTATAGGTAAGGCTGCAGGCAAACCTAATTGATGAGACACAGTCACATGGCTGTTCATTAGGGATGGGCGAACGCGGTTCGGAAGTTTGGTGTTCAGCCCGAACTTGGCCTCTTCAGACTACCGAATGCAAACACGAACCTGAACGTGAACATACCGAACAGAACCGAACACAGAACGGCAAAATGGCTGAACATACCGAACAGAACAGAACACCGAATGGCAAAATGGCCGAGCAGTTCAGTCAGTTCGGATCACGTTCGGGTGAGTTCGGGTGGCAAAAAAAGGTTCACTGTAAGGTCAAACGTGACAGGGAGGGGTAGTTCATAGCATTTAGAATAGTTAATAGCAGTTAGATTTAGTGTAGATAGATAGATATAATATTAGATTAAAAAATTAAATAAAAAAACCCATATAAAAACAAAAAAAACACAAAAAACTCATATAAAACCAAATAAAAAACAAAAAAACCATATAAAAAACAACAAAAACACCCATAAAACATTTCCCGAACAGCCGAACCCAAACACAACGGCCGAACCGAACGGCTGAACTGAACCTGGCGAACTAACCAAACTGCCGAACCGAATGGCTTAACTGAACGCAGCCGAACCGAACGGACGAACCCGAACCGCTATCTGTTCGCCCATCCCTAGTATTCCTTAGCCCTGGTTGGCTAGGGTGATCATATCTCCCCTTTAAAAGAGGGTGCTTATGAAAATTACATGTTGCAGGGCTGTATTGGTCCCAGTGCCTCAGAAATAACCTCAGATACCCTTGGAGATCCACAGGAGACTCAGCTGGACTGGCTCATCACCACTGGTAATACAGTTCTGCTGCTGTAGGGGGAGGGAGCTGCAGAATCAGAATGAGTGAGGCCCTGATATTTTCTGACTTCCGGTACCAATTTTCCAAGTTCTGATACCAATGTTCTAGTTTTCTGCCTGGTAACATGGTAAATGGGTAACTTAGGAACAGTAATATTTAGTAATTTCATGTAATCGGGGCCCAACTCGGTACTCAGGAATCTGGCAGACTACTTGATATTACAGGCCTCATCCATGGGGAGCAAAGGTACTACCCATTTCAGCTCTAAGCACACTGCCATATACACCACCTGCTTGCACACCAGTAAGTCACATAACCATTCTTCCCACACTTAGCCCTGTCCCTACACCGACCCCCACCCCAGTAAAGCAGAAAACATTCAGAATTGAAGCACTCTTTCCTTAGTCACTGACAAGCTTTCTTCCGCCCAGCTGTAATTCTCCCTTTCCGCCTCTTCTCCATGCTGAATGATTACAGAATGATTGGTCTGTAAGGAGCCCACAGAGTAATCTAATCCAACCCCTACCTCCATTCCAACCATTAATCAGAGTGTGCTGTACCTACACTTTTTCTACAGGTGACTGGCTAACCTATTTTTTAAGGCATCCAGTAATGGGACCTCCACAGCCTCTCTCTGCAAGTTGTTTCTCTGCCTGTTCTGGTAGTTAATCCCCCCCCCCCCCAATAGTTAGTTAAATCTTTTCTCCTTTAATTTAAACCCATTGCCTCAGTGGCCAAAGAAAATAACTGGGCTCCATTTTGCTTATAGCTTCCCTTTAGAAACTTGAAAATTGTAATTTGATATTTGAAAATGAAAATTTGGAATTTGTCTCCTCTTCCCCCCCCCCTNTTCCCCCCCCCCTAGGCTAAATATCCCCAATTCCCTCAAATATAAGAACATATGGACATAAGAAGTGACCATACTGGGTCAGACCAATGGTCCATCGAGCCCAGAAAGAACCTGTCTCCAACAGTGGCCAATCTTGGTCACTTGGAAGACAGGTCACTATGGGGAAATCCATTCGCTGTTGTTCACTCCCAGTTCCTGACATAACACTTTCCTTCCTCTCTTTTATCATCTTTGTTGCTGTCCTCTGAACCCTGTTCCAACTTAACAGCATCCTTCTTAAGAGGAGGCACCCAAAACTGGACCTGGTATTCTAGATGAGGCCTGAGCAGGACTAAGTGGAAAGGAACCATCACCTCCCTTGTCTTAGAGACAATAATGCAACCCAAAAATAGCATTTGGCTTTTTAGCTGCTGCATCACCTTGCTGACTCATATGAAGTCTGCCTTCTATTACAATCCCTTAACCATTTTAAGACATACTGCTTCCCAGTCATTCATCACCTCCCATTTTGTATTTGAACTTTTGATTCCCCCCCGTCTCCTATATTGAGTATTTGATTATTATTTTTTTAAGCTCAGTTTTCCAGTTCATCAAAATCATTTAGGATTCTCAGCCTATATCCTCCAGAGTATTTGAAACCAAGGATACAGGGTCTTTCGTGGTCAAAGGTGGTTCTGGGGGATAAAGGAGAAGGTTCCTTTAATGGGTAGGCAGCCCGGCAGCCCCTGCCCCCCCTCCCCCCCGGTTTGGCAGTGGCCAGTGGAATAACAGAAGCCCAATCGCAGATGTGTCTGGAAGTAATGGCCAACAAGTGAAAGCTTCTGTAGCCGATCACCATCTTCATGGTTCTCCCTAACTCCGTTTTCTGATGGTTTAAATTAGTTCCCCTGATATTTCTAGCAGTAAAACCAAGGCAGAATTAATCCCTGATGTTTGAAAGAAAATTATATTGCAATCAGTAAAAACGTACGGTTAAAAGAATATTCTTTTCAACTCATTCTGTTGTATCCGTTCCAAGCTCCCTATTCACTATTTAGAAGCCTTCCTGCAAGACACCAAATCCATTGTTGAATGGTCTCTAGCAGCCTGCAGGAGTGTAAAAGTGTACACTGTTTCCTTTAAAAATGGAATCATCTTTCACAGATGTAGACGTGTACTTGTTATGCCAAGATGAGACAGATGTGGCTCTATTCACTCAGGGACAGGTGCGGAGGAAGAAGAGATAAAACATTTGTAGAAAGTGCAAGCAACTGCATCACTGTTGCTAAATAAATAAACCCCCTGCCAAAAAAGTTTGTTTGCTTTTATTTTTTGGAAGAGTATTTATTTCAGGCTTTAGCTTTCTTCAGATTGATTTTGTTGTACTGAAGTACCAATCATGAGAAGATGGATTTTGCATGTATGTAGGCACGTACTGAATATATGTACATGTTGCATATGCAGGGTGTTCCACTGGTGTGGAGAGGAACGTGTGAACTCTCCATCATGCAAGAAGTTCACACATGCTGGAAAGACCCACCGCTCTGCTGGCAGCAGACCTGGCTTCTTTCCTACCAGATCAACTGTTAGCAGAGCATTTCTAGTCTCCTGGAACTTGGAAGCACTTTAGCTTGGGAAGAGACTGGAGATGCTTGCAGAGGACTGAACAGACCCTACTGACCATGGTGCTTCATTGCAGTAGAGCAGTTCTGCTCCGCACAAAACAGCTAATGGACAGGAAGCAGAACAGTCCCTGGACCCAGCTACCCTACAGCAACCTGGGTATCTGCTCATCACCAAAGCAATGTGTGGAGAAAAAACAGGTCTTCTCTTCTATTGTTCTCCTCCCCACCCTTCCCAAAGCTACTGCCTCAGGTTGGGACTAGTGTGGCCATTTCAGTGGTTGTGTGTACAAATGTGCACACAAACCTGGGAATAGGAGTGGATAGTGTAACACATGTGCCTAGATGACTGAAGAACCTTGGCCACTAATTGACCTCACCTTTCCCTGCCATGATTTAGTTGGAGCTCACCTGTTGCTGCATTTTCCTCCATTGCAGGCTCCAGGTCTGGGACATGACTCTACTGTAGTCACTCAGGTTTCTGAACACTCCAAGAACACTCCACTGATCCACTCTCATCTGTGGAGTGGCTTCCCTGATTGATGGATGGTACAATTGTGTCATGATGCATGCAGTCTACCAGTCAGGGAGTCTGTACTATAAAAGTAGGTGGGATGGCAGCCATTTTGAAATCCCCCTGCCCAGAACTGAGCAGGAGGACTGGCAAGGCGTAGAAGTTGTCATGGTGATGGTTATGGTTGTGTCAGTTGCAAATATGTTCCTAGAGATGGGCGAACAGATTGCGGTTCGGGTTCGGCCGTTCGGTTCGGCTGTGTTCAGTTCGTGTGTTCGTGTTCGGCCATTTAGGTGGATCGCCGAGTTCACATTCAGCCGTTCGGTTCGGCAGCATTCGCGTCGCGTGTTCGTGTTCGGCAGTTTGGGTGGATCGCGCATTCGCGTTCGCCCGTTTGGTTTGGCCGCGTTCAGGCCATGTGTTCGTGTTCGGCCGTTCGCCGTTTGGGTGGATTGCCGAGTTCGTGTTCAGTTGTTTGGCGTTCGGCCGAAAATATTGCGAGAGCACGGGAAGGCAGAAATCGCGGCAGAAACCGGAAATTCGTGTGTGCATGTAGAGCTGTGAGGCGAGTGGGTGTCTGTTTGATTTGGTGGCTGCTTGTTTGTGTGTTTTGGCTGTGATTGTGTTGGGTTTGGCTGTGCTGTGTGTTTGGGTGGGTTGGTGTGTGTTGTGAGTGACTGTTGGTGTGTGGGTTTTGTTTAAAAAAAATAATGAAGAAGAGTGTTGGTGCAGGTCGCATCCTCCGGCTGGGGGCAAATTTGCCGGTGGAGGAGAAGGAGGAGGAACCGGTGGTGGCCGCTGCCCCTGCACCTCCCGTGGCATCGATGGTGGCACTGGCTTCCTCCTCGGATGAGGAGGAAGCAGTGGGCTCTACTGCCATTCCTGCCAGGTTTGTGTAAACCTTTTTTTTACTTTTACTTTTCTAGTTGTAATATCTAGCATCCCCTAGCACCCATGGGGAGGGCAGGATTTGCACGTGCCAGCCAGGGGCGGATTTCTAGTTGCAATATCTAGCATCCCCTAGCACCCATGGGGAGGGCAGGATTTGCACGTGCCTTATGGTTTTTTTTAGTTGCCATCCCTAGCACCTACAAGGAGGGAGGATTAGAGGCATCATCATAAATGCATGATATTTACTTGGTGTTTTATGTGTTCCCATTTTAGAGAGGAATCGGATTCTTCTGGCCCCGGGTCCAGCCCCGGGCCCAAGACAACACCTCATCACCTCCGGACCCTGAGGTGGAGCTCACCATTGTCACCTCAGACACCCCCAGGTGCCAGTCATCGGATGTCTGGAGGTTTTACATCCAGGGCGACAGAACCGCCACATGCAAGGTATGTAACAGGGACTGGAATAACAGGGAATGAATTACCCTCTGACCTGTTAGGAATGGAAGTCCCCTGCAGAGAGAGATTGGATGGCCGCCCAGTCCACCCACTCGTGGAGACAGAATGCAGGCAGGGCTTGACAGACCATTGGTCTGACATAGCATGGCACTTCTAATGTTGCTTTCTTTTTCTACTCTTTCTAGATCTGCCAAAGAGTGATCCGCCGGCAGATGGAGGGCACAACATCGTGGCTGCTCAGCCACATTGAGTGGACCCACAAAACGCGGGTGAGGCGGGCAGG